>CAUZLF010000675.1:0-401166 GCA_963580285.1 Lucinisca nassula
CTGACCTTCTTTTTGACCCGGCATTACTCATATTCAAACTTGACCGAGATATTGTCATGATGATCATTCTTACCAAGTTTGATGATGATTGGACCAAATCTTTGGCACAATAGTGTTCGCAAGAAAAGTTTACGCACAAACGAACGACGACGCCGGACATCTCAAGGTCACAAAAGCTCACCCTGACCTAAAAACCCATCGATAAACCATAGGCGCTGGAGCGATTGGGCGAAATAGCCACAGTGAATGTTGAACTTGCTCGGGATTTTATCATACCAGTTCTATTTACTATATACCGGCCCCGATAGCTCAGTTGGTAGAGTGTCCGCTCCGGGGAACGGGAGGTCTGCGGTTCGATCCCGGGCCGCGACATACCAAAGTCGTTAAAAATGGTACTAGCTGCTCCTCGCTTGGCACTCAGGTTTACGGGGAAGAGCTAGGACTGGTCGATCCAGTGTCAGGATAATATGACTGGGTGTGGTATCGTGCAATGTGTCTGGGACATGATACTTCAGTGAGGCAGCACTATAAACGTGAGCACTGAGCTCCCTGTCACAACCAGACACCGTCGTGATATGACTGAAAAATTGTTGAAAGCGACGTTAAACCCGAATTCACACACACACACACACACACTATTTACTATAAATCCATCAATAAACGAAGGCGCGATGACAAAATCGATGTCAGACAAAAGGTGAAAATACGCAGGTGCGTACCACATACGTACGTACTTACGTACGGAGGAAACCCGATAACCCGAACTCCGCTTAGTTGGGGATAAATAGCACTGTTAACCCCACTTTATAATTTAAGAACGGTATTCTTTATTTCCCTTATCTTTGCTCGACACATAGACTGTTCTAACGCGTTGAGAGAGAGGGAGAGAGAGAGAGAGAGAGAGAGAGAGAGAGAGAGAGAGAGAGAGAGAGAGAGAGAGAGAGAGAGAGAGAGAGAGAGAGAGAGAGAGAGAGAGAGAGAGTGAGAGAGAGAGAGAGAGAACGCGTTGAGAGAGAGAGAGAGAGAGAGAGAGAGAGAGAGAGAAAGAGAGAGAGAGAGAGAGAGAGAGAGAGAGAGAGAGAGAGAGAGAGAGAGAGAGAGAGACTTGTTAGGATGTCTTTATTAATGCATTTCGTATGTCCAGAAAGATCATTATCCTAACAAACAACCATATCTTTGATTGTTTTGAGATCTATCAAGCTTTTTCCATCATAAAAATTCCGTATGAATAAAATGGTTTATTGTGTGTTATCACTTCTTACAAAATGCCGTATTGTTGTTTTGAAAAATCTGACACCAAATGTTTAAACTTCTTAAGAAACACGGGGATAAAAGCACGTGTTGTTAGAAATAAATGTTTAGTTCAGTCAATAACGCGATGATTGGTGTAATCACATTTATCATATGACGTCGCGTCTGAGAGTGTAATATTTTCGATAATCCACTAGTGGATTAAATATGCAAATTAGCTAGATACGTCCCGTAACGTTACATGTACGACGTCCTTAACGACGTCGCGTTGACTAATGGCGGAATATTGATATTTTTGTAAACAATCGTGAATAAAATGCGTTTTAAATGTCATATGATAAATAGAATCTTGCATTCGTGCTCATGTATTATTGAATTTATTAAATGAGTTGAGGAAAAGGGATAAAATGCGAGGCCTCGCATTTTATCCCTTTTCCTCAACTCATTTAATAAATTCAATAATACATGAACACTCATGTAAGATCCTCTATCACAATAATCATCAAGAAAACACGCCTATATAATTTTGACCCACTTGAACCCCACTTTCAGTTTATACCAATTTATTTTACATCACGAAAATACGCCTATATAATTTTGACCCCTTTGAACCCCAATTTTGGTTTATACCAATTTATTTTACATCAAGAAAATACGCCTATATAGTTTTGACCCCCTTGATTCCCACTTTTAGTTTATACCAATTTATTTTACATCAAGAAAATACGCCTATATAGTTTTGACCCCTTTGAACCCCAATTTTGGTTTATACCAATTTATTTTACATCAAGAAAATACGCCTATATAGTTTTGACCCCCTTGATTCCCACTTTTAGTTTATACCAATTTATTTTACATCACGAAAACACGCCTATATAGTTTTGACCCCTTTGAACCCCAATTTTGGTTTATACCAATTTATTTTACATCAAGAAAATACGCCTATATAGTTTTGACCCCCTTGATTCCCACTTTTAGTTTATACCAATTTATTTTACATCAAGAAAATACGCCTATATAGTTTTGACCCCTTTGAACCCCAATTTTGGTTTATACCAATTTATTTTACATCAAGAAAATACGCCTATATAGTTTTGACCCCCTTGATCCCCACTTTTAGTTTATACCAATTTATTTTACATCAAGAAAATACGCCTATATAATTTGGACCCCTTTGAACCCCAATTTTGGTTTATACCAATTTATTTTACATCAAGAAAATACGCCTATATAGTTTTGACCCCCTTGATCCCCACTTTTAGTTTATACCAATTTATTTTACATCACGAAAACACGCCTATATAGTTTTGACCCCTTTGAACCCCAATTTTGGTTTATACCAATTTATTTTACATCAAGAAAATACGCCTATATAGTTTTGACCCCCTTGATCCCCACTTTTAGTTTATACCAATTTATTTTACATCAAGAAAATACGCCTATATAGTTTTGACCCCTTTGAACCCCAATTTTGCTTTATACCAATTTATTTTACATCAAGAAAATACGCCTATATAGTTTTGACCCCCTTGATCCCCACTTTTAGTTTATACCAATTTATTTTACATCAAGAAAATACGCCTATATAGTTTTGACCCCTTTGAACCCCAATTTTGGTTTATACCAATTTATTTTACATCAAGAAAATACGCCTATATACTTTTGACCCCCTTGATCCCCACTTTTAGTTTATACCAATTTATTTTACATCAAGAAAATACGCCTATATAGTTTTGACCCCTTTGAACCCCAATTTTGGTTTATACCAATTTATTTTACATCAAGAAAATACGCCTATATAGTTTTGACCCCCTTGAACCCCACTTTTAGTTTATACCAATTTATTTTACATCAAGAAAACACGCCTATATAATTTTGACCCCCTTGAATCCCACTTTTAGTTTATACCAATTTATTTTACATCAAGAAAATACGCCTATATAATTTTGACCCCCTTGATCCCCACTTTTAGTTTATACCAATTTATTTTACATCAAGAAAATACGCCTATATAGTTTTGACCCCCTTGATCCCCACTTTTAGTTTATACCAATTTATTTTACATCAAGAAAACACGCCTATATAGTTTTGACCCCTTTGAATCCCACTTTTAGTTTATACCAATTTATTTTACATCAAGAAAATACGCCTATATAATTTTGACCCCCTTGAATCCCACTTTTAGTTTATACCAATTTATTTTACATCAAGAAAATACGCCTATATAATTTTGACCCCCTTGATCCCCACTTTTAGTTTATACCAATTTATTTTACATCAAGAAAACACGCCTATATAATTTTGACCCCCTTGAATCCCACTTTTAGTTTATACCAATTTATTTTACATCAAGAAAATACGCCTATATAATTTTGACCCCCTTGATCCCCACTTTTAGTTTATACCAATTTATTTTACATCAAGAAAATACGCCTATATAGTTTTGACCCCCTTGATCCCCACTTTTAGTTTATACCAATTTATTTTACATCAAGAAAACACGCCTATATAGTTTTGACCCCTTTGAATCCCACTTTTAGTTTATACCAATTTATTTTACATCAAGAAAATACGCCTATATAATTTTGACCCCCTTGAATCCCACTTTTAGTTTATACCAATTTATTTTACATCAAGAAAATACGCCTATATAATTTTGACCCCCTTGATCCCCACTTTTAGTTTATACCAATTTATTTTACATCAAGAAAACACGCCTATATAATTTTGACCCCCTTGAATCCCACTTTTAGTTTATACCAATTTATTTTACATCAAGAAAATACGCCTATATAATTTTGACCCCCTTGATCCCCACTTTTAGTTTATACCAATTTATTTTACATCAAGAAAATACGCCTATATAGTTTTGACCCCCTTGATCCCCACTTTTAGTTTATACCAATTTATTTTACATCAAGAAAATACGCCTATATAGTTTTGACCCCTTTGAACCCCAATTTTGGTTTATACCAATTTATTTTACATCAAGAAAATACGCCTATATAGTTTTGACCCCCTTGAACCCCACTTTTAGTTTATACCAATTTATTTTACATCAAGAAAACACGCCTATATAATTTTGACCCCCTTGAATCCCACTTTTAGTTTATACCAATTTATTTTACATCAAGAAAATACGCCTATATAATTTTGACCCCCTTGATCCCCACTTTTAGTTTATACCAATTTATTTTACATCAAGAAAATACGCCTATATAGTTTTGACCCCCTTGATCCCCACTTTTAGTTTATACCAATTTATTTTACATCAAGAAAACACGCCTATATAATTTTGACCCCCTTGATCCCCACTTTTAGTTTATACCAATTTATTTTACATCAAGAAAATACGCCTATATAATTTTGACCCCCTTGATCCCCACTTTTAGTTTATACCAATTTATTTTACATCAAGAAAATACGCCTATATAATTTTGACCCCCTTGATCCCCACTTTTAGTTTATACCAATTTATTTTACATCAAGAAAATACGCCTATATAGTTTTGACCCCCTTGATCCCCACTTTTAGTTTATACCAATTTATTTTACATCAAGAAAATACGCCTATATAATTTTGACCCCCTTGATCCCCACTTTTAGTTTATACCAATTTATTTTACATCAAGAAAATACGCCTATATAATTTTGACCCCCTTGATCCCCACTTTTAGTTTATACCAATTTATTTTACATCAAGAAAATACGCCTATATAATGTTGACCCCCTTGATCCCCACTTTTAGTTTATACCAATTTATTTTAGTCCACCGGTTGCGATGGATTTGTTTGATTTGAGGTTTAACGTCCCCGTTAACACTGTAAAGGTCATTTTGGAGACATTGCTTCCAATTTTATGGGACTTTTACCCGACATTGAGATGAAATGACATCTCAAGCCCTGTCGCCCAATGAAACCAATAGGGTTTATTAGCATGGACGGTCCGCCTCGCACCGCGGTTCCTGGACAGGCTTAGATCCTCTAAGCGGTTTACCAGTACTAGTGTGCGGGCCAGATTCAGCTCTGCGTGGAAGCATCATGCAGCCCATATATTTCTTCAAGCCCATATGGGCGGGGGCGGATCGATTGCGATGGAAGCTACAAGCTTATCGCTCTCGAACACTCATTCCGAATGTTTCACGTGCGCGCGAGAGAGAGAGAGTGACTATTTCACCACTGCTACCCATTTTCACCTGGGTGGAGTGAAGCAGTGTCATTACGTGTCTTGCCCAAGGACACACCTCGATACAGGGTGCCGGATTTGAACGATCATGAGTCGAACGCGTAAACCAATGCGCTATCGAGGCTGACCCACTTTTATATAGTAAAACTGGGGTTTACAGGGGTAAACCTTATTTTCCTCATTTCTGCTCTAAAATAATGCCCTGTTACAACGCATAATGTAATAATGTAATAATTACTACATTATGAAATTTTTACTACATTATGCGTTGGCATAGTCGACGCGAAATGAAATAAAATGTCGTTTTTACTACATTATGCGTCGATACTAAGAGGTTTGAGCAAAATGAAAGAATTATTACATTTTGCGGCGATGGGTGGCATACTTAATTTTACTTCATTATGCGTCAACAGTTTGTTTGTTTGATTTGAGGTTTAACGTTCCCGTCAAGACTAGTTAGGTCATTTTGGAGACATTGCTTCAAATTTTATGGGACTTTTACCCGATATTGAGATGAAATGACATCTCAATCACTGCCGTCCAATTAAAAGCAATAGGGTTTATATGCATGGATGGGTCGACTCGCAGCAGTTTTCCTGGACAGGCTTAGACCTTCTAAGCAGATTACGAGGACTCATGTACGGGCGGTATCAGCTCTGCGTGGAAGCATCGTGCAGCCCATCTATTTATACCCCCGGCATACGAAGTATGCAAGGGGGTATATAGTTTTTGTCCATTCTGTCTGTCTGTCTGTCTGTCTGTCTGTCTGTCTGTCTGCCTGTCTGTCTTTTGTTTGATTTGTTTGATTTGAGGTTTAACGTCCCCGTCAACACTATTTAGGTCATTTTGGAGACGTTTAATTCTACTGGCTTAATCAAATACAATGAAATTCCACTATTAAGACCACCTAAAATTAATACAAATTTTGTTTTTAAAGCATATTTGGAAGGTTAAAGCTACATTTTCTTTGTGATTTTGACCTTCAGTGTGCTTTTGTGGAAGACCGTCTTTTGGACTGTTCAACTGTGGTCTTAAAGACCACTTTTGAACCGTCTCAAATGTGGTCTAAATTGTAGGAATTTAACTGTATTGCTTCCTAAGTCTTTTCGAAGACAGCTATGTTCTACCATCATTACTTCATTATGCGTCGATATGGTGCATATCAACGCGAAATGAAATAATTTTTTTACTACATTTCGCGTCGACTATGCCAACGCATAATGTAGTAAAAAAAATCAAAATGTAGTAATTATTACATTATTACATTATGCGTTGTAACAATGCCCGCTTCGGAGCAAAATTTTGAAAGGTAAGCCTACATTTTTGCCTTACATCCAATCCACCTGATTAGTAGAATAGCAATACTTCATCAGATGGTTGAAGTGTAACGCTTTATACTAGAATCTTTTTTGTCTGTCTGCAACTTATACTAGAACCCAACTGTTTGAAATAATAATAATAATCATAATAATAATTATAATAATAATAATAATAAAAATTTCTAAGATTTTTTTTTACCGGAATCCGACTGATCAGTTCGGACCGGATTGATTTAAAAAAAAATCAAAAACCGATTGACTAAACTGCACATCACGAAACCACGCCTATATAACCTTGGCCCGTGAACCCCACTTTAATACAGCAAAACTGAGGGTTTACAGGGGTAAACCTAATTTTTCTTTTTTCTGCTCTAAAACATAGATTGTGGGTACTCGCTAGAACCGCCTCATCGAGGTCCGGTCAGGGACCACCATTGGGACTTTTCAAAAGTGGTCTTTAAGACCACTTTTGAACAGTCCTAAAGGTGGTCTTAACACAGAAATTTTACTGTAGTTATAGAAGTCACAGATAAGATTGACTAGGCGGAGCTATTCAGGTGTTGTCAATATATGTCAAAATTCGCTGAGTCCATCAGAAGATTCGGTAGAGTGCCTTTCACATGCTTTCTGCAAGCGGGCCAAATTGCCATATAGCCAGTGTTACATTTTAATTCAAACAATCTGGTGACTTGGTTTACCTTTTTGTGAATAGAACATTCCGAAGTCAGGTACAAATGATAGCTCCGCCCAGTCAATCTTATCTGCGACTACTATACCAGAGCCTTACTGATTGAACTGCAATACGTACTAGCACCTGACTAGTTGCACAACAATACTTTCAAGTGGTGTTTCAAAAATATATAAATCTCAGGATTGATTGAACTACATACAATTCTTACTAGAGTCTAACTGGTTGAACTGCAGTACTTACTAGCATCTGACTAGTTGAAATACAATATTTTCAAGTGATGTTTCAAAAATATATAACCAGTGCTTCAGCTGAAGTGCACGACCCGCCGGATGCTTTTAGCTTTATGAGTGTTACCATATATGGCAATGGCGGCCATTTTGGTCATGTGACCTGGACCTAAAACGGTTCCCCCAATAAATGCGCCTTATCGTAAGGAGCAAAAATATATCTTATACTTTAGTACTGTATTCTGAATCGTTTGCAGGATAAAATGCATTCTCACTTTTCCAATACAAAAGCATATGTGTCAAAGTTTGACCTAGGCACAGAGAAGGTCAAGGTAAACCCAGGGTCACCATTTTAGCAATTTATGATGGGCCTACGTCCCAGATGCTATTTATCAAGTTTCGTGGAAATCTGCCCAGTGGTTCTGGAGAAGACTATTTTTGAAGGGTTTTTACCACATATGGCTTGGCGGCCATTTTGGTCAATGTGACCTAGACCCCATGAGCAAATTTTGGTTTCCCCCATCCCATAGAGGCTCCATATGAAATTTGACTTCAATCGGCCCAACGGTTTCCGAGGAGAAGCAGTTCGAAAATTTTCACATTTTTCGCCTCGGCGAGGCTATACTAAATGGGATGTAATATTTCGCAAGTTCATTGGTTAGATCTCATTGATATCTATCAGTATGCCAAAAATTGTTTAAATATTCCAAGCGGTTAAGTCACTATCACCAATTTTCACAAACGGGTTACGGACGGACAGACAGACAGACCATATATGGCTTGGCGGCCATTTTGGTCAAGTGACCTGGACCCCATGAGCAAATTTTGGTTTCCCCCATCCCATAGAGGCTCCATATGAAATTTGACTTCAATCGGCCCAACGGTTTCCGAGGAGAAGCAGTTCGAAAATTTTCACATTTTTCGCCTCGGCGAGGCTATACTAAATGGAATGTAATATTTCTCAAGTTCATTGGTTAGATCTTATTGATATCTATTAGTATGCCAAAAATTGTTTGAATATTCCAAGCGGTTAAGTCACTATCACCAATTTTCACAAACGGGTTACGGACGGACAGACAGACTGACAGAATGACAGAATGACACGGTGACTTTTGGGCACTCTTAGAAAATCAACCGACTTCAGTCGGTCGCTTTTTCTGCGGGTCGTGTAATTCTCAGGACTGGTTGAACTACATACAATTCTTACTAGAGTCTAACTGGTAGAACTGCAGTACTTACTAGCACCAGTCTGGTTTCACTGGTTTCATTCCAATACCTGCTATAACCTACGCCCCCACCCCCCCCCCCCACCCCCTTCCCCCATCGGGGCTTGAAGAAATATATGGGCTGCATAATCATTCCACGCAGAGCTGAAACCGACGGCACACTAGTACTGGTAAACCACTTAGAGGATCTAAGCCTGCCGAGGCAAAGCGGTGCGAGTCGGACCGCCCATGCTTATAAACCCTATTGGTTTCATTGGGCGACAGGGCTGGAGATGTCATGTCATCTCAATGTCGGGTAAAAGTCCCACAAATTGGCAGCAACGTCTCCAAAATGACCTTTACAGTGTTGACGGGGACGTTAAACTGGTTTAAAAATCTTCCAAACATCTCACTGGCTGACAACTGTAACAACAACATTTAACAGAACCCAACTGGTTGAGCCGAGACACTGATTGAAGTTAGTTAAATTTACCGTAATAGCTTTAAAACTTTATGGTTTAGACATTTAGAATAAATACTGTATTCAAAGACATAAAATAATGTATGGCTTTTCAAGTATACTTAAATCATAAACAATGTCCTGTAGATAAACGTCTGTAGGCCGGTATTTTCATATATAGCCACTTATACCGTCATCGATCTATTGATCTGAATGCAACTTCAAAATATACCGAATAACATTAAAAAGTCCACCCGTTTCATTGTTTAAATTTGTTAATAGAATATCCTGAGAATTTGAAATAAACTTTTTAACTTTAAATATCCCCAATACCTTTCGGACTATGAAAGTATGTTCTTAACAAGGGGTAGTTCGAGCCACTGGTCGGTTCGATAGAAATTCAATATACAGTAAAATTCCTATATTAAGACCACCTTTGGGACTGTTCAAAAGTGGTCTTTAAGACCACTTTCGAACAGTCCAAAATGTGAACTCGTATTAGGAGACACCGGGCGTAAAAACACAAGGTGAGAATAACTGAACACTTCTCAATAAGCTTCTAAAATCAGATATAGTCTTAATTTTAGGCGCTCTTAATGGCGGATTTTTTCTGTGGTTGCCACACGTCATACAATCTTGTGGATAATCTCTCTCTCTCATAATTGCTGCTTGTTGCCGATGACTCGGTCGTATATGAGTCTATTTGGTACACAAGCTGTTGATGGATAAAATCTGGACCGGCAACATTCTTTTACGATGATTGATCAAAAAGATTTTCTCCCTTCCTATGATTCAAGAAGGGCAGTGGATAACAACTTAAAACATGAACTTAAACCACCCAAGAAAAGTGAGGCTCCGTTTGACGTTAATACTGTTGATTTCAAATAAAATAGACATAACTGGCATCGTGACAGAAGTTGTCTGTTGTTAGATTCAGAAAATGAATTTCAAGTCCGATTTGCACTTGCACTAGAAATCATTATTACATACATAGTACATACTGTAGTATAAACATATTTTATTGCGTATTTCAAGCAAAGGGGTTGGGCCACAAGTTCTACCAACATTAGTTACGGCCCTCCCCCTACAAATGTTTACAACAATATGCATACATGTGGTAATGGCAAACGATTGAGCATTTAAGTACATGAAAAACAAAACAAAACAAAACACAAAAAAAAAAAAAAAAAACATGATGGCAAAATAATGTAAATTAGCTAAATAAGAAGGTATATAAAATAAAAGTATGAAGTGATGTCAGGCTGGCTGTGTGCGAGCAAGGCTTAATTACTAATGAATCTCTTTGTACCTTTAATAAATGCCTGTACAGCAGTAAAGAGAGTGATATTATCTTCTGATGATAAATTATAGTCACCCACCAAAAGAACATGAAGATTTAATGGATGGAGATGTCTAGTAGATCGGAAGAGTGTAACTCTTTCATTAGTATATTTTGAACATATGAAAAGGTAGTGTTCAGCATCCTCAATGTCATTGGAGCAACTACAACAAGGATTGGGCAACAGGTGATTTGCGTAAAGATCAGAATTTAAGTTGCTGCAAAAGTTTCTAATTCTTGCATGTAAAACTGAAAGATAACGATTGCCTACATTATAGTAAGATGGAACTTTTGGAGCGTTTTGCTGTTTTTTCAACTGGTATTTGAAACTTGCAAGAGACGAAGAGTTACGTAGATCGATACTTTGAGAATTCCACGATGCTATGGAAGACGGAATACATGATTTTCGTGAGATCTCAGTTCTACAGAAAGGGACTGTTATATCGTTTTGGTTTCTTAAAGCATAGGTATTAAGTTCTCTAACTGACGGTGGAATTAAATCTGATATATAAGTAGGAACTAGGCCATTTACAGACTTGTACATAAAGGTAAGTTTTTGCTGCCTGCGCCTTTCTGCCAATGTCACCCAGCCACATTCCCTATAGAGGTTTACAAGAGAAACAGATCTGGTCAAGCCAGTAACAATACGTGCGGCCTCATTTTGTATTTTTTGCAGAGAATTACAGTCTTGAGCTGAACAACCATCCCATACAACACATGAGTATTCCATTACCGGCAATAAATAAGATAGATAAATTTGGTTCAGTGCAAGACGGGTGAAAGAAAACTTGAGTTTTCTCATTATGCCGATAATTTTCGATGCGCTGCTGATAATATTATCAATGTGATTATGCCATTGTCCATTGTTACTGAAAGTTAAACCGAGGTGTTTGTGTTCCGATACAAATTTTATGGCAGTCCCATTAAGAAAAAGTTCAGGATGAGATCTAATTTGTCTTAAAGTGAAAAGAATAGCTTCAGTTTTAAGAGGGTTAAAATTGATAAGCCACTGTGAAGCCCAACTTGCTAGAATCCGCAAATCGTGATTAATAATGCCTTCTATGTCATTAATAGAAGATGCAGAATAGTACAAAGAACTATCATCCGCAAATAATCTAGTCAGACTTAATAGGGAGTCAGATATGTCGTTCACATAAACTAAAAAGAGTAATGGACCAAGAACAGATCCTTGCGGTACTCCGGCATTTATCCTCCTTAAGCTTGATGAACAGTTTTTTATAGTTACTTTTTGTTTTCTATTATTCAAATAATCACTAATCCATTCCAGTAAATCTCCTTCTATGCCTAACTGTTTTAATTTAAATATAAGCCCTTTATGCCAAACTCTGTCAAATGCCTTGGATACATCTAAGAAAACCATGCATGAATACTGATTATTGTCAAAAGTTTGACAGACATGTTGATATATATCTATGAGTTGAAACGTTGTGGAGTGATTAGGTAAAAACCAGACTGATATTTATAAAGTAAATCATTCTCGTGTAAGAAATTGTAAATATGTTTAAAAGCTATTCTTTCTTGAAGTTTTCCTATATTGCTTAAAAGAAATACAGGCCTAAAGTTAGAAGGATCAGAGTTATCTCCTTTTTTGGGTAACGGTATAACATTGGAGTATTTATAAATCTCAGCAAATTTGCCTTCTCTGAAAGATCTATTGAAAAGAATATTTAAGGGTATAGATATTTCAGCTGCTACCGCTTTAAGCATTTTATTGCTTATACCGTCTGGTCCCGTTGCCTTATTTGGATTCAGAATTCCGATAAGAGATGTAATTTCTTCAGGAGTGCATAATATAGTAGACAATCTATTTTGGCATTTATATTCAAGGGGTGGCAAAGCCGTATTTTCATCATTAATAGTAGATATAGAGGTAAAATACCTGTTCAAAAGCTCTGCTTTTTCTTCAGATGAAAAGCAAAAGTCATTTTGGCCAGTAACAGAGAAAGAATTTAGAGGCGGAATTGTAGAAGAACTAGAATTACTCTTAACAAAGTGTCGTATAACCTTCCAAAATTTTTTTTGTCATTTGTATGAAAGTCAGATAGAGAAAATTCCAAATTATTGTAGAATTGTTCTTTTGCATGCCGTTTCAGGTTATTGACTTTGTTTCGAAGTGCTTTATACTTTCTTAAGAGATTTGGACTGCCTGTTCGGTTAAATTTGCTTTTTAATCTATTTCTTTTTTTAGACATTCTTCTTATTTCTGAATCATACCATGGTTTGTCATCAGGTCTAATAAGGACATTTTTTGAAGGAATGCAAGAATTGACATATTCTAGAAAGATATTATTGAATTTAGCACAGGCTTCATCTAGTGTTCCCTCCCTTAGGCAGTCCCAGTCAAAGTTGGATAATTTTTGCCTTAATAATACAAAGTTTGCTTTTTTGTATAAGAAGATTAATCTATTAAAAGCACCCTCTGTATCATACTGAAAAGGTATAGAGATATAAGTTGCTCTGTGATCGCTTATATTATCTGGAACCTCTAAAACCCCAGAATCTAGAAAAGGCAAGTCTTCAGAAATTATAATTGGATCTAAAATTGCTTGTTGACGTGTTGGTTCATTTATTACATTAGTCATAGAATTAATTAATAATACATCTTTTAAATTGTGATAGTTGGGATTGAGAAGATCTTCATTAAAATCTCCAACAATAACCAGGTTTTTGGAGTGCTCAAATGCTTTCTCAATATTTAAGTTTAGATAATTGAAAAATTGTGTATCAGCTGTAGAAGGACTATAAAACAAACCAATTAAATAATCTTCAGTTTTTACCTTAACTTCGATCCAAATAGATTCATTGCAAAATATTTCAAGATTTCAAGTTTGGGCACATCACGAAAACACGCCTATATATTTGACCCCCTTAAACCCCACTTTGATATTGTAAAATTGGGGTTTACGGGGTAAACAGTATTTTCCTTGTATCTGCTTAAAAGCATAGACTGGGGGTACTCGATAGAACTGCCTCGTCGAGGCGATTCTATCGAGTCCCCACAATCTATGTTCTGAGCAGAAATAAGAAAAAAATCACAACTTTTCATCTTAAAATTTCCATTTTTTGGCTGAAAAATTGACATTGTTTTTGTATAGGCGTGTTTTCATAATGATCCAGTATTGAGCTGGATTAGCCAGCCTGTCACCAAAAACAAGTTCGAACAAAGCAATCACAGTCGCGTTGTAAGTCGAATTAAAACTAATTGGATTTCATATTAATGAGGCAATGACCTGGACAGGGACGATCACGTCTTTTGCCATTGAAAATATTAGCTCATCAGAGCCGAAAGCTCTAGAGAAGCTTATAGTCTGGTTAGTCACATTTCATTAGGATACATGTGCATGTGAGATTATAATAATCTTATAGGATGGAAAAATCCGTCCCGAGGGCCACTGTCCGGCATTACGAGGCTTGCCGAGTGATGCCGGACAGTGATCCCGAGGGACGGATTTTTCTATCCGCCCCTTACACCCATATAGGATTCTTTTTCTTGCATACCTTTCATTTCTTAGCGCGGATTTTTTAATGCTGCAGTCACTTCGGTTACGGACGTCCGCTATATTGTGACGACACTACAGGAATGTTTAGTGACGTCACGTAACGTGCTTTGACGTCAACCTTAACGACGGCGCATATACGAGGTCGTAATCAACCAGTGCATTTATCAAACACGCGATTATATTCGATTTTGGAACGGAACACCAGGGTCAGAACATAAATTTCTATCCCAGGGTAAAATCACGGATTTCCTTGTCTGGTGTGCAAGAAATTGATTTCTAACCTTTTACTGATCAAAAAAACACGCCTATATAATTTTGACCCCCTTTGACCCCACTTTTATATTGTAAAAATATAATAAGAGATGCCCAGGAAAAAGCCACAATCAAAGATTACAGCCTAGCAATGGTAGTAGTTTTTGTTTGTTTGTTTGTTTGATTTGAGGTTCAACGTCCCCGCCAACACTGTATAGGTCAGTTTTGGAGACGTTGCTTCCAATTTGCGGGATTTTTACCCGACATTGAGATGAAATGACATCTCAAGCCCTGTCGCCCAATTAAACCAACAGGATTTATAAGCATGGATTTATAACTCACACCGCTTTACCTGGGCAGGCTTAGATCTTCTAAGCGGTTTACCAGTACTCGTGTGAAATCGGTTTCAGCTCTGCGTGGAAGCATGATGCAGCCCATCTATCTCTTCAAACCCCGATGGGCGGGGGTGGTAATGGTAGTAGTACCTAGAGGAGGAGTAACAAAACTAGAGCTATCACTAAAGGTGATGAATACCCCCACAAAAACTGCCTTGATAGTACATCAGCGGCATTTTTCAATTTTTTCACTTGAAAGGGGCCATAACTATGTTGAAAATTGACGAATTGTAGTGGAAACGAACTTGACCTGTATTTTATGATGTTACATCAGTGTACCAAAAATTATAAAAATCGGTGAAGAGCTTTTTGAGTTATCGTCTGGAAACCAAGTCAACAGACCGACCGACCGACCGACCGACCGACAAGCTCACTCCTATATACCCCCCAAATTTCATTTGTGGGGGTATAACAATGAGGAAAACAAACCAAAAAAAAAAAACGAATCACAAACAGCACACCAACCAGCTCCCTCTTTCTGGGTTTTACGGGGTAAACCTTATTTTTCTTATTTCTGCTCTAAAATATAGATTGTGGGTACTCGTTAGAACCGCCTCATCAAGGCGGTTCTAACGAGTACCCACAATCTATATTTAAGAGCAGAAATAAGAAAAATATCACAATTTTTCATCTTAAAATTTTCCTTTTCTCGGCGGGATAATTTACAATATATTTGTATCGGCGTGTTTTCGTAATGTGTTGAAAATATGTTGTTTTCTAATGTATGATTCTAACACAGGCTGTAGGTGCTTGTTTGGATCTACAATGTCAAGAATGCCAAGTTTGAAAAGGATGCACAGGCAGATTGGAGTGGCATATGTGGACCATACTGTAATGGGATTTCGAATTACAGAGGACTGTCATTACAGACAAGCTCCTGGAATTTGCCACCTTCAACAACTTGGTACTGACCAACACTCTAGTGAATTACAAACCATCAAGTTGATGGTCCTGACATAGCCCAAATGGGGCGCGATAATGACTAGGTGATGATGCGCCTGAAGAAACACTATCGGGATCAAATACGACAATGTAAAAGTCAAAGACCATAAGATATTGCACGCATTCCGAACAGAAAGAGGAGGAAGATTTGCTCCCCTGCCCATTCCCGATTAGATTCACAAAGACTTGTTCACAGCAGCTATTAATAATGGTTTAATTAAACCAGCTAGCAAGATTCTTGGAAAACAGTGACATACAATCAAGCCTTTGGATACATCAGATATACATGATGCCTGCGATGAAAAAGCAGAACAAGCGATTTCTGTCAGAAGGCGCAGTGCAATACAGAGTTGTCAAATGCAGAGTAAATACCCTGATGAAATTGGATAACTAACTTTTGTGACAACATTGAAAACAGCTAGACAAGAAATGACATATATTGGTGAAAGACCTTACCGACCTTACCAAGAACAGTTGGTGAAAGACCTTACCAATGAAAAGGGCTAGGGTAACAACTGCGGAAGACAAGTCAGGGAAATGATGTCTCACAAAGGAACAGGACATGCTAAACAGACTGACTGAGTACTGCTCTGAACCCTACAAACATACTGAGTAGTTGAGACAAAGCAACAAAGCAGTACTGAGCTGTCAAGATGCAGCACAAGAAGACCCTCTTCCCATCCTCAGAGAGTACCAGCAGCTAATGATATACCAGCCAAACTAGGGTAAGCTGGTGGTGGCAATGGAATAGATGTACTGACAACATACTGCAATAAGATATGGGAAACTGAAGCCCTTCAACAATGCCAAAAATGCCGGACAATAAGCCTCATGAGTCATCCTAGCAAAGTCATACTGAAAGTCATCTTGAAGAGACTAAAGCAACAAACAGCAGAAAAGATTATCGCTGAAGACAAAACTAGATTCAAAGTTGGACGCAGTACACCAGAGCAGATATTTGAACTCAGAATACTCTGTGAGATGTATCGATCTCCATCATGTTTTCATCGACCTCAAGAAAACTTTCGACAGGGTGTGGCATGAAGCGTTGTGGGCAAAAAAGGAAATATAACATCAGTGAGAATCTGGTCAAGGTCAGATGAGAATCTGGTCAAAGTCTTACAACAGCACTATGACAAAGCTTGCAGTGTTGTCCTCACCAATGGAAAATTTTGTGACTGGTTCAGAACCACAGTTGGGGTCAGGCAATGATACCTCCTGTCAGCAACTCTCTCCAATATCTTCCTGGAACGGATCATGTCTTAGGTATTCAGTGGATGAACATGCGTGAACTGCCAGCAATCTGTGCTTCGCAGATGCCAACGATCGGTGGACTGTCAGGATCTTCGCGGGAACTTCCTGATCCGGCAGCCACTAGTTTTGGGATGGAAATGAGTGCTGAGAAGACCATGCATATTAGGAGAAACACAAGAGATTTTGGAGGTGATATAGAAATCAATGGCCGAAGGCTAGAGTCAGTAAAAGCCTTCCAGTACCAAGGATCTATTGTGATAGTTGAAGGTTCTAAACTCGAAGTTCTTGCTCGAATTGTACAAACAGTACCTGAGATTTCCAAGCTGAAACTAATTTGGAAAGACAGAATCATATCGCTCCACACCGATGTGAGACTTTTGGTGATCTAAATATCCCTGTATGCATGTGAACTTGAACACTGACAGCGGAATCTGAGAGTGTATCAAATGCCTAAAGATGAAATACTACAGAATGAACCTTAACATCTCTTACAAGAACAACATCACAAATGAAGAGGTCCACAATCGGGTTCTGGTGGCTCTGACTGGCTCTTACGTGGACATTTCATATGAAAATTTATGAAACTCGCCAAAGGCTCGTTTTATAATCGTTTCATAAATATAATATAAAATTACCACTCGTGTAAGAGCCTCTATATGCATAATTCAGTGAGATTTTTGCTTATATTATCATGAAAATGTATGCTGTGTGCATTCATTAGAATCGCCTCAATGAGGCGATTCTAATGAGTACACACAAGATACATTATTTTATAGAAGAGCAAAAGCATATCCATAGCATACCTCCACTATGCCGCATGGTGCTATATTATAATTAACCCTTAGTGGTACGAACTTTCCCCATCTCGAACAAATGTTCATAGTCCCAAGTTCGATTATATACGTGATTTAAATCCTTGATACAACTGCATGGCGAAACGTAGCGGTGAAATAAACTAACCTAAAGTTTGTTCTAAATTGTTTAAGTCTTTGTGTATCCTTCAAGCGGTCTGGATCACCATGGTATGGATACTAAATATGATTTAAAGGTCCCCGCCCATCGGGGACAGAAGAAATAGATTTGGTTGCATGGTGCTTCCACGTAGAGCTGAAACCGACCCACATTAGTACTGGTAAACCGCTTAGATGGTCTAAGCTTGCCCAGGCAAAGTGATGCTAGTCGGACGGTCCATGCATACAAACCCTTTTGGTTTCACTGGGCGGCAGGGCTTGAGATGTCATTTCATCTTGATACTGGGTAAGTGTCTCCAAAATTACCTAAATTGTGTTGACGGGGACGTTAATTCAAACAAACAATTCAATTCAAACAACAAATACGATTTAAATCCTTTATAAGCATCTCCAGACCGAGAGGTGATGATTCAGGGCCTGTATTTTACCATTTCTCCGTCATATGCAATTAACTAGACGCGGTTAATTTAGTGCCCAGACGTGAAATATTGTCTTTGTATAAATGTGTCAATTGGTTGTAAATAAATAAATAAATAAATAAATAATGACATTTCAAGTTCATTAGGTCTATTAAGAAAAAATACTCGCCCTAATTTCCTTATACATAAATATGCTTGCTGACTCTCAGATTATGGTGCCGGGTAAGCTATATTGCCAACATTAAAATGTTTTGTCTTTTTTAAAAATTCAGATCACGACGAAAATTAGAACAGACTCGCAGACTCTTATACTGCAGCTGTCGCAGGTTATCCTAACGATTCAGAATTTCTTATACAGGTCCTTATTTCTGCCTCAAAGACAGATTGTGGGTGCCCGTTAGAACCGCCTCATGTACCCATAATCTTTGCCTCGGATGAGAATATATGTATATCCTTGTAAAGCTCGTTTTCTCATGCTCATTACACGGACCTGTAGATTTGATAGAAGGCTCCCTGGTTTCAGTAGGAAAACAACCCGATGCGATTCATTACGAAAACATGCCTATACAAATGCATTGTAAACTTTACCGCCGAAACAACGGCAATTTTTAGATGAAAGAATGTGATATTTTTCGTATTTCTGTTCAAAATATCGATAGTGGGTACTCGTTAGAACCGCCTCATCGAGGCGGTTCTAACGAGTACCAACAATCTATATTTTGGAGCAGATATAAGAAAAATAAGGTTTACCCCTGTAAACCCCAATTTTACTATATAAAAGCTGGGTTCAAGGGGTCAAAATCATATAGGCGTGTTTTCGTAATGTCATGCCATTTCGCGAGCTTGTGCGATAGTGTGTGTGTTATGTTTACCTCTATAAACCTTAATACCAAAGTTATCCAATATCACTTTATTTGTTCATTTCATTGAAATTGTTTAGACATTTTGTTTAATCTCATAAATAACTTTTATTCATCATCGGTTTAAAACTTCCACCTCAAAGAATCGCCGAAATACAAAACAAAAAACTCGTTATCAACCGCGACAACATTAATCTTATCCTTTGCTTACACTAAACGTGATACATTCACACTGTTAATGAAATACAAACACCATTAAATGTAATTCCAGTTCAATTTGTATGATAATTCCATCCTGATTAATGAACAAAAATCAATTAACATGCGTTCATGTCACTGCAGTCTTGAACAATGAGGTTAAAGGCAGGTCATACAGCGTGTTGTATATATGACAAACCCATTAGTATATACATATATAGACTTCTAAAATCCCAGGTTAAATTCTACCATTGAATTTAAAATATAATTCCTACTAGCCCACAATAAATACACAAAAGAGACACGCTAACAATGCTATAATGTCATTAGATTGTCAATCTTTCAATGCTTATTTATTTGTTGATAATATTTTCTTTTTATATCCCAATATATATAACCTTAGTTTAACATGTATACTGATAAAACAAAGAAATGTCCAGTTGCCGAAAATTTGGATAAAACCTTTCAGGTTAAGTGCTTGTAAACACTCCTCTAAACCATCTTTATACAGTCGAACTGCAAATGCTCGAACTCATTTGGAACCACGAAATCTGTTCGAGACAGGGGTAGTTCGAGCAACGGAGGGCTACTTCCAGGAGACATAACGGGGATTATTTGGACTTCTTTTCGGTGTTCTATGAGATAAATGTATGTTCTGTGTACTCATTAGAATCGCCTCGTTGAGGCGATTCTAATGAGTACACACAACATACATTTCACTATTTCTTATATAGAGAAATTTCCTAGGGACTCTACTCAGCCATAGTAAACGGGCCATCGGTGTTTGAACCATCGAAACTTTGCTGTATAGAGAAAAGGGTGATTTACGGGGGATTCTGGGCAGTCTGAAAACCGTCTCAGTGAGGCGGCTCTGACGAGCATCAGTACACAAAGGTAAAATATCAGAAATTCGACGAACAATGAATTATCAAGTCATTAAGAACAGTATTATACCTCATAGTTGAATTACCATAGTGCGATATAGTTCAAAATTTACATCTCTAGTAAACACAAAATCTAGCCCCCGCCCATCGGGGCTTGAAGAAAAAGATGGGCTGCATGATGCTTCCACGGAGAGCTGAAACCGACCCGCACACGAGTACTGGTAATCCGCTTAGAGGATCTAAGCCTTCCCAGGCAATTCGGTGCCAGTCAGCCCGTCCATGCTTATAAACCCTATTGGTTTCATTGGGCGACAGGGCTTGAGAAGTCATCTCATCTCAATGCCGGGTAAAAGTCACAGTCCCACAAAATTGGAAGCAACGTCTCCAAAATTACCTTTACAGTGTTAACGGGGACGTTAAACCTCAAATCAAACAAACAAACAAACAAACACAAAATCGTTTCATGTCATGAAATGCAGTGTTCAGAAATATCAAAATAGGAAATATTGGAACAGCAGCAAATAACTCCTGAATACTGTGGGGTTCTCCAGGGTGTTTATTTCACTGAAATGTTAACGTGATGCAAATCATCGGGTTTTTTTTTTCCATACTTTGGGGTCTGAGTTATCTGTTGTTATTTCAGATTTCCTAGTCATCACGTCAGCAAGTCCGTGAAATGAAGACCACCCCTAAACCCCACTTTATATAGTGAAAACTGGGGTTTACGGGGTAAACATTATTTTTCTTATTTCTGCTCCAAGACATAGATTGTGGGTACCCGTTAGAACCGCCTCCCTGAGGCGGTTCTAACGAGCACCCTGAACCTATGTTTTGAACATTTTGTAACAAAAATATCAAGGATTTTCATCAGAAAAGTAGCCATTTTAGAGATGTGAAAAATGCACTATGTCGCACGGGTGTGTTATCATAATGTATTTGCTGCTATTTCCAGTCGCTATTTCAATACATGTAACCAAGGGTGAGGATTATGTCCACGTAAAATCGTTTTAAGCCGCCCAGCTCACCTCCACCCCCACCCCACCCCCTAAAAATAACCTTCTACTGGCCGTTCCAAGGCGGTGCTTCTGTTGTGGCTTATTATTACCATTGTTTGTCTTGGCAAGTACAATGAAATTCCGCTATTAAGACAAATTGTCCATTAACCCTTTTTGTACCAAATGGAATCTTCCTCCTTATATATAGCAGGAGTACATTTCAAAATTTAGGGGTGCCAGGTTGTGTTTTCTTCAAAATTTAGTAGGAAAATGGCTGAGCTTTTTGCAAACAGTGAAGGCCCTGATCTGATGCCGCGTTCTGTGGCGTCTCATTGAGGCGGTTCTAACGAGTACCCACAACTTATGTCTTGGAGCAGAAATGAGAAAGATAATGAATACCCTCTTAAACCCCAGTTGTCTCTATATAAAGTGGGTTTTGTGGGTAGGCATATCACGGACTTGTTCACGTGATGATAGGAACTATATGACATTCATTTTTCTACATTAATATCTAAAAACCAACAACGTAAAACCGAGCATTTCTTTTTTGGGTTACAATACCAAATACTCGTCAAAACTCAATAGCACAATTCAGTGTTCCAGCTCATTGGTGGAAATAAAATACTTTTCGAATTGAATTTATATCATATATTTGTAAACAGATATTAGTTTTGTAAAGACGATCTTGCAGATATATATGGGCCCTGTCAAGCGATTTTGGTACTTATCACCTATACGAGCAGCGAAGGTTCAGGCGAGCCAGCGCATCCGCGCAGTCTCGCCAGAACCTTCGCTGCTCGCTCATACAAGCAGTGAATCAAGAGGAACCTTCAGACAGAAAGCCATATCCCTGGCCCCTCTGATTGGCTGGGCATGCGCAGTTAAAATTTGTCATGACGGAATGCTCGAAGACACAAATTCGCTTGGCGGGGCTCATACAACAGTAACATGATCTGCCGCATTGTATCAGTTCACGTAGATGTTATCACACGAGACGCGGAGCCCCGAGTGTGATGCGTAAGATCTGGAAACATCCGAGATAAGTGTTACTGTGCGTCAGATCAAGCTGCTATAGTAATGAATAAAGGTTCTTACACGAGTGGTCATTTCATATGAAATTTATGAAACGAGCCTTCGGCGAGTTTCATAAATTTCATATGAAATGATCACGAGTGTAAGATTCTGTTTATCATATGACCACTTTAAATTGGATTTTATCGTCTTTAAATTTGACAATTTTCCGCAAAAATGCATGGTTGACATAGACGTCGTCATGACGTTACGGAATCCCGCCAATTACACGTGTGGTCATTCGATTTTTATTACACGACATTATTCACTGCTTATCAACGACTTCAAATGATAATATATATTTTTTGTGCTTCCAAAAAAATCTTCTTTTTTTTTCAAAAGTAAATAAGCGTTAAAAATTTTACGTTACGCTCTGCGTGTTAGTTACGTCACCATTTCACACCACAGGTGGCTGCTTTCTTACATCGCAAGAACTGCCGGCACTCAGAGCTAGCAAGGATGGTGATAAGTTTGCAAGAACATTCAGTAGACGAAAAGAACAGACATTTTCAGGTGCAGTGTTTCTTTACATCTTAAGGATGAACCCATTTTACACTTACATATCGTATGAGCCCATTTTCAATTTTATTAGAAAATGAGCCCCGCCAAGCGAATTTGTGTCTTCGAGCATTCCGTCATGACAAATTTTAACTGCGCATGCCCAGCCATTCAGAGGAGCCAGGGATATGGCCTTCTGTCTGAAGGTTCCTCTTGGTTCACTGCTTGTATGAGCGAGCAGCGAAGGTTCTGACGAGACTGCGCGGATGCGCAGGCTCGCCTGAACCTTCGCTGCTCGCATAGGCGATAAGTACCAAAATCGCTTGACGGGGCCCAAATGCAAACAGTGAAGTCGCTAATCAGACGCCACTGAACGCATTTGCATGTTTACAAAATGGTTAACACCAGCTCAGTATCTAATAATGCGGCCTATGCAAGACAGGCCTCACTAGATTCAGAGATAAGCAAGACTCCTGGCTGAGCTATAAGGCTGATGAAATTCAGTCCTTTGCAGACAGAAAGGATATTAAGAAGTTCTTTGATGCACTAAAGACGTCTATGGTCCCAAAAGCTCAGGAGCCGCCCCTCTCCTCGGTGCAGATGGAACTAGTCTTCTGACTGACAAAGAGCCCATCTTGAAAAGATGGGCTGAGCACTTTGATAGTGTTCTTAATCGGTCATCCTCTGTCAACGATGATGCTATCAACAGATTATCAAAGTTTGAATGGCCCCCGCCCATCGGGGCTTGAAGAAATAGATGGGGTGCATGGTGCTTCCACGCAGAGCTGTAACTGACCCGCACGCGAGTACTGGTAAACCGCTTAGAGGATCTAAGCTTGCCCAGGCAAAGCGGTGCGAGTCGGACCGTCCATGTTTATAAACCCTATTGGTTTCATTGGGCGGCAGGGCTTGAGAAGTCATTTCATCTCAATGTCGGGTAAAAGTCCAACAAAATTGGAAGCAAGGTCTCCAAAATGACCTTTACAGTGTTGACGGGGACGCTAAACCTCAAATGAAACAAACCAAACCAAAGATTGAATGTAATCTGTTGCTTGATGAGTTCCCAACTGTTGCTGAAACAATGAAAGCAATAAAATTTCTGGCATGCGGCAAGGCTCCAGGATTAGATGCAATACCTGCTGAGATCTACAAAGCAGTTGCAAAGAAGATGACAGAGTTATTTCATATTATGTGGAGAAAAGAAGCCATCCCGCAAGAATTCAAGGATGCGTCAATAATTCACTTATTCAAACGGAAAGGGACCCTCAGGTCTGTCACAATTATCGTGGGCATCGCTTTATTGTCAATTCCTGGAAAGATCCTTGCAAAAGCACTATTTACCGACTGAATGTTCACCTTGAACAGTCAGGGCTTCTACCAGAAAGTCAGTGTGGGTTCAAAAAAGACAGAAAAACAATTGACATGATCTTCACAGCAAAGCAGCTTCAAGACAAATGCCAGGAACAGAAAATGGACCTATACATGAACTTTGTCGACCTTACCAAAGCTTTTGACACTGTCAGTCGTGAGGGTCTTTGGAAAATCATGGTAAAGTTTGGATGTCCAATCAAGTTCATAGCAATGTAGAGGCAGTTTCACGATGGTATGCTTTCACGGGTCCAAAATGATGGTGAGTTTATGGATCCATTCCCTGTGACAAACGGAATCAAACAAGGCTGTGTGCTAACTCCAACGCTGTTCAGTATGATGTTTTCTGCCATGCTCACAGATCCATTCCAGGATGGCGACAAATTGACAATGGTATACCTATTAGGTATCGCTTTGATGGGAAGCTTTTCAATCTCACAAGGTTGCAAGCCGAATCCAAAGTGCAGTCGGAGGAGCTAGATGAGTTCTTCTTTGCTGATGACATGGCAAAAGATGCTCCGACAAAAGAGACGACACAAACAGGTACAGATCAAGTGCCTGACTGCTGTGACAGCTATGACCTCACAATCAGCATAAAAAGACTGAGGTAGCCTGGCAAGCCTTACAAAGAGCCCACCATCACGGTGAAAGGTCAAAGATTGCAAGTGGCAGACAAGTTCACCTACCTTGGGAGCACACTGCCAGGAGTCGTTCACATTGATGATGAAGTCAATGGCAGCATAGCTACAGCTTGTGCAGCATTTGACCGGCTACGTGGTAGTGTTTTGGACCGAAGTGGAGTCTGGCTTGACACAAAACTGAAAGTCTACAGACCTGTGGTGCTGCCTATACTACTGTATGCATGTGAAACATGGACAGTTTAACTACGGCGCAACAAAAGACCGAATCACTTCCATACAAGTTGTCTTAGAAAACTCTTAAAGAGTAAGTGGCAAGACAGGATTCCAGACATGGAAGTCCTGAAAAGGGCAGGGATGCAAAGTGCACAGATTCTTCTGAAATTAGCACAGTTAAGATGGACAGCCCATGTTACCCGGATGCCTGATGAATGTCTGTCAAAGAAAATTCTCCATGGAGAAACTCTCCCATGGTGGTCAGAAGAAGCGCTACAAGGACACCCTCAAAGCCTCCCTCAAGGACTTCAACATATCAACAGAGTCGTGGGAACAAATTGCGCAGGACAGAGCAAAGTGGCGAGGCCTCATCAAAAGGGGTGTTAGTGAATATGAGGCAAAAAGAATCAGCGAAGCTGAGCAGAAACGAGCACAGCGCAAACCCAGAGCTGAGGTATCACCAATAGAGCTGTCTTCCTCTAACCTCTGTTTCTCTATCTGCAACAAACAGTTCAGAGCTAGAATTGGTCTCATCAGTCAGCTCAGAATACACAAATAGTAACAAACCTTTCTCGAATGTGATTAAGAACAATGGCAGACGAACTATTATTATAATACCTATGTGGAATATCGTGATTTGTTTGCTTCTCTCTGCATAAGTATTATACTAAAAGAAAGACAAATCATGTCAGAACATATGTATTCCAAGTTATACTTATTTACCCTGTAAAACAAATGCTTAGTGGATATTCTATCCATTCCGTCCGATTATATAAACAGTAAAATTCCTATATTATGACCACCTTTGGGACTGTTCAAAAGTGGTCTTAAAGACCACTTTTGAACAGTCCCAAAGGTGGTCCCTGACCAAAGGACATTCTATGCAGAAAACACGAAGAATGAAAAACTACAGCCCTAGAAATAAGCTTTTTAAACCGGAATTAGTCTTAATTTTAGGCGGTCTTAATAGCGGAATTTCACTATATATCTTTTACCAGAAATCCTTGTTTTATGCAATGTTTCCTAAATCATTGAAGCCCATCTAAAGTTCATATGTTTTGGTTTCAAAAATGAGAAATCCCGACATTGGTGCTTACATGTAATTAATAGTCATTCATTCCATTCCGAAAGCAGATATTCTTACAGAACTAACTAGTATTTTATTCTGCTATAAACATGTAGGTAATCAGGAATGATAATAAACTTCATTTCTCTGATATTGGTTTAAAATTATCACTGATATGTAACAGCTTTCATTTCTGTAAGAACCCTCAATAGTGGTAATAACCCATTTTTTTTTTTTTTTGTTTTGTTTCGCGGAGAAGCCGCCTAACGCGAAACCGGCTATTTTCTCCGCAAAACAGCGAGAAAAGATAAAAGGAGCGACAAACTTCTCGCTGAAATTTTTCCCGGTTTTGCGAAGAAAATTCTCGGAGATTCTCGGCGAAAATTTGACCGATTGCTTTCATTGAAAATGAAATTACCCGCGTTTGGCGGAGAAAAAAATACAACTGGGCTTACGTGAAATTTTCGGCTCATTATTATTTCTTCGTTTGTTTGGCGTTGTTTTTGTAAACGAAGGCAAACGGTAGTAATTGTTAAATCATAATCAAATATTCTTTCATGTTACACAATTTCATTTTAGTAATTTATTTCTCTTTTGTTTAATCCCTTTTTAAAAGTTTCATGACAACTTTTATTCACATCACGAAAATACGCCTATTTATTTGTTACCCGCTTTTACCCCACTTTTAACAAGGGTTTACAGGGGTATACATTATTTATCTAATTTCTGCTCACATAAGTTGTGGATACTCGTTAGAACCGCCTCGCCGAGTCGTTTTAAAGTGTACCCAAAATCTTGAGCAGAAATATGAAAAGATGCCAGAATTTTTATCCGAAAATTTTCCGTTTTTAGTGGTAAAATTTTACAATATATTTGAATAGGAGAGTTCTCATAATGAGTCGTACATGTAGGTTATTAACACCATAATGATGTGTGACATTTACCAAAAGCTCAGCTTGATGAAATAGATGGGCTGCATGATGCTTCCACGCAGAGCTGAAACCGAACCGCATGCGAGTACTGGTAAACCGCCTACAGGATCTAAGCCTGCCCAGGCAAAGTGGTGCGAGTCGGACCGTCAGTGCTTATAAACCCTGTTGGTTTCATGGGGTGGCAGGGCCTGAGATATCATTTCATCTCAATGTCGGGTAAAAGTCCCACAAAATTGGAAGCGACGTCTCCAAAATGACCTTTACATTGTTGACGGGGACGTAAAACCTCAAACAAACAAAACTAAAAGCTCAGATTCGCCTCATTTATTTATGATTACAAACAGTCAAATTGGTACAGCAAGCGGTGCTTTGAATGCAAAGTTAGTGACCAGTTAACGAGGAACACATGAATTCCACCGCAGGCTAGGTCTATGTCGCGGACGAACGGACGAAAAACCAGACACGTATATCGCGCCATGCTTCATGCAGGCGAGTGAAAAAGGACATGCTACTTTGCATTCGCACGCATTATTTGCGCTGCCAAGTCTCCTTTCCCCGACCCCTCACCCACCCCTAACTAATAAATACGCCTTAAGGATGCCCGTTATCCTCGGGGTGTTTAGTAGATTTACGGCACTTTCAAGATTATTTCACTTATTTCGAACGGACCGTTAATCAGAGTTGAGCTAAAACCGGAGTAATACCACCTTCTGTTGCAGATCTTGGCGTCTCATATGTGGCCCGATCGAGGCGCAAACCACAGCGGAGAGACCTAATGACCCGATGATTAACCTTTTTTGTACAAAATGGAATCTTCCTCCTTATATATGGAGGAGTCCATTTTGAAACTTAGGGGTGTCAGGTTGTTTTTCTTTAACATTTAGTTCGGGAAATGGCTTAACGTTTTGCAAACAGTGTTTGCCCCGATCAGACGCCGCGTTCTGCTGTGCCTGATCTGGGCCTGCACTGTTTGCCAAGGTACCCCTTTAGGGGTTTCTGGTACTGAATGGGTTAAGAATCAGCGCTCTTACCCATTAGGACACGGGGGCCAGTTACCTTCGGGGTGTACATGTACAGTAGCTTTAACAAGATACCCAGGTTGCATGTCTGTACAAACTTCGCTGATTATCTTCGAGAATTTTGTAGTTCTGCTCCAAGAGATCAGACTTATATGCAGCCTTGGAATGCTTGCCGCGCAATTTCCCGATATTAACCCTTTTTGTACCAAATGGAATCTTCCTCCTTATATATAGCATGAGCCCATTGCAAAGTTTAGGGGTTTCAGGTTGTGATTTCTTCAAAATTTATTAGGAAAATTGCCGAACTTTTTGCAAACAGTATAGGCCCTGATCAGACGCCGCGTTCGGTGGCGTCTGATCTGGGCCTGCACTGTTTGCCACGGTACCCGTTTAGAGGTTTCCAGTCTGAAATGGGTTAATGTACATGTATGAACAAAATTGAATTGTAAAGGCAAGAAACACAAGCGGGCCTCCGTGGCCTACTCTTTAACATTAGAGCTCTCACTCGGGCTACATGTGAGCTTAAGTGTAAGCATCAGTGATGTTTAATTACTCGCAGTGTAAGAAAAAAGATCAACCAAAATGTAGAATGGGATCAGCGCCCACACATACATATACAAGCAGGATCCCCGTTATTATATACATTGAGTTTGATTTTTTTAAAGTATTAACTTGAGAAAAAAAATAAAGTACTCCCAATATGGTGAACCGATAGAAAATCAACAGTTTTCAATTTATGAAGCGTTTACACAACAGTAAAAAACAGGAACACAGAAAACATTCATCATGTTCATACTGCGTTGTAAAGTGCATAAGATGCAAATCATTATGATTCCGACCGGATCAAAATCATACTTTACGATCGCTAGAGTGGTCGATCTTTGTACAAAGAACACGCATTTCGTCATATGATTCAAACTTTGTGTACCAAATTTTAATGCATGAAAAAAATACATGCATATGAACAAATATACGTGTAGGTATAGGCAGATTTCGCGGAGAAACACCGTGAACGACTTCATCTGTACTCATTGGCTTTCTCCGAGAAAAAACGATGTTCGCGGAGAGATTTCGCGGCGTTTCGCGGAGAAATTAACCGCTTTGAAACGGGAACATATGGGTTATTACCGGTAGCTGGTCTGTAGGTGGTCTAAATTGTGAAGATTTACTGTTGGTTAGTTGGTTGATTTGAGGTTTAATGTCCCCGTCAACACTGTATAGGTCATTTTGGAGACGTTGCTTCCAATTTTTTGAGATTTTTACCCGACATCTCAAGCCATGTCGCCCAATGAAACCAATAAGGTTTATAATCATGGACGGGCCGACTCACATCGCTTTGCCTGGGCAGGCTTAGGTCCTCTAAGTGGTTTACCTGTACTCTTGTGTGGTTGGTTTCATCTCTACGTGGAAGCATCATGAAGCCCATCTATTTCTTCAACCCCGATGGGCGGGGGCCGAACTTACACGTTAAACTGAAACTGATAACCTCTTCTAGACACATTAGCGGTTAACACTCTGGGTAAAAATTCAGCAGACGACAATTTAAACTATTAGAGAAATAGATTGGGCTGCATTATGCTTCCACGCAGAGCTGAAACCGACCGCACATGAGTACTGATAAACCGCTTAGAGGGTCTAAGCCTGCCCAGGCAAAGTGGTGCGGGTTGAACCTTCACTACATATAAATCAAATTGGTCTGTTTGGACGGTAGGGCTTGAGATGTCATTTCATCATGTCCCACAAAATTAGAAGCAACGTCTCTAAAATGACCTAAATAGTATTGATGGGGACGTAAAACCTCCATTCAAACAAAATCAAGCTGATAACCGGACATACGATGATTCTTAGCGGAGCCCGTGCTTAACTTTTTCCGTGTGTATTTATAACTTACCACAACATCAACAGTCAGAGGTTCAGATTCCTCTTTATGTCTACAAACACAAAACTGGAACCATGTTATATTGTTCTCAGTGACATGACTGCTGGTCTTGAATTTTTCCTCCATTTTCCACTGTCAGACTAAACGCGAACAGTTATATCTGGACATATCACTTTAACACGTCAGTATAAACAACCTAAAACCTCCAATTTATATACAGAAAAGCGGGGTTTACACGGGTATAAATTTTTATTTCATTTTGCTCAAAACATAGTTTGAGGGTACTCGTGAGATCCGCCATGAGGCGGTTCTAACGAGTACCCACACTCTCTGTTTGGAGCATAAATAAGAAAAATATAACATATTCTTTCATATTAAATTATCACTTTTGAAACCATAGAGGAAAACACTACATCACCTAATAAAGGCACGTAATGAATGGAACTTCTATGATTTCTGTATAAAATCTTAACGTCAGACCAGCAAAGACTCAAGTCAGGCTGCACGAAATTTCATAAACTATCATTTCATTATTGAAATAGATTAATCAAAACTGCATTTGCCAGGATGAATTTAAAAATACGCAAGGTATTACAAAGGAAATATAAAAGTTTTAACAAGTATATGTTAAAACTGATGAAAATGTTTTGATGACAGAAACAAGAGGTCAAACACGACCGAATACTAAACATGGCTTATGTTCCAGTTTTCTGGCATTGATGCCGCCGTGTGTATAGCAATTCGTTGAATCGGGCGAAAGATGCGCTGATCAGATACGTCAAATGTAAAGATTTTATTTTACGAAAGCGCGGCTAGGGTACGGAAGACCCTCGTTATAACGACAGTATTTGTTCCCTTTTATTGTGCCGTTATAAAGAATTTACCGTTATAGGAGTGTGATAGGTAATAAAAAGCCATTTCCCCATTAATACTCCAAGAAACAAATGTTATAGACATTTGTTAGAATCGCCACGGTGAGGCGATTCTAACAAATATATATAACATTTGTTTCTTGGAGTATTAGATTATACGACCCTTTTATGACTATGGACTCGATTTGTGCATTTCCAACCCGATCGAAGCCCGCGCCGCTTGGAACCGAGGCTAAGACTTTAACTAAGTACATGTAATCATTCCAATTAAATTGCCAACTGTATATACAAAAATCACAGATTTTTATTTAAACATCATCATTATCGTCATTATTATTATTAGAAGTAGAAGTAGCAGTAGTTGTGTCATACGATACACAGGTCTCCTTGCTTTTGAAACAGTCTCGCGGTATCATGATTTCCGCGCTGTCGTAGACTTACGGCTCAGGTGAGCTGACATAAATATGAAACAAGTTTACATCACCGTGTTAAACTTACAGGCACGATTTAGTTCAAGTTCTTTTTCAGTTTTTATTTTCCTTTAATTCTGCATTCAATAGAAGTAAATAATACCATGCTAATTGACAATGGAATGATTTACTATTTAAATGTCATAGAATGTTTTTGTGGCCATTGAGTCCCGATTTTATTTGTTTATTATAATTTCATAGGAGGGTCAAATATATCTGGGCAATGCCGTGAGAAAATGTAATAAAAAAACGTCACCTCATAAAATGATGTGACCACACGTGTAATGATAATACGTGGTTTGATACAACGCATCACGCCCCCGCCCAAAGGGGCTTGAAGAAATATATGGGCTGCATGATGCTTCCACACAGAGCTGAATCCGGCCCGCACACTAGTACTGGTAAACTGCTTAGGGGATCTAAGCCTGCCCAGGAACCGCGGTGCAAGGAGGACCGTCCATGCTTATAACCCTATTGGTTTCATTGGGCGTCAGGGCTTGAGATGTCATTTCATCTCAACGTCGGGTAAAAGTCCCACAAAATTGGAAGCAACGTCTCCAAAATGACTTTTACAGTGTTGACGGGGACGTTAAACCTCAAATCAATCAATCAATTGATACAACGCATAATGAAGTAATGTAGTAATTTCTTCATTTTGATTTTTTATTTCATTATGCGTTGGCGTAGTCGACGCGAAATGAAGTAAAAAAAATATTTCATTTCGCGTTGATATGCACAATATCGACGCAAAATGAAGTAATGATGAAAGAACATAGCTGTCTACGAAAGGAGACCAAAGACATAGGAAGCAATACAGGTAAATTCCAATATAAAGACCACATTTGAGACAGTTCAAAAGTGGTCTTTAAGACCACATTTGAACAGTCCCAAAGATGGTCTTCCACAAGAGCATCACATGAGCTCTTGGCCTACGTCATAACGATTGGCTTCTTGAACTGCATACTTTTATATAAACTTTTCACCACATGTTTTCGACCTTCCTCCCTCCTTTTCTGTTGATAATGCACCGTCATTCTACTTATAAAAGTCTCCACATGCATGTTTTAATATTTTGGTTACTTTTGTTTCTGTGATGTTTGAAAAAGTGTGCCATCTCTCAAAGCCAAATACATGTGCATTTTTTTTTTTCATTTAGAACCGACCTCATACTGTCGACGCATATTCGCCCCCGCCCATCGGGGCTTGAAGAAATAGATGGGCTGCACGATGCTTCCACGCAGAGCTGAAACCGACCGCACATGAGTACTGGCTATCTGCTTAGAAGGTCTAAGGCTGCCCAGGAAAACTGCTGCGAGTCGGCCAATCCATGCATATAAACCCTTTTGGGTTTAATTGGACGGCAGGGATTGAGATGTCATTTAATCTCAATATCGGGTAAAAGTCCAACAAAATTGGAAGCAACGTCTCCAAAATGACCTAAATAGTGTTGACGGTGACGTTAAACCTCAAATCAAACAAACAAACTGTCGACGCATAATGAAGTAAAATTAAGTATGCCACCTATCACCGCAAAATGAGAGAATTCTTTCATTTTGCGCAAATCTCTTAGTATCGACGCATAATGAAGTAAAAACTGCATTTTATTTCATTTCGCATCGACTATGCCAACGCATAATGAAGTAAAAATTTCAAAATGAAGAAATGACTACATTACTTCATTATGCGTTGTATCAGTGGTTGCTGGCACGTAAGCATCACGTGAACAAGTCCGTGAAATGAACACCACCTAAACCCCACATTATTTCGAGAAAAGATGGGTTTACGGGAATACATTATTTTTCTTATTTCTGCTCCAAGACATGGGTTGTGGGTACTCGTTAGAACCGCCTCAATGAGGCGGTTCTAACGAGCACCCACATCCTATCTTTGCAGTATAAATAAGAAGAAATATCACGGATTTTCATCAGAAAGTAGCCATTTAGGAGATGTGAAAAACTCCACTATGCCGCACGGGTGTGTGAGAACCCTATGTTTTCAAATGAATTTCTTATACACTTCTTCGGCAATAAAATCTGATTGATTTTTATATGATAAAAATGATTTTATATTATACCCGTTATCATTTAATATGAAATTCATGAAACTCGCCTAAGGCTTGCTTCATAAAATGTATATGAAACCACCACTCGTTTAAGATCCTCTATTTTACAACATTGATTACTAGCAAAGCAGAATCACAGTCGCCGTCCGCACGAGCCTCGTTCAGTTCTATGGACTCCATGCTAGCCATTAATATGTTCTATAAAAGGGTTATCCTTTGGAAGCAAGGAATGCAAAACAGAACTGAACAAATGTGAAGTGTGCATGTTTTCTGGGTGAGACTAGCTAGTTTCAACCAATTAGGCCTCATCAGTGACCCTCAAATATTTTCAAAATTCCACAATGGAATCAATGATCATCTCATCTACTTTCTATTATATCTCTTTTCTCCCTTTCTCTGGGAGACGACACAAAATGACCCGCAAGGGTTGACGTGTCGTTGAACCACAAAACAATCATACAATCGTATTGTGAAGAGACACACCGGTTACCGCGGTTCAACGTGACGCGACTGAGTACAACAAACGCTACCGTCTTTTTTTGACAGGAGAAGTGTGAGTTCAATGTTTCCTTTATTTTGACGAACATATCACGATTTACGTTTTTCTGTTGGTTTTGCGATGACAACAGATTGTGTTTTTGTTGTTTTGTCCAAATTTTAAGTTATGACACGGTCAGAGAAGGGAAATCAAAGCCATAAATTAGGCCAAAATCGATAGAAAAACAAAACTTCAAGTTTTAAGAGTCTATCAATTAGAAATAAATGACATATACACGAGCATTCTGGGGTTTTTCATGCCTCTAGGCATCAATGTAAGTATACTATTTTTAATAATTCATAAAAACATTTAGAATAAGAATCGTACCGATTTTTCTTGGCTCACTACCTTGAAACACGGGTACACCTTACAACGGATCATGTGTTGAGTCTGAGTACACTAAACACGGAACAAATGGAACAACAAACACGGATATGAAAAACCGAATCTGGACGTTTTTACCCATTATAAGCGCCATTTTTCAAGAAACAGCCAAGAGGAACGATACATATTTGCCCTTTAGTTGAAAAATTACAATATGTACGGTATGCGCTTGGCCATTCCTAAAACAAAAAAGTGTTTTTGGTTGTAAGGTGTGTTTATGACATAGAGACAACTTTTTGCAACAGATGCACAATAAACAACCGCAATAATCCATCAAAAAATGTCACAAAATAACCTGTTGTTTGTTTGAACTGAGCTTTAACGTCCCCGTCAACACTATCAAGGTCATTTTGGAATTGTTTCCAATTTTGCAAGTCTTTTTATCCGTCATTGAGATTTAACGACATCTCAAATCCACCGCCCAAGGAGACTAATAGGGTTCACATGTATATGAAGGAACGGTCGGACTCGCACCACTTTGCCTGGGAAGACTAAGACCTTCTAAGTGGTTAACCAGTAGTCCTGTGCGACGGGTTTCAGCTCTGTGTGGAAGTATCAGGCAGCCCATTGATTTCCACAAGCAGCGGGGGATGGGGCCCAAGATTAACTTGTACATAAACATGTAAACAATATAAAACTACCGAGGGACCGTTCAAATAGCCAACAGTGAGCTATACTGAGCAAAACCAACTTCAATGAGACAACACTTACAGTGCAACCACAAGAATCTGCAAAATAATTTGTTAGTACAGAAGTGCCTGATCGCTGAAAGCGATCGAATTCTGCGAGCAACGAAATACTAGCCCCGTTTTACAAGTTCTTGCACACCAGACGAGGAAATCCTAGATTTTACTCTGGGATAGAAACTTTTATCCTACCGGGTTTTCTACGAAGGGATGGCATTGAAGTCGAGAATTCTGAGGTGTTTAACTCAAAGGGTGTCTGATGTGCGCTGTCTGTATAGAAAGTCGTGTACGCTGCCCGTAATGCGACGTCACTAAACGCCACAATGGACGTTAGCAGTCGACGTGACCGCATATTCAAAATCAACGTTTTAAGATTAAAGTAATGCAAGAAAAAGAATCTGAAAGGGGTGTGCCATGAAATGTTCTCTTTGTTAATCATTCTGTTTTACGCAACTCATAAACCAGGGGTCCTGGGTTTGATTTTTGGCTTCTCCAAACTTTCTGACGAGTCGTTAAATGAGCCCCCCTCTCTGTATAACCTTAGCGGGTTGCTGAGACGTATAACTCAAAATACACACACGGTCATTCTCTCCCTTTCACTGACTCAAGAAGGTGGTTGTCAAATTCTGGCGTAAGAATATGCACTGTGCTGGTTTTATAAGCCTTCAAGGTAAACTAACTAGCTCGATGTGACCTAAATAGTGCTTGCTTGGCTGTTAAACTCACAACCAAACGAAGAAACAAGCCAGCCAAAGAAATCAGTGTGAGGGATAAATAGGAAAGTCTGTCCATGATACTCAGGGGCGTAGCTACCTGTACGCAGATACGCACTTGCGTACACATTACAAACGTAAAAAATAGACGAAGAAGAAAAAGAAAGAGAAAAACAAGAGGAAGGAGAAGAAGAAGAAAAATAAGAAAGAAGATGAAAAAGGAGAAGAAGAAGATGAAAAAGAAGAAAAAGTAGAAAAAAGAAGAGGAAGAAAAGAAAAAAAAAGAAGCAGACTGAAGTAAAAAGAAAAAGAAGAAGAAGAAGAAGAAGAAGAAGAAGAAGAACGAGAAGAAGAAGAAGAAGAAGAAGAAGAAGAAGAAGAAGAAGAAGAAGAAGAAGAAGAAGAAGAAGAAGAAGAAGAAGAAGAAAAACTGTATTTGTCTAGGATATACGCAACACTATTTATTAGCTAGCTTGGGACGGGCCTTCGTGGCCTAGTAGTTAAGAGCGCTGACTCTTGATCATTAGGTCTCTCACCGCTGTGGTTCGAGCCTCGCTCGGGTCATATGTGAGACGCCAAGTTCTGCAACGGAAGGTCAGGTGGTTTTTCACCGGGTACTCCGGTTTTCGCCCACCTCTGATTAACGATCGGCTCGATATGAGTGAAATAATCTTGAAAGGGCCGTAAAACCAAAACCCCAAAAAAATATATATATATATATTAGCTAGCATAGTTTCCTCCTCTGCCACGTGAACCGCACTTACAGGAAATAATTTGCTCCCTGATGGGAGCAAATTCTTTCCTGTAAGAGTGGTCCCCATTTGGTATAAACGGAGTTATTATTTTTAGTATTTTCTTTGGTTTGCGTACAAATGATTTCCTTCCAGCTACGCCCCTGAACTCAGTCGGATGCGCGTCTGACTGGTGATCAGGAGGACTCGGGTTCGACTCCCGCCGGGGTCGGCAACATTTTTTCGTGGAGATTGATCATGAAATCTTTTCTACGGTCATTCTCTCCCTTTCGCTGATTCAAGAAGGGCAGTTGTCAGTTTCTGGTGAAAGAATGTGCACTATACTGGTTAACTGCTTACGTATAAGCCTGCCCAGGAAAGTGTTGATAGGTAAACTGAACGGCTCAAAAATGACCTAAATAGTGTTGACTGGGCCGTAAAACTCCAATACAAACAAAACAAATACGCCCCTGATACTGTTACGACCCACTACTTCTAATCCTGAATTATCTTCCTTTGCCTACAGTTTTATAACCAATGACAACTGCGTCATGGATACGACTCTTTCGCACAGAGTCGACTTTTTTTTCAGCTATGCTCCATTCCTTCATTATGGCCGTCATGTCGGAAGATGGTGGCTCGCCCGGGATTTTACTTTCTTCGCAAAAATGGTCTCGCGTCAACATACGGACTTGAAGAAAAGGGGTGAGGTGTTACGGCCCGCAGCACCTAACCTACATTAAACCTGCCTTGGTTGATTATGCGGAAGACAACTGAGGAAGACAGTTGACTCTTTGGCTTAGTGCTTAGAGCAGTTGATTTTACCCGATTGTCCCAGGTTCAAATCTCACCATAAGCGATTTTTCCCCTTTTTTACAACTATGCTTTTCTGCATTGTTACGACATTCATGTCGTAAGAATACCAAAGTAACAGTCTTATATTCTTTATTTCAGAAAGATACATTATGGCTGAGTTTGAGTTTAGCGATGCTGGTCATCCAGATGACCCCAACACCATGTATACTATTGCCGAACCTAACAGTGAAACTTAGGATTAGGCTCAAGTTTTGTTTGGTGTCTCACAAGGTGCCGTATTCGGTCCAGTTTTGTTCTTCGTGGACATTAATGAAATTTTTACTGACATTGTGTAACAGGTGACAAAAATGCTACAAACCTTTGGCCCGCCGGGGTTCGAACCCGGGCCGCCGGATTGATAAGCAAATCTACCACGTTGCTGTAAAAGCCGGCTTGTACCGAAAGGCAGTGCAAGTGTGCTATATACCTATACGCTATGACATTCTCCCCCTCCACATTGAAATTCGCCCTCGAATTTCTGGGAGTCCGAGAATCATGTGAAATGATACTCAAGGAGTTCTAATGCACGAACCCTCAATTTCATTGGTTCTCTGCCTAGTTGTCTGCTTAATGTATTGCATTAAACGGCCTGAAAACTCACCCGTGCGACATAGTGTATTTTATCACATCTCCTAAATGGCTACTTCTCTGATGAAAATCCGTGATATGTTTCTTATTTATACTGCAAACATAGGTTGTGGGTGCTCGTTAGAATCGTCTCAAGGAGGCGGCTCTAACGTGTACCCACAACCTATGTCTTATAGCAGATATAATAAAAAAGTATGTATATCCCCTTAAATCACAGTTTTCTCTATATAAAGTAAGGGGTGTTCATTTCCTAGCCTACCCATTTGGTTCCGAAGTTTACGTTAGTCCTCTGTAACTCTAATTTCCCGGCAGTATACCCAGTCGTCTGCGAACAGTCTTATTTCTGAGTCAATGTCGTGGGAAATATGATTAATATACAGGGAGTATAACAGAGGACTAAGAACAGTCCCCTTCGGGACCCAGACAAAACTGGAACACACTCCATATACTAGCCATTAACTCATATTGGGTCCATATCATGTACAGCAAGAGCTGAAACTATTGGTGACCAATGACCCCGTGGGAGCCAATTTCTGAGTTTTTGCAAAATTTCAAGGGGAGATAATTCAGCCAAAAATGAAACAGAGTTATGGCCCTTGGTCAGAATGGGCAAATACTATATGCCTCCCCCCCCCCCCCCTTCCCGAATCAAAGATTCTCGGGGGTGGGGGATGGCATAAAAACTTACTATTTTCAGTAGCACAGAAAGGAATCTATAAATTCATAAGTCTCCCCTCCCCAACAATGCCGAAACTAAATAAGTTGGGTTTCGGTTGTTCATAAGTGGGGGATGTGGTAAAAACGTTCAGGAAAGTCAGAATAAATGTGTTCACCCGTCCCCTTTGTCCAAGATGTTTACCCAACCCTTTAAATTCGCACGTGTATAAGTTCGGAGATCATAATGAGAATCAAACAGGCATTAAAGAGTATGTATCAGCAAAATGGATCGTTTTGAATTAAAAACAGCATCATGTATCATGCCTTCGCTGGCGGATTGAAGAGTTTTATTTCAATTTATTTCGCCCCCGCCCATCGGGGCTTGAGAAATAAATTGGGCTGCATGGTGCTTCCACGCAGAGCTGAATCTGACCACAAACGAGTACTTGTATACCGCTTAGAAGGACTAAGCCTGCCCAGGCAGAGCGATGTGAGCCAGATCGTCCAATGCATATAAGCCTTCTGGTTTCACTGCGCGGCAGGGCTTGAGAAGTCATTTCATCTCAATGTCGGTTAAAAGTCCCACAGAATTGTAAGCAACGTCTCCAAAATGACCTAAATAGTGTTTACAGGGACGTTAAATCCCAATTCAAACAAATATTTCAATATATGAAGAATATAAACCGTGTTTGTTGTACCCAAATTGTGCTGACTAACCGCGTTATGGTGTATTATAACCCGTGGTAAGGTGTACCCTAACAAAAAATCAACCCTTGAACCATCCACGGATTCAGTGGGTATTGACATGAACTGGGGCTCAAACAAATGCATCAATGGATGCTCTGAAATCGCAATAACATATAAATCACAAAATCATGTGCACTAAAGATGTGTTACTGTCAAAAAACATTTACCGAAGTATGCTGGGGTTGGTGAAAACACACTAGACGAAAGAAAATTGTTTGTGTTTTCGTTCATAATGAACAGAATACTCTGCAACTGTATCAGTAAATGGTAATACCACTACTCTGCAGCTATGCAAAATAACCACCCAAAAAGATTAGGATCTGGGCTAAAATAAACCTTTTTCTTACCGAAAATACTGCTGTGATGTCATGATTTCTGTAGCGTTCGTTGTACTCTGTCGCGTTCGTTGTACTGCGGTAACCGGTGTGATACATGTACGATGTAGTTCCACAGTGCGAAAACACTTGGTATTTTCACATTGAGACAAATAACATGACCATGTTATTTTGACAGTAGCAACCCGAACTATTTTTCACGTATGAAATAAAAAGAAAATTTATTCATTTTCCCTCAGAAATACCAAAATATATATTTTATCTTGTTTTAACACACCCGGTGAAATAATTTTGGTATTCCGCTCAAAAAAGTTAATATCCTCTATATAATACGAGCCAGTGCATGACAAAACCTCGAATAAAACCTGTGCAACCAGCAAAGACTCAGATCAGCCTGCGGCCTACACCCGGTATCATCATGTTAGAAGTCCGTGTAATGAACACCGCTCTAATCCCCATTTTATATAGAGAAAACTGGGTTAACTGGGGTATACATCATTTTTCTTATTTCTGCTCCAAGAAATTACGATAAACCATGTACCTGTGCGATATAGTGCATTTTTCACATCTCCGAAATGGCTACTTTTCTGATGAAAATTCTAATTGTTACTGAAAACATAGGTTGTGAGTGCTCGTTAGAACCGCCTCATTGAGGCGTTCTAACGAGTACCCAAAACCTATGTCTTGGAGCAGAAATAAGAAAAATAATGTATACCCCCACCCCCCCCCCCCCCCCCCCCCCCAGTTTTCTCTATATAAAGTGCGGTTTAGGGGATGTTCATTTCACGGACTTGTTCACCTGATGACATAGGTTGTGTGTACTCGTTAGAACCGCTTCAATTCTTGCGAGCACCTACAACCTATAATTTTGGTTAAAATAACAAAAATGTCACACGTTCCTTCAGAAATATAACCGTTTTTGGAGAAACGAAAGTGCTCCCAGAAATGAAATTGCTCCATATTACACGGATATCGTATTGTGGAGTTTTCGCTTATCTCTTTTGCATGGACAGGCGGTTGTAGAAGGCTCATGCGACCAGTGAAGACTCTGATCAGACTGCGCGAATGCGCAGGATGATCTGAGTCTTCGCTGGTCGCACAGCCGGGTCCCTTTCTTGTTTTTGTCAAGCGCTGGCTCATATATTGGCTTTTTTTGTCGGAATGCTTCGGAAATTGCATGGGTTGTCATGTCTTCACGACTGACAAAGTCTGGTGTAGAGAATTGTTCAAAAGTGTTGGACCACAAACACGTCAAAATAAAAAGGAACAAATGAACCTCGACAACTTCACAAAAAAGCGTGAAGTAATTATCTGACATTACATATCATATATGAGAAGTGATATGGTGCACATTTCTCAAATATAAGTTCATGTAAGAACATTGCTTGAAGTTCTAAAGGAAGCCTCGCAGTGGTTATGCTACTTGCCTTGTAAACCAGGGGTCGCAGGATCGACCCCGGGCTTCTCAAGACTTTCGGATGAGTATTTAAACCGAGGTCCCGTCTCGGTATGACCTTAGCTGTCGGTGAGACGTAAAACTCGAACACTCACTCTTGAAGTTCTAAATATATCGCAGGCGACTTCTTGCACTTAACATCATTCATACATATATTATTCACCTAAATATTCGGTGAATTTGTCGCCATAATCAACCAGTACTGAGCACCTAGTTTCATTGAGCGGCAGGGACTGAGATGTCATTTCATCTCAATGTCGGGTTTGTTTGTTTTGTTTGATTTGAGGTTTAACGTCCCCGTCAACACTTTAAATGTCATTTTGGAGACGTTGCTTCCAATTTTGTGGAACTTTTACCCGACATTGAGATGAAATGACATCTCAAGCCCTGTCGCCCAATGAAACCAAATGGGTTTATTAGCATGGACGGTCCGCCTCGCACCGCGGTTCCTGGACAGGCTTAGATCCTCTAAGCGGTTTACCAGTACTACTCAATGTCGGGTAAAAGTCCCACAAAATTGGAAGCAATGTCTCCAAAATGACCTAAAAAGTGTTGACGGGGTCATTAAACCCATAATCAAACAAAACCTCTTAGAATGTGCATGGGCAAAACCTGTATAAATTGATAAACCCTACTTTCTCTATATAAAGTGTGTGTGTGGGGGGGGGGGGGGGGGGGGTGTGTACAAAAGGATGTATGACATGGGCCTGTTAACATGCTGACTGACTGTATACAGGTCTAAAATACAAAACTCCCTCGTTATAACGACAGTATCTAAAAAATAACATTTTTTAACATAATAAACAATTTGTCGCTATTAAGAATGCAAATGAGAGGTATAATAGCTATTGAAGAGCCTTTTCCCTTTAAATACTCGTAGAAACAAATGATTCTAACAAATATCCACAACATTTGTTTCTCAACAATTTTGAACACATCACGCATACACGCCTATATAATTTTGACCCCCTTGAACCCCACTTTTATATTGTAAAACTGGGGTTTATGGGGGGAAAACCTTATTTTTTCTTATTTCTGCTCTAAAATATAGATTGTGGGTACTTGTTATAACCGCCTCGACGAGGCGGTTTCTAACGAGTACTTACAACCTACATTTTGAGCAGAAATAAGAAAAATATCACAATTTTCCATCCTAAAATTTTCGTTTTTTCGGCGGTAAAGTTTACAATGTATTTGTATAGGCATGTTTTCGTAATGATCGAAAGTCGACAAAAACGGATTGTCTGAAAGTTGCCGTTTCGAATTAGCAGAGTATAGAAAGATAGTAAATAGTTATAAAAAGAATATTGTATAAACCAATCCTCCTTATGTCAAACAAAACCATGCACCAAATCTGGGTTCTACAAAAAGAAATTTGCCATTGTTAATGGTCGTCCACATCAACTACATATCATTTATAAGCAGAATTTAGGAGAGAAAAAAAATAGTTAAAAATGAGTCAATTGAGCAGGAAAAAAGAGAAGTCAGTTAGTGTGCGAGTACTCTTTAGAGCACTTTTAACGAGCACGGACACTTTTTGTCTGCCACATTGTCAGGACGGTGTCTGATCACCAGCTAAGACCACCCTGTTCATCTGTGCCGTATAATAAGAGTCCTCGATGTTCGCATGACCCTTCTACAGTCTCTGTGCTCTCTGAGGCTAAAGAACACCGGACAAGCTGGGTGTAATCTTTGTCGGTTTGTTTAGTCCCCGCTCATTTCCCCCTAAACCTATATATATGCCTAGCGGTCCTTTCCTGGGAAATTGGCAAAGAGTGCAGACCCGGATCAGACGCCGCAGAACGCGGCGTCTGATCTGGGTCTACACTGTTTGCTTACAGAACATTCATTTTTCACAAATTTGCCACAAACATACCTGACACCCCTATAATTGATAATGGACCACTCCAAACTTATTGGGTGGAAGATTTCATTCACATATATGGGTTAAACTGCCCTTTAAACAGCCTAGAAAACTAGGATTGTAGTAAAACTTCAATAACTCGAGAAAGGATGACTCATGTACCTTGACTAATTTGAACTCGCATTTTGTATGGGGTGCCGTTTTACTATTCAATCCACATTTATAGATAACCATAATTCGATTTATGGATATCCATAATTCAAATTATGGCTATACATAAATCAGCCGAATAATGGATATTCATAATTCGAATTATGGATATCCATAATTATTTATGGACATCCATAATTCGAATTTATGATATCCATAATTCGAATTATGGATATCTATAATTATTTATGGAAATCCATAATTCGAATTAATGATATTCATAATTCGAATTATGGATATACATAAATCAATCTGAATTAATGATATCCATAAATCGAATAATGGCTAGCCATTATTCCATTTATGGATATCTATAATATGAATTATGGATATCGATTATTCGGCTGATTTATGAGTACCCTTAATTCGAATTATGGATATCCATAATTCGATTTATGGATATCATTAATTCAGATCGGTTTATGGATATTCATAATTCGATTATGGATATCCATAATTTGGTCCATTTATGGATATCACTAATTCGAATTATGGATATCAATAATTCGTCTTTGTAAATAAATGTAATAATGGTGGTGAATTATGGATATCCTTAATTCAAAATACGGATATCATTAATTCAGCCCGATTTATATATATCTATAATTCGATTTATGGATATCCATAGTTCGAATTATGGATATCACTAATTCAATTTATGGACATCCATAAATAATTGTGAATATCTATTAATAGGGAATAAATAGTAACACGGCACCCCATACATTTGAGTCCCTAGAAAATTTTTCTCATAGCTCCTGATACCCATATATTTAGGATAAATTAGGGAGGTTTTCCTGATTCCATCTTCAATCACAATGTTGCGTGTACTCATTAGAATCGCCTCACCGAGGCGATACTTATGATAACACACAACATTTCTTTATTCAAAAAAAAAATCATAAAAATCATGCGCAAGGAACTCCCATTAAGACTCATGAACCATAGCAACAAATAAGGTAGGTATATTTTGTGATAATTGAAGGATAGTTTTTGTCAACTCTCCATAAAAACCAATGTTGTGGGTATTCATTAGAACCGCCTCGACGAGGCGGTTCTAATGAATACCCACAACATAGGTTTATATGGAGAATTCTAACACAGCGCGCCTATATAGGCAATGGAAAACAACTGTGTTTTATTCAACAACAAATCACGGCTAGGAAGAGCGTGACAAGTGACGTCATTAAAAACTGCCAATTGATGACGTCACTAGTCGATTTCCTTGACGTTAGACGGTGTAACGTCATTTTCTCGCATCGAAAACGTTAGAAAAGAATGTAAATGCATGTGTTTCAGTCGTTAATTTTAGCGGGATTTCTTCTAATAATGGCGAAAAGTTGTGAGATTTTGAAGGAAACAATAACATTATTGCCGATTTTCAGCGTGTTAGAATCGAAATAGATCAGCTCTAGCCAGTGACTTGTTGGGTAATAAATCACAGTTTGTCGGTCAATTGTAAGTTGACAAATCACGCGCGCTACGCGCTCGTGATTTGTCTACTTTACAACTGACCTCCAAACTGTGATTTATTATTCAACAAATCACAGTTAGAGCTGATCTATTTCTTAAATAAAGAATCCTTCAAATATCACAAAATACCCACCTTATATATTGCAATGCTCATGACCAGGCGCAATTATTAACCCACAGTAGTTCAAACTACATTTGTCTCGAACATTTTTCATTGTCCCAGAGACTTTCCAGCTATCGAAGTTTGACTATTTGTTGTGTTAGAATGTGTGTGTGAATTCGGGTTTAGCGTCGCTTTCAACAATTTTTCAATCATATCACGACGGTGTCTGGTTGTGACAGGGAGCTCAATGCTCACTTTTATAGTGCTGCCTCACTGAAGTACCATGTCCCAGACGGCACATTACATGATACCACACCGAGTCACATTATCCTGACACTGGGTCGACCAGTCCTAGCTCTTCCCCGTAAATCTGAGTGCCAAGCGAGGAGCAGCTAGTACATTTCTTAACGACTTTGGTATGTCGCGGCCCGGGATCGAACCCGTGACCTCCCGTTCCCCGGAGCGGACACTCTACCAACTGAGCTATCGGGGCCGGTGTGTTGTGTTAGTAAACTTTACCAAGAAAATAATGTACATACCAGTTTTTCATTATATGCCTGTTCAATTAAAATAAAATAAAACGTACATTTTACCGTAACATTATTTTGGGTAGATCGTTTGTCAATCAAACCAAAATTATAAAGCGCAGAAGTGTTTCAATGCTGAAGTCCACATGTCTGTCACTGACTTGTAGGAAATTTGGCCAACCGAAACAAACTTATGTAGCGCATTTCAATGCTAAAGTCTACGTGACTATCACTGATTGTTGGAAATTTTGAAAGTCGAATCAAAGTTGTAAAGCGCAGAAGCTTTTCAATGCTGAAGTCTACGCGACTGTCACTGACTTGTAGGAAATTCTGCAAGTCGAATCAAATTTATAAAGTGCAGAAGCTTTGCAATTCTGAAGTCAACCCGACTATCATTGACTTGTAGGAAATCCAGATAACTGTTATTTATAGAAAATAGTTGCGCTATTCTTATCGCTGTAAGGTCAGAGTGTCGCGTAAGAGGGTTATCAATAGAATCTGGACTGGAATCATGCGGTGGGTTTGGCAAACAGTGTAGTCTGGCAAACATTGGTTTGGCAAACAGTGTAGACACAGATCAGACGCCGCAAAACGCCGCGTCTGATCAGGGTCTACACTGTTTGCTTACAGTACAAGAAATAATAGTCTAAGTCTCCGCTCAGATCCATTATCCAGCCTACACCCAGAGACTACCGGGCCCCGGCCCACCAGGGCTGACAGTACTTTGTTTTATACTGGGAAAGGCATTATTGCCACTGAAAGCGTACCAGATCGGGGTGGTGCCATTCATAACAAGCAATGATTTAGGGAAAACTGTATTCCAAAATTGTCATTTGGAGAGGTTAATCGTCGGTTTTACACATCACGAAAACACGCCTGCATAATTTTTACCCCCTTTGAACTCCACTTTTATATAGTAAAACTGGGGTTTAAAGGGGTAAACCTTATTTTTCTTATTTCTGTTCTGAAATATACATTGTGGATACTCGTTAGTTTGATTTAAGGTTTAACGTCCCCGTCAACACTGTATAGGTCATTTTGGAGACGTTGCTTCCAATTTTGTGGGACTTTTACCCGACACTGAGACGAAATGACATCTCAAGCCCTGTCGCCAAATGAAACCAATATGGTTTATAAGCATGTATGGTCTGACTCGAACCGCTTTGCCAGGGGAGCCCTAGATCCTCTAAATGGTTTACCAGTACTCGTGTGCGGATCGTTTTCAGCTCTGCGTGGAAGCATCATGCAGCCCATCTATTTCTTCAAGCCCCGATGGGCGGGGGCTGTTATATAGTAAAAGTGGGGTTTACAGGGGTAAACCTTATTTTTCTTATTTCTTCTCTAAAATATAGACCACAATCTATATTTTGAGCAGAAATAAGAAAAACATCACAGTTTTTCATCTAATTTTCGTTTTTTTCGGCGGTAAAGTTTAAAATGAATTTGTATAGGCATGCTTTCGTGATGGTAAACGACATGTTTGCTATGACCGTACCAACGTCTTACCTTCGTAAATAGCAATTTTCAATACACTTACCGTTATTCCAATTCATTTTGTGTTTCACTTTTAAGGTTTAAAGATGAGCAAGAAATCCAGTTTTAAGCCAGTGCATAAAAAAACGATATTTATATTTGACCAAAAATAAATCTTCAAACTTACAAGCAATAATAACTGTTTAATCGTTTTCAAGAAGAAGAAGAAGAAACAGTTACCAATTCCTCCAACGTCATTTGAACTCACGACCCTCTGGTTAAGAGCCCAACACACTATTAACTGCACCAAAACTTTATCAAAGGGAACATAGGGAGATAATACAGAGAAAATAATTAACTTCTAAAAATTCCAGACTTGGGAATTGAGTAAAAAAGTATATGTAAAATATTGTTATTGTTTTTTCTGTTGTTAAGTTCATTAAAAAATAAATTTGCAAAATATCACAAATAAGAGCTTGTAGGTAAACTTTAACCAAATGCCGGCGCCGACGGCGCCTACACCGGCATCAGACGCGGGGGTTTGGCGATAGCTCCCCCTTACTTTCGTAGGCGAGCTAAAAACGTGATACAACAGAATTTCAATAAGACATTGGAAAACAGCGAAGACTCAGATCACCTACACATCCACACAGTCTGATCAGAGCCTTTGTTGATCACATGTTTTGGCTTCTAAAGGCTCCTTCCCAAATACATTAGAACTTCGATGGCTCGAACACCTATGGCTCGTTTACCATGACTGAGTCGAACCCATTCTTGAGTACCTATGGAATTTCTCTTCATAAGAAATAGTGTGGGGGGATTTAGGATCTGTTCGTCTTTTTATCTTGCAAATGCATGCTGTGTGTACTCATTAGAATCGCCTCAATGAGGCGATTCTAATGAGTACATACAGCATACATATATAGTATAGAACACCTAAAAAAATCAAAATTATCCCCGTTATGCCCTCTGGAAGTAGCCCTCAGTGGCTCGAATTATCTCGGAATTTCATTGTCCAAAAGGTGTTCGAGCCATTGAAGTTCGACTGTAGTGATAAAAGAGAACCCTTGCATAGTGGATGGCTATGCAGACTGATCGTAGTCTTTTATTGTGCACCGGCTTATCTTGTGTTCGTCTATCTACACATGTTCAGGTAAACACACTTTTACATTTCGAAAACACGCCTATACAAATGCATCGTGAACTTTACCACATAAACAAACTTTTAAGATGAAAAATTGTGAATTTTTTATAATTTGTGCTCAAAATATAGGTTGTGGTTACTCGTTAGAACCGCCTCGATAAGAAAATAAGGTTTACCCCTGTAAACCACAGTTTTACTATATAAAAGTGGGTTCAAAGGGGGGGGGGGGGTCAAAATTATATGGGCATGTTTTCGTGATGATAGTTCTGACCCCCTTGAACTCAGCTTTTATATATAGTAAAACTTGGGTTTTCAGGGTAAATTTTACTTTTCTTATTTCTGCTCTAAAATATAGATTATGGATACTCGTTAGAAGCGCCTCGATGAGGCGGTTCTAACGTGTATTCATAATCTATATCTTTTTATCAGAAATAAGATAAAAACAAAATCTCACAAGTTTTCATCTTAAAATTTTCGTTGTTTCGGCGGTAAATTTTTACAGTGTATTTGTATAGGCGTGCTGTTAACCCATTTCGTACCGGAAACCCCAAAAACCGGTACCCTGGCAAACAGTGCAGGCCCAGATCAGATGCCGCAGAACGCAGCGTCTGATCAGGCCCACCGCTGTTTGCTAAAAGTTCAGTCATTTTCAAAATAAATTTTGACGAAAACACAACCTGACACCCCTAAATTTTGAAAGGAACTTCTTCTATATATAAGGAGGAAGATTCCATTTGGTACAAAATGGTAAACAATATGTACTAACCTTCCCCCATTTGGACAGCACCCAGTCCAGAAAGGTGTCCACTTTACCGAACTTTTTCATCACCCTTTCTTGGTCTGTGAGAACTGTACCACAAATTTCACAAGCCTCCAGATCACGTCCGTCCGAATGACTATGCTTGCGTCTTTTAGTACCTGGTAAGTCTGAACGTTTTGACACTGAACGTGGGTCCGGAGCACTAAGTGTAGGTTCATCAATTCCGAAGGTATCCAAATGGTCCGGTAGAGTGTCGTCTGGCTTTATTAGTGGCGGAAGTCGGAAAAATGACTCGCCGTGATTGTCATCAGCAACAGCATTTATATGTTCTTCTTTATCGTCAATAGATATATCAGATAAATTGTCTAAATCTTCTACAGATCTGTATACGGTTGACCTACTTTGCGTTAAATTATCAAATGTCACGCTACGTTTCAGTGAGCCTATTCCACTATCAGCATCTGATCGTCCCATTGCACTTGAACATCTCGACTTCATCGCCGACTTGGATGGCGTTCTCATCTGAATGGCGTTCACAGACTGAATGGTAGAAATATGCAAACCTTGCGTATTTGTGTCTGCTACAACACCATATGTACGTCTGTAATTATTATAGAAATCCAGGCTCTCACGGAGCCTCGCTTTGGGCAATAACATCATAGGCGCATCATTTATCGTCAGCTGTTGGCTGCGAGGTCTTTCCCGCCTCGTTATGTATACTTCCGGTATAAGGGGTGTAACAGCTTCGTCAACACGAAAGTTTCCTTCGACGAACGAAAATCTCGACGACGTTCGTGATGAACGTGAAGAATAGGCTGACCTTGACCGTCGAAAACTCATCGTTAACTTGTTGAAACCGAATGCAGACTGACTACTGAAGTTTTTACGTATACGACGCCAATGTGCTGTATGACCCCATTATCTGTAAAAAGATATAGAACGTTATTAAAACTCGGCTATGTGATATAACGATTTCCCCCATGGCTTTGTGTATTTTTTCTTCAAAATTTATGATCATCAACGAGTACTCACTGTCTTTATTTTAGAGCAGAAATAAGAAAAATAAGGTTTACTATATAAAAGTGGGGTTCAAGGGGGGTAACAATTATGTGATGTATGAAACTACTCTCAAGTGTGGATTGAGCGGCTACGGTAAATGGAGAGTATTTTGAAGGACAGCGCAAGTCAAATAGATTTTAGGAGAAACAATGAAAGTGACATTATTTTTTGGAACAGGCCTCGTATTGCTATCCGAGAGGGAAAAAAGAAGTAAAGTGCGATAAGCATTATATATAGGGTCGCATGCTAATATTTTTTACTTAAGAAATAGATCAGCTCTAACTGTGATTTGTTGAGTAATAAATCACAGTTTGTCGGTCAGTTGTAAAGTAGACAAATCACGAGCGCGTAGCGCGCGTGATTTGTCTACTTACAACTGATCGACAAACTGTGATTTATTACTCAACAAATCACAAACTAGAGCTGATCTATTTCAATTCTAACAGGCTGAAAACCGGCAATAATGTTGTTGTTTCCTTCAAAATCTCACAACTTTTCGCCATCGTTAGAAAAAATCCCGCTAAAATTATAGACTGAAACACATGCATTTATATCCTTTTCTAACGTTATCGACGCGAGAATATAACGTTACACCGTTTAACGTCAAGGAAATCGACTAGTGACGTCATAAATTGGCAGTTTTCAATGACGTCACTCTTCCTTGCCGTGATTTGTTGTAGAATAAAGCACATTTATTTTCCATTGCATATATAGGCGCGTTGTGTTAGAATGAACATTACAAGACGTAGTGAATTTTTCATATCTCCAAAATGGCTACCTTTCTGATGAAAAACCATGATATTTTTCTTGTTTATACCGCAAACATAGGTTGCGGTGCTCGTTAGAACAGCCTCATTGAGGCGACAATAAGGCGGTTCTAATGAGTACACAACCTATGTCTTGGAGCAGAAATAAGAAAAATAATGTATACCCCCGCAAACCCCAATTTTCTTTGTATAAAGTGGGATTTAGGGGTGGGGTGTTCATTTCACGGACTTGTTCACGTGATGATATCTGAGAATATATTTAAAAGTCAACTCCAATATTGTTCTCTGCTTTATTGCCAGTTTTATAAGAAGTTATACACCCGCCAATCGGGGCTTGTAGAGATAGATTGGGCTGCATAATGCATCACTCAGAGCTGACACCGACCGCACATGAGTACTGGTTAACCGTTTGAAGGTATAAGCCTGCCTAGGCAAAGTTGTGTGAGCCGGACCGTCTATGCATTTAAACCCTATTGGGCGACAGGGACTGAGATGTCATTTTATCTCAATGTCGGGTAAAAGTCCCACAAAATTGGAAGCAACACTTCCAAATTTACCTAAATAGTGTTGTCTGGAACGTCAAACTTCAAATCAAACAAACAGGACGTGCAATTATACTATTTTGGAAAATGAAAGTTCTGAATTGCCTGTTAAGGAGATTGTCTCATTAAAGTGATAAAAGGCATAAATAGATACTAATAAGAAATATTTTGCTGATAACACACGATTATGTAAATAAAGAATTTTCTTCTGTGTTTGCATTCATGATTGAATCAGATATGCCAAAAACAAAAAAGTCATGTCCGGGTTTCCAAACATTACCTTAACATCACGAAACTACATCTATAAAATTCTGACCTCTTGAATCCCATTTTATAAAGTGATGGAGGTTTACAGGGGCAAATCTTGATTTTCTTATTCAGTCAGCTCTAACGAGTACCCACAATCTATATTTTAGAGCAGAAATAAGAAAAATATTGCAAATTCTCATCTGCAAATGTTCGTGATTTTTTTTCAGCGGTAAAAGTTACAATGTATTTGAATAGGCATCACGAAAACACGGCTATATAATTTTGACACCCGACTTTTATATAGTGAAACTGGGTTAGAGGGGTATAGATTATTTTTTCTTATTTCTGCTCAAAAACACATATTTTGGTAACTCGTTAGAACCGCCTCGACGAGGCGGTTCTAGGGAGTTCCCACAATCTATGTTTGGAGCAGAAAAATGAAAAAATATCAGAAATTTTATCGAAAATTTTCATTTTTTGACGGTAAAATTTTTCAGTATATTTGAATAAGTCTTATGTGATGAAAAATTAGTTTTACAGAGTTTTTGCGTTTTGTTTTTTTTATTGCTGTTGTTTATTTAATTTCAAAATACAGATTGTTGATTGTTTGTTTGATTTGACGTTTAACGTCCCCGTCAACACTATTTAGGTCATTTTGAGACGTTGATTTAATTTTGTGGAACTTTTACCCGACATTGAGATGAAATGACATCTCAATCCCTGCCGCCCAATGAAACCAATAGGGTTTATATGCGTCCGACTCACACCACTTTGCATGGGCAAGCTAAGACCTTCTAAGCGGTTTACCAGTACTCAGGTGCGGTCGGTTTCAACTTTGCGTGGAAGGATCATGCAGCCAAATCTTTGTCTCCAAGCGGAAGCCCCGATTGACAGGAGCATAAAAATAGATTGTAAGTACTCGTTACAACCGCCCCATTTAGACGGTTCTAACGCGTATGCACAATCTCTGTTAGGGGCGCCCCGCCCATACGAGCTAGGAGGAACAGATTGGGCTGCATGGTGCTTCCACGCAGAGCTGAAACCGACTGCACAGTAGTACTGATAAACCGTTTAGAAGGTCTAAGCCTGCCTAGGCTAAGTGATGCGAGCCGGAGCGTCCATGCATATAAACCCTATTGATTTCATTGGACGACAGGGCTTGAGAAGTCATATTATCTCAATGTCGGGAAAAGTCCCACAAACATGGGAGCAACGTCTCCAAAAATGACCTAAATAGTGGTGGCGGGGACGTTAAATCCAATTCAAACAAAACAAAACAATCCCTGTTAGTAGCAGAAATAGACAAAATACAAGAAATTTTCGTCAGAAAAAGTATTATTTTAGAGACCCAATCACATGAAACGCCTATATCATTCTGACCCCCTTGAACCCCACTTTTATATAGTAAAACTGGGGTTTACAGGGGTATACCTTTTTCTTATTTCTGCTCTCAAATATCGATTGTGGGTATTCGTTAGAACCGCCTCGATGAGGCTGTTCTAACGTGTACCCACAATCTATATTTTGAACAGAAATAAGAAAAATATCACAATTTTCGTCTAAAAATTTATGGGATTTTTGGCGGTAAAATTCACAATGTATTTGTATAGGCGTGTTAACGTAATGGAATCACATAGATATATAACCCTAATGGCTTTCAGCGCCTAGATAATCTGACTGATGATCAGGGTTCGATACCTGTGGGGGTCGGCAACATTCTTGGAGACGGATCATGAAATCTTTTCTACGGCCATTCTATGGCTCCCTTCCGCTGATTCAAGAAGGGCAGTTGTCAGTTTCTGACGAAAGAATGTGCACTGTACTGGTTAACCGCTTATGTATAAGCCTGCCCAGGAAGTGTGGTCAGGTAAACTGAACGGCTCCATATGACCTAAATGGTGTTGATTTGGCCGTTAAACTCCAAATATTAACCATTCAACTGCTGAATCCTAGAACAGACGAATTGCTTTCGACTATTTTTCATGCTAAACATAAGGTTTGACATTACATGTGCAGACGATTCACATGTAATTTCAAGCCTTATTTTCACTCAAAAAGAAACTTTGAAAATGACATCTGCTAGTCGTGCTAAGCCGGGGCGCCTTGAAGTCTCAGACAAGTTCTCATTTTAGCCTCGCATGAGACTACGGGCCTATACTTTGTCGAAATGGTTTTTTTTCTCATCCACCTACTTTAAAGAACGTTTTTTTGAAGTTCTTCTCAGTAAGGAGCCATTGCCACCAGACTGATCAACAATACAGAAAAAAAAACATATGCAAAATGGCCCTTTCACACCAATGTAACATAGCAAATTTTGTTCCTTCTTCTTAAGAAATCTGTTTTAATATTTTGTTCCAGTGAGCTACTAAAATACATTTTCAATGACTTACAATCATTTAGTCGAACTTCAATGGCTCGAACACCTTTGGGACCTCGAAAATATGTTCGAGACAGGGGTAGTTCGAGCCACTGCGGGCTACTGCCAGGAGGCATAACGACATACTTTAGGACATCTTTTCGGTGTTCTATAATGAAAAATGTATACTGTGTGTACTCATTAGAATCGCCTCATCGAGGCGATTCTAATGAGTACACACAGCATATATTTGCAAGATAAAAGACTAAAATATTCTTAATTATCCCCCACTATTTCTTATGTAGAGGATTTCGCGAGGGGCTCAAGAACGGGTTCGACACATCCATGGTAAACGAGCCATCGGTGTTCGAGCCATCGAAGTTCTACTGTATTTGTCCCTGGCTCCCTGCCCATTGAGGCTTGAAGAAATAGATGGGCTGCATGTTATTCCACGCAGAGCTGTAGCCGACCCGCACACGAGTACTGGTAAACCGCTTAGAGGATCTAAGCCTGTCCAGGCAAAGCGGTGCGAGTCGGACCATCCATGCTTATAAACCCTATTTGTTTCATTGGCCGACAGGGCTTGATATGTTATTTCTTCTCAATGTCGGGTAAAAGTCCCGCAAACTTGGAAGCAGTGTCTCCAAAATGACCTATAAAGTCTTGACGGGAACGTTAAACCTCAAAGCATCATCTTTGTCGAGGTCTCTACTCAATAAATGGTTATGTTTCTTACCCTCCTACTTTAAAGAACATGTTTTGAATGACAAAGTTCCTCTCAGTAAGGAGTCATTGCCATCAGACGGATCGGCAATACAGAAAAAAACATATGCAAATTGGCCCCTTCATACAAATGTAACATACCAAAGAAACAGGAGCCTGTTTTGTTCCTATCTTCTAAAGAAATCTGTTTTAATATTCTGTTCCAGTGAGCTACTTAAATACATTTTTAATGCCTTACATCCATTTACATGTAAAGGTTTTGATTTAACGGCCCAGTCAACACTATTTAGGTCATTTTTGAGCCGGTCAGTTTACCTATCCAAACTTTTCCTGGGCAGGCTTTTACGTTTGTTTGTTTGTTTGTTGGTATAGAGAAAAGTGGGGTTTATGGGAGTAACTGCCTAATTTTTGCTCAAAAACATAGACTGTGGGTACTCGTTAAAACCGCCTCATTGAGGCGGTTCTATCGAGCACCCACAATCTTTGTTGAAATCAGAAATAAGACAGCTGTTATCATTTTTACCTAGCATTTGTCGTTCCTAACACAGTGCATTGTGCCACATCTCCGGAACTGTTAATGCTCTGACGAAAATTTGTGACATTTTTAATTTCTTATTTATACTGAGGCAGTTCTAACGAGTACCCACATCCTATGTCTTCGAGCAGAAAAATAATGTATATCCCCGTAAACACCAATTTTCTCTACATGGGTGTACAGGATAAAAAATGAGAAGAAGAAAAAAAAAACTAAATTTCCGTCACATAAATAAAATTAATGATAAGATATTAAAGAACATACATTATACGGCGAACAAACAAATTTCCAATAAATTCCCTTCCTTCACCGTACCATCTAAAATATTTGAAAAACAGACAAATAACGGAATACATTCTACTGTCATTTTGAAAGTGAATGGCTCTGATAAATATTTACTTTTGTCGCAAATTAGAATTGGAAATTACATAAAATCAATATTTGAATAAATTGGTTGAAAGCTCTTTATGTGATTATTAGGAACAAATGTTTCTAATATAGTATTTTTTGTAAAAGGAAGCATTGTATATGAAAATAATGGTACTTGTCATCTTTATATTTTCAGCCGCGAAAAGCGAAAAAATATTTTCGGGCATGTGCGTAACGCGTAAAAAACAAATAAAGTGGGTATTTTGTGAGAAATGAAGGATAATTTTTGCCGGTGTTCCATAAAACCTATGTTGTGGGTATTCATTAGAACCGCCTCAGCGAGACGGTTATAATGAATGCCCATAACAAATGTTTACATCGAGAAATAAGGAAAATGTTCCTTCAAATATTACCAAATACCCACAATATCTGTTTAGACTCAAATCATCCTGTGTCTGATAGGTCGGGAAACAGTATCCCCAGTCCACCACAAGAAAGTCTTTGACAATAACTTTCCATACGCTTCTGTGCAGGCTGATCTGAGTTTTCGCTGCAATAACATGCACTAACACCTTTTTCCATACTCGTAAATTAAAGAAATACGAGTGAAATATGAAATTTAATGGCTTTCTCCCGTGGTCATTTAAACAATGAACTTCAGTAAGTTTTTCTTTTCATTCTGAAGTATGCGGTGGTTCACTTCTTGGTTCGATATCTGCTGGGTCGGCAACATTCTTTCGCGGAGACTGATGATTTCTCTCCCTTCCGCTGATTCAAGAAGGATAGCGGTCAGTTTCTGGTGAAAGACTGTGTTATAGGAGTGTGGTTAAAAAAGTAAACTGACAGACTCGACATAACCTAAATAGTGTTGACTGAGCCGTTAAATGCCAAACAACCAAAACAAACAAAAACAAACTTGCAAAGATTTATGAATGAAGTTAAATGTCGCAGTTGTTATGGGGTTGAGAGCGGACACGGACCAAGGGCGGTATTTTTTTATGGCGCTACCTTGTAGTAGTAATTACATTACGATAACACACCCGTGCGACATAGTGCATTTTTCATATCTCCAAAATGGCTACTTTTCTGACGAAAATCCGTCAATTTTTTCTTATTTATGCTGAAACATAGGTTGTGGGTGCTCGTTAGAACCGCCTCATTGAGGCGGTTCTATCGAGTACCCACAAACTATGTCTTGGAGCAGAAATAAGGAAAATAATGTACACCCTCGTAAACCCCAGTTTTCTCTATATAAAGTGGGGTTTAGGGGGTGCTCATTTCACGTACATGTTCACTTGATGGTTTAAATCAAATCAGTTGCAGAAAGTTACAAGAACCTATGCGCTCAGAGACAGGAAGTTAACCGAAGCGACAGAAAGGTTTCATGACACCAGATGCAGTAAGTTTATATGAATTCACATGAACCAAGCGGCAATATACGGAACCCGGGAAGGGACATGATTTTTTTTTATTTTATAAGTTGTGCGCACAAGATATTATCTTGTTCGGACAACATATTATCTTGTGCGGACAAGATATTATCTTGTTCGGACAACATATTATCTTGTGCGGACAACATATTATCTTGTGCGGACAACATATTATCTTGTGCAGACAAGATATTATCTTGTCCGCACAAGATATTAAGTTGTGCGAACAAGATATTATCTTGTCCGCACAAGATAATATCTTGTCTGCACAACATAGATCTTGTGCAGACAAGATATTATCTTGTTCGGACAAGATAATATCTTGTGCGCACAAGATATTATCTTGTCCGCACAAGATAATATCTTGTGCGCACAAGATAATATGTTGTCCGAACAAGATAATATCTTGTCCGCACAAGATAATATCTTGTTCGCACAACTTCCCAAGATATATGTTGTGCAAACAAGATAATATGTTGTGCGGACAAGATATTATCTTGTGCGGACAAGATATTATCTTGTTCGCACAAGATAATATGTTGTGCGGACAAGATAATATCTTGTCCGCACAAGATAATATGTTGTCCGAACAAGATAATATCTTGTCCGCTCAAGATATTATCTTGTTCGCACAACATAATAAAAATAAAAAATCATGTCCCTTCCCGGGTTCCGTAGCAATACGTTTACATGAAGGAAGCTGAAACCGATCGCAAATGAGTACCGGTAAACCTCTTGTAATTTAGTAAAACCTACAAAGGACAAAAACATCTGTTAAACAAGCAACCTGCTTTAAGGAACCCTACAAAGGACAAAACCTCCGTTAAACAAGCAACCGGCTTTAAGCAAGCCTACAAAGGACAAAACCTCCTTTAAACAAGAGGCCCATGGGCCACAATGCTCACCGGAACTCAGGCGGACACTGCCCACTGGCAGCCATGTATGGTTTCAGGTTTTAATTTATTGATTATAAAGTCTCCCAAACAAACCCCCATTTCAAAATGAGCACCCATGTGGACTCTATATCTGAAATATTAGGCCTTTTATGAGGAGGAAGGATGAAACATGGACCCAACAGAGCCCTGAATGGTATCACTTAATCCATCTTATCATAAGGCACAAGAATATATATGGTTTAGGGGTTGGGATGTGTACTGTTCCTGAGATATAAGGCCTTTTAAGCTGCGAAGGGGTTTGAGCATGGCCCTGGCAGACCCCAGGAAAGCCAAGATTGTTGTTGCTGAATGTGTCTTATAATAAGGACCAAGAAAATATATTGTTTAAGGGTGGGGATATGAACAGTTTCCAAGATATGAGGCCCTCTTATGAAATGATGAGGAGAGGAATGGCCCCTGTGGACCACCAAGTTGGCGTGACTGAATGTGTCTAATCATAAGAAACAAGAATATATATGATTATGAGGTGGGGATCTTAATGGTGTCTGAGATATATGGCTTTTATGAAGTAGAGGCATGGGCCATGGCATCAGCATGTTGCCCTAGCACATATAGACCCCGCATTGATGTGAGTGAATGAGTCTTATTATAGGGAACACAAATATACATATTTTAGGGGTGGGGATCTGAACAGTTTCTGAGATATATGGCATTTTATGAAGTGAAAGGGTGGGGCATAGCCCCAGCACATCCCCAAAGACCCCTAGGTTGGTATCACTGAACGGTCTCATCGTAAGGAACAAGAATATATATGGTTTAGGGGTGGGGGTTCTGAATGGTTTCTGAGATATTGAGTCTTTTACGAAGTGGAGGGGGTCGGGCATGGCCCGGGCACATCCCAGGGGACCCCAAGGTTGGTTTCAATGAATGCGTCTCATCATAAGAAACAAGAATATATATGGTTTTGGGATGGGGATCTGAATGTTTTCCGAGACATATCACCTTTTTTGAAGTGGAGTTGTGTGGCACAGCCCCAATGCAGCCCGGGAGACCCTTAGGTTGGTATCACTTAATGCGTCTTATCATAAGGAACAAGAATTTATTTGCTTTAGGGGTGGGGATCTGAACGGTTTCTGAGATATTGGGCTTTTACGAAGTGCAGGGGGTGGGGCATAGCCCTGGCACATCCTAGGGGACCCCCAGATTGGTGTCACTGAATGCGTCTTATCATAAGAAACAAGAATATACATGGTTTTGGGGTGGGGATCTGAAGGGTTTCCGAGATCTATCACCTTTTATGAAGTGGAAGGTTGGGGCATAGCCCTGGTGCGGCCTGGGAGATCCTTAGGTTGTTATCACTGAATGCATCTTAACATAAGGAACAAGAATTTATATGGTTTAGGGGTGGGGATCTGAACGGTTTCTGAGATATTGGGCCTTTTATGAAGTGTAGGGGTCGGGCATAGCCCCCGTGCGGCCAGGGAGACCCTAAGGTTGGTATCACTGAATGCGTCTTATCATAAGGAACAAGAATTTAAATGGTTTAGGGGTGGGGATCTGAACGGTTTCTGAGATATTCAGCCTTTTACGAAGTGGAGGGGGTGGGGCATAAGCCCCACCACATCCTAGGGGACCCTCAGATTGGTGTCACTGAATGCGTCTTATCATAAGAAACAAGAATATATATAGTTTAGGGGTGGGGATCTGAATGGTTTCTGTGATATTTACATTTATGAAGTGGAAGGTGGGGCATGGCCCCAGCGCACCCCAGAGAGACTCCAAGGCTGGTATCACTGAATGTGTCTGATCATAAGGAACAAGAATATATATGGTTTAGGGGTGGGGATCTCAATGGTTTCTGAGATAAATGGCATTTTATGTAGTGGAGGGGGTGGGGCATGTCCCCGGCACATCCCGGGGGGACCCCAAGGTTGGTGTCACTTAATGCATCTCAGCATAAGGAACAAGAATATATATAGTTTAGGGGTGGGGATCTGAATGGTTTCTGAGATAATTGGCATTTTATGAAATAGAGGGGGCAGGGCATGTCCCCGGCACTTCCCGGGGGACCCCCAGGTTGGTGTCACTTAATGTATCTTATCATAAGGAACAAGAATATATATGGTTTAGGGGTTGGGATCTGTAAGGTTTCTGAGATATAAGGCATTTTATGAAGTGGAGGGGGCGGGGCATGGCCCTGGTACAACCTAGGGGACCCCCAGGTTGACATAAAAGCATATGGCCGAGAGAAGTTTACTCAAGGAACATGTTTATGTAAGTTTTGTCAAAATATCTGCAATGACTTGGCAGTAAATGCCATTTTTCAGTTTTCCCCATTATAAGTCAATGGAAACTCTAAGTTGCCATAGCAACAAAGCTAAAAGGCCAAATTTCATAAAAAAACACAAAACGTGTAAAGGCAAATATGGTGAATATTTTCATTAAGTCTCAGCCTCCTAGCGCATATGGTTTCTGAGGAGATGATTTGTTAAGTATGTTTTCGTCTATTTTTTGCATTTTGGTTTCCATGGCAACCAATAAAAATGAGCAGAAGGCTTAAAATCATACAGCAGATAGTAGATTGCCTATGGAACATTTCTATGAAAGTTTTGTCAAAATATCCCCAGAGGCTTGGCAGTAAATGCCATTTCTCAATTTTCCCCATTATAAGTCTATGGAAACTACAAGTTGCCATAGCAACCAAACTAATGAGCCGATTTTGATAAAAAAAAACACAAACTTTCAATCCCCCAGCCCAAGGATGCTACAGATAAAATTTGGGCCAAATCCGACCAGTGGAGATGTCGTTTGAAAGTGTTGACGCAGACGCAGACGACGACGACGACGAACCACCGCCTATCCTATAAGCTCCCCCGGAGCCTTCGGCTCTGGTGAGCTAAAAAGCAATCGGCTTTAAGCAAGCCTACAAAGGACAAAACCTCCGTTAAACAAGCAACCGGCTTTAAGCAAGCCTACAAAGGACAAAACCTCCGTTAAACAAGCAACCTGCTTTAAGCAAGCCTACAAAGGACAAAACCTCCGTTAAACAAGCAGCGGGCTTTAAGCAAGCCTACAAAGGACAAATCCTCCTTTAAACAAGAAACCTGCTTTAAGCAAGCCTACAAAGCACAAAACCTCCGTTAAACAAGCAACCGGCTCTAAGCAAGCCTACAAAGGACAAAACCTCCTTTAAACAAGCAGCCGGCTTTAAGCAAGCCTACAAAGGACAAAACCTCCTTTAAACAAGCAACCGGCTTTAAGCAAGCCTACAAAGGACAAAACCTCCTTTAAACAAGCAACCGGCTTTAAGCAAGCCTACAAAGGACAAAACCTCCTTTAAACAAGCAACCGGCTTTAAGCAAGACTACAAAGGACAAAACCTCCGTTAAACAAGCAACCGGCTTTAAGCAAGCCTACAAAGGACAAAACCTCATTTAAACAAGCAACCGGCTTTAAGCAAGCCTACAAATGACAAAACCTCCTTTAAACAAGCAAACGGCTTTAAGCAAGCCTACAAAGGACAAAACCTCATTTAAACAAGCAACCGGCTTTAAGCAAGCCTACAAAGGACAAAACCTCCCTTAAACAAGCAACCGGCTTTAAGCAAGCCTACAAAGGACAAAACCTCCGTTAAACAAGTAGTCTGCTTATTGCAAGCCTACACAGGACAAAACCTCCTTTAAACAAGGAATCTGCTTTAAGCAAGCCTTCAAAGGGCAAAAAGCTCTGTTAAACAAACAACCTGCTTTAACTGAGCAAGCCTACAAAGGCAAAAGCATTGAAACTCCCCTGGATTAAGTGAGCATCTATCTAAATGGTCACATTTTGATCATCCCTTAGGTTCTTGCTTTCGACATGAATGATCTTGGACTGTGTTTATGTCCTCATGCTAGCCCTGTGCCATGGCCACCCTTGTATACCCCACTTTGTAAGGAATAAAGTTTAGATGGATTTACATTATTATGTCTCCCCCAAAAATTTTTTTTCGGAGAGACATATTGTTTTTCCCCCGGGCGTCTGTCTGTCCGTCTGTCTGTCTGTCTGTCCGTCTGTCTGTCTGTCCGTCTGTCCGTCTGTCTGTCTGTCACACTTTCGTGTCCGCTCTGTAACTTGCAAACCGTTAGAGCTAACCTCACGAAACTTCGTGTAAATATTAATCAGCATTAGACGACGTGCAGTGAGCAAGAACTATAACTCTCGCATTTATACTTTTTGAATTATCTCCCTTGGAAGTTTGTTGGTATGTATATATGTATGGGCAAATTGTGTCCGGTCAATAACTTTCTTATTTTTTGATGGATTTTAAAATTACTTGGCAGAAATTTTAACAACCATAAGACGATGTGTGGTGCGCATAAGGCAGGTCGGTACCTCAAAGGTCAAGGTCATACTTAGAGGTCAAAGGTCAAAAAAGGGGCCTTTTTTTCGTATTTGGTCAATAACTTTCTTATTTTGAGATGGATTTTAAAATTACTTGGCATAATTATTAACAACCATAAGACCATGTGTGGTGCGCATGAGGCAGGTCGGTACCTCAAAGGTCAATGTCATACTTAGAGGTCAAAGGTCAAAAAAGGGGACTTTTTTCGTATTTGGTCAATAACTTTCTTATTTTGAGATGGATTTTAAAATTACTTGGCATAATTATTAACAACCATAAGACGATGTATGTTGGGCATGAGGCAGGTCGGTATCTCAAAGGTCAAGGCCATACTTAGAGGTCAAAGGTAAAAAAAGGGGCCTTTCTTTCGTATTTGGTCAATAACTTTCTAATTTTGAGATGGATTTTAAAATTACTCAGCATAATTATTAACAACCATGAGACGATGTGTGGTGCACATGAGGCAGGTCGGTACCTCAAAGGTCAAGGTCATACTTACAGGTCAAAGGTCAAAAAGGGGGCCTTTTTTCGTATTTGGTCAATAACTTTCTTATTTTGAGATGGATTTTGAAATCACTTGGCAGAAATGTTAACCAATATAAGGCGATGTGTTGCGCGCATGACCCATGTTGGTACCTCAAAGGTCAAGGTCATACTTAGAGGTCAAAGGTAAAAAAAGGGGCCTTTTTTCGGGTTTTGTCAATAACTTGCTTATTTTTAAATAGAATTTGAAGTTACTTGGCAAACATGTTAACTATCATCGGAAGATGTGTTGCATGCATGACTCAGTTTGGTACCTAAAATGTCAAGGTCATACATAGAGGTCAAAGGTAAAAAAGGGGCCTTTTTTCGTGTTTTGTCAATTACTTTCTTATTGTTAGATGGATTTTGAAATTGCTAGGCAGAAATGTTAACCACCATGAGATGATGTGTTGCACGCATGACCCAGTTTGGTACCTGAAAGGTCAAGGTCATACATAGAGGTTAAAGGTAAAAAAGGGCCTTTTTTGTGTTCTGTCAATAACTTTCTTATTATGCCCCCAACTTTGAAAAAGTTGGAGGAGCATATTGGTTCTGGTTCATTCGTCCATTCGTCTGTCCATTACGCTTTTGATGCCTAGCATAACTAAAGAACCGTGTATGCTAGGGTTTTGAAATATCATATATGGATTCCTCATGGAAAATTAGCTGACGCGTATTTTTTTCGCGTCCGGATTATGTCCCCTTCAAGAGTTATTGCCCTTTGAAATTTTTTTAATAAAATCTTGTCAGCAAGATATCTCAAAAACTATTGGAGTTAGAGCCTTGAAAGTTTGGTGAATATATTGGTGGTGATGAGTAGATGAACTGATTAACTTTTGACAAAATTCCGAAAAATACTTTGTGAGTTATGGCCCTTTGTCATTTTGGTAATTTGTGCCTATTGTAATGTATGCTAAAAGTGATGCATAGCATAACTTAAGAACCATGTAAGCTAGGGTTTTGAAATTTCATATATGGATTCCTCATGGAAAATTAGCTGACGCGTATTTTTTTTCTCGTCCGGATTTTGCCCCTTTCAAGAGTTATTGCCCTTTGATTTTTTTTTAATAAAATCTTGTCAGCAAGATATCTCAAACACTATTGGAGCTAGAGCCTTGAAAGATGGAGAATAGATTGTTGGAGATGAGTAGATGAACTGATTAACTTATGACAAAATTCCGAAAAATACTTTGTGAGTTATGGCCCTTCGTCATTTTGGTAATTTGTTCCCATTGTAATGTATGCTAAGGTGAGGCATAGCATAACTTAAGAACCGTGTATGTTATAGTTTTGAAATTTCATATATGCATTTCTGATGGAAAATAAGCTGACGCATATTTTTTTCTCGTCAGGATTATGCCCCTTTCAAGAGTTATTGCCCTTTGAATTTTTTTAAATAAAATCTTTTCAGAAAGATATCTCAAAAACTATTGGAGCTAGAGCCTTGAAAGTTGATGAATATATTGGTGGTGATGTGTATATGAACTGATTAACTTTTGACAAAATTCCGAAAAATACTTTGCGAGTTATGGCCCTTTGTCATTTTGGTAACTTGTGCCCATTGTAGTGTATGCTAAAAGTGATGCATAGCATAACTTAAGAACCGTGTATGCTAGGGTTTTGAAATTTCATATATGGATTCCTCATGGAAAATTAGCTGACGCGTATTTTTTTTTCTCGTCCAGATTATGCCCCTTTTAAGAGTTATTGCCCTTTGAAATTTTTTAAATAAAATCTTGTCAGCAAAATATCTCAAACACTATTGGATCTAGAGCCTTGAAAGTTGTTGAGTATATTGGTGGTGATGAGTATATGAACTGATTAACTTTTGACAAAATTCCGAAAAATACTTTGCGAGTTATGGCCCTTTGTCATTTTGGTAATTTGTGCCCATTGTAATGAATGCTAAAAGTGATGCATAGTATAAGCGGGGAGACATCTGTGTTTTTGTAGAAAAACAAATTCTAGTTTTCTTTAATTTTGATCTAAAACATGTGTTGTGAACACTATTGAGAACCGCCTCATTGAGGTGGGTCTAACGAGTACCCATATTTTATGTTCAGGTAATTAACAGGAAAAAAAATTCTCGAAATTTGGAGACAAAAACTATCATTTTTAAGCGATGAAAAAAAATACACAAGGATGTGCTAGCTTAACGTTTACTGTGAGCGTCATATTATATGTATCTAAGGTCGGTTGTACCTAAGGAGGGTCATGGTCGTAAGTATGAACCATATTAGGCCATATATACTTTAAATGCAAAAAAAAATCATGATTTTAAAAACTAATCTATGCATGACTTAAACACAGATACATGTACTAAAACTAGATAGACCCCGCCAGTCGCGGCTTGGAGAAATTGATTGGGCTGCATGGTGCTTCTATTCTACGCAGAGCTGGAACCGATCGCACATGGGTACTGGTAAACCGCTTAAAAGGTGTCGGACTGTTGCTTTCATTGAGCGACAGGGCTTGAGATGTCATTTCATCTCATTGTCGGGTAAAAGTCCCAAAATGACCTATATAGTGTTGACGGGGACATTAGACATCAAATCAAACAAACAAAACTAATGGCCAAATGTGCCCGACTCAGTATATGAAGATAGATAAAACTAATGTAAATGGTTTTGAAAAAAAAAATAGTTACCCGATTTCATGTAAGATCGCCTAGTTTTAAGTACAGTACCAACATGTAGTTATTCATGGGATTTGCGTAATTTTCATAATTATGGTATAATTTAGTTTCACCTTGACACTCGCCGGTGAATTACGCCATTGTTACACAGGTGTTTTAGGGCTTCACATGAATCAGTTCGTGAGAAAATGAGACCTATCACATAGGCGAACGGAAAAGGCACATGCGTGCAGTCTCGCCAGACCCTTTGCTGCTCGCAGAGATATACAGTAAGACCACCTTTGGGACTTTTAAAAAGTGGCCTTTAAGATCACTTTTGAACAGTCGCAAAGGTAGTCTCTCATTAGGAGACACTAGGTGTTGAAAACACAAAGAAAGAATAACTGAAACCAATCAAGACGAGCTAAACTTTAGTAGGGGAGGAGGGGGGGGGGGGGGGGCAGGTTTTCCGCCATTTTTCAAAGGCAGACAACTTTCGGGACTGCCTGTTCGCTTTTCTATAAGCTCTGTCCCACGGAAAAGGGGGTCAACTCTTAACGAAAAAAAATTGCTCCTTTGGAGCAAAATCTTTTCTTTTAAGAGTTGACCCCTATTGACATGGGAGACCCGAAAATACTTTTGCAGGAGTTACCTCCCCTGAAGGTGTTCCCATTCCCCTTAAGACTAATTCAACTTCTATTATGTCTTTTTTTCTACGCCCAGTGTCATGTTGCGCTGTTCCTAAATATAAGATTTTCAGTGTATATAGGTTTCGGTTTTGTTAAGTTTTGTTTTTAACGGCCCTGTCGAAACTATAAATATCGTGTCGAGCTAGGCATTTTAACCAAGGGCAGTGTTATACATAAGCGGTTAACAAGTGCACTGTGTACAGCGCACACTCTTCACCATGGCCAGAGCCGTAAAAATCATTATATGATCACTCTCCTCGAAAAAAAAATGCCGTACCAGGCGGGGATCGAGCTCGCGAACACCTCACGCACCTGAGTGACCGATTGACTATGATACATTGTACCTGTATGGAGGTGTGTCGTTTACCCAATCACCTCATAGGTTCATGTGACAACATAATGTCCTATCAAAATTTGCTCGGCATGACTATAGTGTAATGCCGAAAAATGTTCTTTCATGTCTCATACATTGACCTTCTCAGACGTCACTTCAGTTTAACTGCTTCATATATAGATTCTGATTGCACGTTTGAGCCGCCTCGTTGAGGCGGTTCTAACAATCACCCAAAACAAGCATCATGCTATTGGATTTTCAAGTCTCTCCGCAAAACTTCGACAAAGGCTCAGCGATTTTATGACACCATCATGACAATTCCGTGTTTTGTTTGTAACGTCCCCCTCAACACTATTTAGGTCATTTTGCAGACTTGCTTCCAATTTTGTGGGACTTTTACCCGACATTGAAAAATGACATCTCAAGCCCTGCCGCCCAATGAAACCAATAGCGTTTATATGACTGGGCGACCCGACTCGCACCACTTTGCCTGGGCAGGCTTAGACCTTCTAAGCAGTTTACCAGCACTCATGTGCGATTCTCCAAGCCCCGAAGGGCGGGGGCCCGACAAGTCCGTGTAATGAACACACCTGTAAATCTCACTTTATATAGAGAAAACTGAGTTTTACAGGGGTATACATTACCTTTCTTATATCTTCATGAAAATAGTGGTTGTAGGTACTCGTTAGAACCGCTTCATCGCATCCACAACCTACTCAGCCAGGGCATTTTCTGCCTGTTCAGCAGGGCCGAAATTCGGCCCCATTCCCAATGCCAAATAGCCTAAATTTTTTCCAATTTCACCAAATTTTTCCCCCAAAAATGAAGAAATAAAAGCCACAACAAAAGGAGCAGAGAAAACAATACTTAACATCAAAGGTTAACATGAAAATTCACCAAAGTGAAGTACATCTAAATTGCACTGCTTAACTATCAAATTCATTAGACTATCATGAGCAACATTCATAGTTCTGGCATTTCTCCGATGAAATTGTGTTCCCTATTTTGGTATTTTGTCGGTATTTTTTTTCCCCCAATTTTGCCCAGGGGCCTTTTCCCAAAATACCTGGATAAAGCCCTGTCAGCAGGCACGCGTCGCAAGGGCAACGCCACATCAACGTCGGTGTTGCACTGACGTAGATATGACGCTGCATAAGTCATGACTTTGCACCGACGTTAATGTGACGTCACAATTACGTCATGTGCCTGCTGGGTATTTTGTCAGAACAAATAAGATATGACATTAGAAAAGTAACCTTATGTACAATGTACTGAAACTTACACTGCAGTCTCAAGCGTCAACGTCAAGAAATCGACTTTGTCAAACGCTGTTATAGTAGAGAGAGAGAGAGAGAGAGAGAGAGAGAGAGAGAGAGAGAGAGAGAGAGAGAGAGAGAGAGAGAGAGAGAGAGTGAGAAAGAGAGAGAGTTACACCTTCAGAACAAAAACATCCATTTTTTATGAATCTTGTAAGCGGACACGGAGGAAGTGGTTTGTTTTATCGACTGAAGCACTATAATTTACCTCGAGGATCACTTCATAATTGGTCTATGAACAAATATTTAAGAATGATCTTTATTCCATACGTGCATGGCCAATGAACAAATGTTTAAGAACTATCTGTGTAAACAAGGAATCATGGACATTTCCAATCTGTATGAAATGATTTCAAGACTGTTCCTTTTGTCATTATAGATACATTAATATTTGCACAACAGGCATTATAAACTGTATTGGTATGATAAACAAATATTTTGATGGGAGCAGAAAATTGAGTCGACACACAGTAATGTTTACAAAAATGTCAACTGCGTTCAGGAAAGAGTGTGATCAGCGGGCGGCTATTCAGAGTCCTTGCTGTAGGCATGAGCAATTTATAAGTCGGACCTACTACCTGCTTCAGAATAAACAAATCTTTCCTCAAATCAAACAAACAAACAAACATACTGATAAAAGCTATCGCTGGCCATGTCATTTTGTGGATTTTTAGTTCAAAAATTGCCGGATTTTGAAAGGGTAATATTGTAATAGTCAAGGAAGTGCTTAAAATGAAGAGTTTTAACATATAATTCAATATCTGACATATGAATCGAACGTAACATCTGTATACGAGACAAAGCAAGAAAATTGTTTACAGATAAGAGTGGGGTCTACATTGGTTGCAGACTTCATGACGAAAACACGCCTATACAAATACATTGTTAACTTTACAACCGAAAAATTAAAACTTTCAGATGAAAAATTTTGTTATTTTTCTTATTTCTGCTCAAAACATAGATTGTGGATACTCGTTAGAACCGCCTCGACCAGGCGGTTCTAACGTGTACCCACAATCTATGTTTTTGAGCAGAAATAAGAAAAATAATGCATACCCCAGTTTTACTATATAAAAGTGGGGTTTAAGGGGTCAGGTTTATAAAGGCGTGTTTTCGTGATGTAATATAAACTTGTTCAGTTCTAGTAATTTCGGACCAAGGTCGGTGACTGACCTTGACCTTAGGCATTTATAGAGCTTGCTGTACTCATCAAGTTGATTTCGTCTACCTTCTATCACCTTCAGTGACTTCAATAAAATCATTGTTTAATGTTTTACCCAAACAAAGGTCTATGGTACTAAATTTGTCTCTATCGTAAAATGAGTTAACATGGAAATCATTTCAACAAATTTAGTTGAAGTTTTTTTTCCGAGTTCCTATTTTTCCTGATTTTGTTTGTTTGTTTGATTTGAGGTTTAACGTCCCCGTCAACACATTTTAAAGGTCATTTGGAGACGTTGCTTCCGATTTTGTGGGACTTTTACCCGACATTGAGATGAAATGACATCTCAAGCCCTGTCGCCCAATGAAATCAATAGGGTTTATTTGCATGGACGGTCCGCCTCGCACCGCGGTTCCTGGACAGGCTTAGATCCTCTAAGCGGTTTACCAGTACTAGTGTGCGGGTCGGATTCAGCTCTGCGTGGAAGCATCGTGCAGCCCATATATTTCTTCCAGCCCCTGTGGGCGGGGGCGAAAGAAGAAAGGATATGTTTGAAGATTTTTACTATGTATTGTCATGGGGGCATCTTGGTTATGTGAACCTGACAATTTGGACAAAACATTTCGTCCTCCATTCCTAGAAGGCTGCATGTGAAAGGCCCGGCATTTCAGAGGAGACGTCCTTTAGTCCTTTGAAAATGTTCGCGGACGATGATGGGTGACGGAGCTTATCAATCAACTTCCCGGGTACCTTCGGCTTCCGGGAGCATAACAAGTGACAGATTACTTCAACTTGTTGATTTATCAAAACAAAAAAAAAACAACAACAACAACAAAAAAAAAACATCGTCAGTGTGTAAGGCAGTATTATCTAATATGTGTGCAAACATCAAAAATATTTTCTTCGGAGACGGGCGAACGCAACTTCTTCATAATTAAGGGGTATGGGAACACCAGGCAGATTTTTACCGCCATTTTTCAAAGGGAGACAACTTTCGGGACTTCCTGTTCACTTTTCTATAAGCCCTGTTCCACCTCAGGAGCAAATTCTTTCCTTTAAGAGTTGACTCCTATTGACATGGGAAGCAAAATGTTTTTGCAGGAGTTGCCTCCCCTGAAGGTCTACCCATTCCCCTTAAAGCCGCTCATTAGAAAAGGATACTGGTTGCATAGGCGAGCATCAAAGCCTCAGACGAGCATGCGCATAAGCGGCCTTTGCTACTCGCAAATATACAGAAGGTACGGGCCTCCGTGGCCTAGTGGATAAGAGCGCTGACTCTTAGTCATTAGGTCTCTCACCGCCGTAGGTTCGAGCCTCGCTCGGGCCACGTGTGAGACGCCAAGTTCTGCAACGGAAAGTCAGGTGGTTTTTCTCCCGGTACTCCGGTTTTCGCCCACCTCTGATTAACGATCGGCTCGATATGAGTGAAATAATCTTGAAAGGGCCGTAAAACCCCCAAAAAAAAAATATATATATATATACAGAAGTTCATTGCAAAAAAATCATGCCTCTAGCCCTATGGCTACGCATGCGCATTTGAAAAGCATAAATTGGGAGAAAAGGTTAAGATCCCTTTCCTCATGTGTCGACCCAAATTATTCATTGTGTCCTAATGGACAACTTTGCTTGGACGGGGTACTTCGGTTATTCTTACTCAAAGATTGTAGTTAGTCCCTTTAAGAGTACTGGACATAATCGGTCTTATAGGAAAAAGTTTGAAAATGTTCTGGTTTGCATTACGAGAACACGCCTATATAATTTTGACCCCCTCATACCCCACTTTTATATAGTAAAACTGGGGTTTAAGGGGATAGTCATTATTTTTCTTATTTCTGCTCAAAAACATAGATTGTGGGTACTCGATAGAACCGCCTCATCGCGGTGGTTCTATCGAGCCCCCGCAATCTATGTTTTGAGCAGAAATAAGAAAAATATCACAATTTTTCATCTTAAAATTTCTGATTTTTTTGCCAAAAAAAGTGGTAATATATTTGTATAGGCGTGATTTCGTAATGGCAAAGCTGGGCAGTATTTTCTTATTTCTGCTCCATAGCAACAGATAAGGTTGGTATTTTGTGATAATTGAAGGATAGTTTTCCTTATTTCTACATATAAACCTATGTTGTGGGTATGCATTAGAACCGCGTCGCTGAGGCGGTTCTAATGAATACCCACAACATAGGGTTTTATGAACATATTAAAAAAAAACTATCCTTAAATTACAACAGCGCAACTGGCAGCTTAGTAATGCGGCATCTCTCGTCGGTTCATTGAAGTGAAGATACGTGAAAAACAATGGCATATTTACGTCTCAACTGACATGCTTAAGTACAAAGAAACCGTAATCCATATTTAAGCATCCTGAATTACGGTATTCCGCTTCTCGCATAAAGTGGAGCGGAGCTCAGCGATTGTCAAAATATCTATACGACTGCAATTCCACCTTCTTTAGATTTGCGCTGCATATTCAAAATGTTTGTTAACGTTACGTCAGTTATCTGAAAGTTTCGGCCAATCAACTGCGATGGACAAACCACAACGTTGTAATTCATCTCTAATACCTGTTCTGAAACACGTTAGAAAAACGTTCAACACTGTGCGACAAAGCTTTCGGCACGTCTTTAATTTTCGTTGCAAACAACATCAAACGTGCGACGGGAGACGTGTTATTGCTAAACTGCTGGTTGCATGGTTGTATCACAAAATACCAACCTTATCTGTTGTTATGATTATGAATATAATTTGTCATTACGAAAACACGCCTATACAAATGCATTCTAATCTTTTCCGCCGAAAAACGAAATTTTAAAGATGAAATAAAGTGACATTTCTCTTATTTCTGCTCAAAATAAGAAAAATAAGATTGCCCCTGTAAACCTGAGTTTTACTATATAAAAGTGGTACATGGATCAAAACTATATAGGCGTGTTTTCGTGATGGTACATTTTATGGCTGTCCGAATGAGGGTGTTCTAATAAGCACCCAAGTGCAATACGTTGTAAGAAAAATGGCGCATATTTTCCACACAAATGCCATTTTTGAGAGCCATGAAAAAGAAATATACATGTACCTGTATCTCATACGGATGTGATTTTCAAATGAATGATTGCAGAGATTGGGATAAAAGTTCCACGGAATGGTCTTTGGTTAAACTCTTTAACTTATGTTGATTTGTAAAAAAAAAAAAAAAAAAAAAAACATGATCACCAGTTGGCAACCTAAAAATCTAGAGGCAGACTACGTTCAGGTAAACAAGTCCGTGTCACAGTAATGTGTGTGTACTACAGTTTTACCTCCCACCAACAGCTTAGGTCATACGGAGACGGGACCTAAGACCCCTGGTTTATGAGGCGAGTAGCTTAACCACTACACCACGGAGGCTTCTAGGTCCGTGTAATGAACACTTCTCTAAATTTCACTATACATGTATTTTCAGGAAAGTGGGGTTAACGGGGTATTTTTGTCCTATTTTTTCTTTTCAAAAACTCTTTAAGGCGGTTCTAACAAGTACACACAATCTATACATCTGTTTTGTTTAGAAATAAGAAAAATATCAAACATCAATACAGTGGTAGAACAGTTGACTCGTGATCGAGGAGTTCCCGGGTTTGAGTCCCACGCTAGGCATCATGCGTTGTGTTCTTGAGCAAGAAATCTTATCCACATTACTTTGATCTGTTTTCTACCAGAGAATTAACTGAGGTATTGGCCAAGTTTGACTGAGTATTAGAAGTTAGATTGTTAAAAAAAATGCTAGATTTTGGCACGGGTGTGTTATCATAATGGAAATTGGAGTTTGACCACCAGTCTCAGTCTGAATGACAAAGGTGTAATAGTGGCCCTCAATTTTAACTCAAGATAAAGAAGCCACGCTTGCACATTTCGGTTGTAACGTGTAGGGTACATTTTTCTTGACCTTCTTCCTAAGTTAATTTGTAAGCCATTTTGCCATTTATAATCTCATATTGGGATTTTGTGAATCAGATTAACTTTTATATAATATTTAACGCCGATTTACAGTTTTGGTTAGCCTTTAGATGCCAAGAAAAACTGCATCTGAAATATCGTCTGCTTTTTTCGTCTGCAGCGTGTTATTGTAACCCTTTTTGAAAACTATTTTGCATACAGGCAAACAGTGTTGGCCCTGATCAGACTGCTCCTAGAGGAGCAGTCTGATCTGGGTCCACAGTGTTTGCAACAATGACTTTCAAAAGTAACCAGCAGACAACATAGCAGACGAGAATTGTTGTGATTGACGTCATAAGGGTTATAGAAATTATAATAAACTTCATAAGAAGTTGTTTTTTCATCTTTCAAGCAAAAACCTTACAAATATCAAGGAGCTCTTGACTCTTGTTCTTAAATAATATGTAAATATATTTGTACTAGTTATATCGTTACAACACCTACATGTATACAAGATGATTATCTCTAGGAAGGTTTTTATTCTTTTCTTCTTCTTCTTCTTTTTCTTCAGATGAAGATTTGGATATTTTTCTTGTTTCCCCTCAAAATAAAATCTTTTTGTGCTCGTTACTAAGTCGATTTTGGTGAGTATACACAAGCTATGCTCTTCAGCAGAAGTATGAGAAATACTTTATACCCCTGTATATCCTACTTTACTTATAAAAAGAGGGATTTATATGACTGTTCTTTACATGGATTTGTTTAAGAAAAAATATTTAGAATCATAATGAAAACACATTGTAAACTTTACCGCCGAAAAAAAAACAACACATTTTTAAGATGAAAAATTGTGATATTTTTCTTATTTCTGCTCAAAATATAGATTGTAAGGGCTCGTTAGAACTGCCTCATTGAGGCGGTTCTAACGAGTACACACAATCTATATTTTAGCCGATATAAGAAAAATAAGGTTAACCCCTCTAAACCCCAGTTTTACTATATAAAAGTGAGGTTCAAGGGGTCATTATATAGGCCTGTTTTCGTGATGAATTTTGCAATAAAGTTTTATTCAATTTAGTTCCTGTATGAACACAGGGTTCTACTTCGTTGTGGAGTTTAACGGCCCTGTCAAAACTATTTAAGCCATGTCGAGACTGTCAGATAACCAAACTTTTTCATTGACATGCAGACACAGACTTTCTAAGAGAGCAGTTTTCTTTCATCAGTACCTGACCATTGCCACGTTTGAATCAGTCATTACGATAACTCACCCGTGCGACATAGCGCATTTTTCACATCTCCAAAATGGCTACTTTTTATGAAAAAAATCCTTGATAGTTTTGTTATAAAAGTTCAAAACATAGGTTGAGGGTGTTCGTTAGAACCGCCTCAATGAGGCGGTTCTAACGAGTACCCACAACCTATGTCTTGGAGCAGAAATAAGAAAAATAATGTATACCCCCGTAAACCCCAGTTTTCTCTATATAAAGTGGGGTTTAAGGGGGTCTTCATTTCACGGACTTGTTCACGTGATGAAAGAGCGTAAAAGGGAGAATGGCCGCAGAAAATATTTTGTGATCGATCTCCCCGAAAGAGTATTGCCAGCCCAGTCCCTAGTATCGAACCAGCGACTTCCCGATCTTAGTCGGTAAGCATGGGCCGATGCGTGAGAAAAGCTGTATTATGGCATCTGCGAACAACAAAGTTGCAGATGAGCCTGCGCATCCACGCAGTCTGTTCAACAACTTCATCTTCACTGCGTGGTTATAAGAACGCCTCCAGTTTCTATGACTAAAATTTAACCCAAATACATGTATGACAATGATATCTTCCATCTTAAGTCGCCACCGCCCATCAGAGCTTGGAGAAATAGATTGAGCTGCAAGGTGCTTCCACGCAGAGCTGAAACTAACCACACATGAGTACCGGTAAACCGCTTAGAAGGACTAAACCTGCCCAGGCAAAGTGTTGTGAGTCAGACTGTCCAATGCAAATAAGCCTTTTGGTTTCATTGGGCTGCTGGGCTTGAGGTGTCATTTCATCTCAATGTCGGGTAAAAGTCCCACAAAATTGGAAGCAACGTCTCCAGAACGACCTAAATAGTGTTGACGGGGACGTTAAACCTCAATTCAAACAAACAAAAATCCATCTAGTAAGTTTGGAGTTGTGCATTTCAAAATATAGGGGTGTCAGGTTTGTTTTTGTTTGAAGTAAATTTTACAAAAATAAATGTTCTTGAAGCAAACAGTGTAGGCCCAGATCAGACGCCGCGTTCTGAAATGTGTCTGCACTGTTTGCCAATGCCCCAGAAAAGGGCCGCTAGGCATATATGGGTTAAAGACTATTGCAAATATATGCAGCTGAGTAGGCCGAGTTTTGTTTGCTTGTGTGAATGAGGCTCAACGTCCCCGTCAACACAATTTAGGTCATTTTGGAGACGCTGCTTTCAATTTTGTGGGACTTTTACCCGACAATGAGGTGAAATGACGTCTCAAGCCCTGCCGCCCAATTAAACCAAAGGGTGTTATATGCATGGATGGTCCGACTCGCATCACTTAGCCTGGGTAGGCTTAGACCTTCTAGGAGGGTTACCAGTACTCATGTGCAGACGGCTTCAGCTCTGCGTGGAAGCTATATTTCTCCTAGCGCCGGAGGGTGGGGGCCTGAGCAGGCCGGGTGGCGTGTGGCCATATTAAAACAAATCAAAGCATTGACAGCGCTAGTGGGTTTACTGTCTCTGAGAGTAGGTTGGGGAAATAGTCCGGAATCGGAATTTGAACCTTAGATTCCAATATTAAGCAAACAATGTAGACCCTGATCAGACACCGCGTTCTTCGGCATCTGATCTGGGTCTAAACTGTTTGCGAATGTCCCAGTACATGAGTCCAGTCAAGATTTTACATAATCACAGCACCCTGACGTCACAGGAACGGAGTGAGACTAACGCGGATATTAATGACCTTACATGGATTTTGCACATTGCAAGTGATAGTCGCGTGGACAAGGGCAGGCGGGAAGCTCCTGTAGTTAGTAACTTTGGAATCAACAGTCGGCCCAAGAACAAAGAAAGGTTTTCTCAAGATAATGCTCATATTGTTACATGTGCAATATTGTTGCGTGCTGCAATAACCCGAAGTTCTTCTCAGAAAAACCTCATAACAAAGATAAACTACAGCAAGAGAATCGCAATTAGTTCCAACCGAAACCAGTCGCTTGTACATAAAATTTGCATGTATCTCATATAATCTGTAAGCACGCAACGCATTGTTGTTTATAATTTCTGTAACGTCAGAAAAAGCGCCCTCGCCCATTGGAACTTTGAAAAACAGTAGGGCTTGAGAAGTCATTTCATTTCAATGTCGGGCAAAATCGGAAGCAATGTCTCCAAAATGACCTAAATAGTGTTGACGGGGACTTAAAACATCAACACAAACAAACGTCAGAATTCCGCCCCCGCCCATAGGGGCTTGAAGAAATATATGGGCTGCACGATGCTTCCACGCAGAGCTGAATCCAGCCCGCACACTAGTACTGGTAAACCGCTAAGAGGATCTAAGCCTGTCCAGGAATCGCGGTGCGAGGCGGACCGTCCATGCTAATTTCATCTCGATGTTGGGTAAAAGTCCCACAAAATTGGAAGCAATGTCTCCAAAATGACCTTTACAGTGTTGACGGGGACGTTAAACCTCAAATCAAACAAAACAAAACAAACAAACGTCAGAAAAAAGTATTAAGTTTCTCATATCATTGAAAATATACATATTCTCTTGATATTTGTTAATATTTGTTTTCCATGCTTAAAGAGCAACAAAGCAAGTTGCGTATTGCTCCACATGCATACATTACGACATCCCTATTCAAAAATATTGAAAATTTTACTACCAAATAATGAAAATTTTCCGATTAAAAATATTGATATTTTTCTTATGTATGCTCCAAAACATAAATTGTGGCGCTTCTAATGAGTACCCACAATCTATGTTTTGAGCAGAAATAAGAAAAATAATATATACTCCTGTAAATCCCATTTTTACTATATAAAAGTGGGGTTTAACGGGGGTCAAAATTATATAGGCGTGTTTTCGTGATGCATTGCTAAACTAACATGGCGTTTATCTTATCTCTAGAAATAGTTGTGTATTTTTTTTCAGGTGTTTTATATATATTTCTTATTTCTTTTTCAAACATATGTTGTTGGTGCTCGTTAGAACCGCCTCATTGAGGCGGTTCTAACGAGTACCAACAATTTATGTTTCGGCGCAAAGATAAAGAAAATAATGTATACCCACTGTAAACCAAACTTTTCTCTATAAACAGAGGGCTTATAGGGTCATTTCACTAGTAAGTAAGTAATGTCTTTATTTAAAGAGGGTAACCCATTTGGCAGAGCCAATCTTCCATGGGGCCCTGATATGAGTCTAAAACATGTATATGTACAATTAACAACAAATCATAATATAAGAACAACATGAGTAAGGGAAGACGTTGACGTGAAAACGGAGATAAAGGTGAGTTGACTTGTTACCTTGATGAATTCGAGCGAAATTACCTCAAGTCCTTTTGCTTTTATTTCCCGAATGTAAAAGGAAAATTGAAATAATTCCATCACCAAAAGTTTCATCTCTGGTCATTTATTCTGACATTTTCAAACGTGTTAAATTGATCGTTCTGAAACTCTCAAACTTTAGATAATAAAATTGTAATTTTATTTTTGACCACTTTCACTCCTTGGCCTGTTTATGTATTGGATTAGGGAAATTTCTGCCAGATTTGGTCACTGAAAACAGCCAAAGTCATTCTGGATTAGGGACAGATTTAGGCGGGAATCAAATTAAACATATTGATATTTATTATCTATCTGAAAATAAGATTATGACAATCGCATATGTATAACTCTATTAAACTTTTCTTTACGGTCCTTTCAAGATTATTCCACTTATTTTGAGCAGATCGTTAATCTGAGGTGGGCGAAAATTACCGAAGTTAAAATTTGCTGTGTCAGATCTGGCGACGGCGCTTAGCGCTGCAGTGTCCGGGCGTCTTTACCACTGAAACACTGCAGTGTCCGGACATCTTTACCACTGAAGCACTGCAGTGTCAAGACGTTTTACCACTGAAACATTGCAGTGTCCGGACGTCTTTTCCACTAAAACAAGACGGGGCCTCGGTATAAAGATTCATCCGAAAGTCTGGAGAATCCCGGGATCGAAACCACGACCTCCGGTTTATGAGGCGAGTAGCATTTCCACTACACCGCGATGGCTTCTAATACTTTTTGTTGAATGCTACGAGTCTGGTACATTCCGTTCCACAGTGTTGAATTCGACAAAGTTTGAGCGTGTGAACACTCTGTTCAACTTTTTTTGTGGAATTCTACGTGTTTAATACATGTGAATATATCTGCATTCGATTCGACAGTCACGTTGAATTCGACAAAGTGTGAGCATGTGGACATACTTTTCAACATCTTTTAGTTGAATTCTATGTGTCTGATACATGTGAACACCTGTATTCGCTTCTACAGTCACGCTGATTTCGACACAGTTTGAGCATGTGGACATTCTGGTACATGTGGACATCTGGATTCGTTTCGACAGTGTTGAATTCGACAACGTTTGAGCCTCTGGGCACACTGTTTAACACTTTTTGTCGAATTCTACGCGTATGATACATGGGGACACCTAGATTTGAATCGACAGGGTTGAAATCGACAGACTTTGAGCGTGTAGTCTCACTTTTCAAAACTTTCTATCCAAATCTACGAGTATGACACATGAGGTCACCTGGAATGGATTCGATAGTGTTGAATTCGTCAGTGTTGAATTCCGGCGACTAGAAAAGCCAATACGCGGACACCGCATAACATGTATGTGCGACGAGAGTTTAATATTCATTTCATGTATACCCAATAAATTAACTACAATTTGTGATAATAAGCAGTTTCAATTCTAAATATGTCAGTTTTATTAAAGGCAATTTTAAAACTTCGAAATTTATATATGTGATAATTGTCATTTTCAATGCCAAATATCCGGTTATACTAAACTGAAGTTTAACCCTTTCAGTACCAGAAACCCCTAAAGGGGTACCCTGGCAAACAGTGCAGGCCCAGATCAGACGCCGCAGAACGTGGCGTCTGATCAGGGCCTACACTGTTTGCAAAAAGTTCAGACATTTTTCTAATCAATTTTGAAGAAAATACAACCTGACACCCCTAAATTTTTAAATTGGCCCCTGCTATATATAAGGTAGAAGATTCCATTTGGTACAAAAAGGGTTAAGACTTCGATTAGCAGTTAGGGTCAAACAGGTAATGAATAATGTATTGTGCTGCAGCATGACAAAAGCTAAGGCATCCGTGTGACATGGTGCATTCTTTCATATTTCCAAAATGACCATTTTTACTGCTGATTTTGACGTCCCCGTCAACACTATACTCAGAATAAATCATTTTGGAGACGTTGCTTCCAATTTTGTGGGACTTTTATCCGACCTTGAGAAGATTTGACATCTCAAGCCCTGCTTTTCTGTTGAAAGAAAATTATATTTTCTTACTTTATACTCCAACCATAGGTTGTGTGTGCTCGTTAGAACCGCCTCTATGAGGCGGTTCTAACGAGTACCCACAACCTATGTCTTGGAGCAGAAATAACAACAATAATGTACCCACGTTTTCTGTATATAAATGAGATTTTACATAGAATATCTATGCATAACGAGGAAATAAAATTTGTATAATTAGTCCTGGTCAAACAAGATGACAGCCATGCCCATGTTTGGTAAAAACTTTAAAAGAGGAATTTACAGGCGTGTTCTTAACCTGATGTTCTGGAGTAAGAAGACCTGTTCGACCAAGAACCATGAAAGATAAGATTATCCGACATTTTGCATCTTCACTAGAAATTGCTGGTGGCCAACAGTTCTATAAATCATCATCATCATCATCATCATCACCATCATCATCATCCTCATCCTCATCATCATCATCATCATCATCATCATCATTATCATCATCATCACCATCCACAACAAAAACAGCAACAAATAATAATATTAATTAATTAATTAATTTGAATAGCACACCGCATGCAATAATATCACGTTGATAAGTCCGTGTACTGCACTCCCATGTAAACCCCACTTTATATAAGGACAAGTGAGGTTTATAGGGGCATGCATTAAATTCATTCCTTTTGTACAAAATCATAGATGAAGAATACAACGATCACCAGATATCTAGTGCAGTATGTTAATAGTAAACTGTACTAAGAATTAGTTCAGCTCCACCAAAATGCATGTAATATACAGTTAATTGACTCATTTAAAATATGAGATTTATAAACCTCGGCGATAAAGAAACTCATGCGCAAGCGCGCTCCTTCTTTATCGGATGTTCAACCCTCCACCGTTGAAAATCTTGAAAATCTCTTGAATTTCGTATTTTTGCTTCAAGCATAAATTATGGTGTCTATGAAAACGGTTCAAATCATGTCGCTTTTTTTTTCAAAAATGTAGGAAAATTTTGAATACCCTTGCAAACCACTAATTAGCACGGTACCTCGAATATCCTTCAGGCCATGAAAATTTGTTCGACACATGGGTAGTTTGAGCCACTGCGGATCACTTATGGCAACATGGCAGTGGGTATAATTGGGATAATTTAGGGATAACTTTCCGTTTTCTATTACGAAAACGTGCCTATACAAATACATTGTAAATTTTACCGCCAAAAATCTAAACTTTTAAGAAGAAAAATTGTGATATTTTTCTTATTTCTGCTCAAAATATAGATTTTGGGTGCACGTTAGAACCGCCTCAATGATGCGGTTCTAACGAGTACCCACAATATATAATTAGGAGCAGAAATAAATAAAAATAAAGCTTACCCCTGCAAACACCAGTTTTACTATATAAAAGTGGGGTTAAAGGGGGTCAAAATTATATGGGCGTGCGTTCGTGATGTATAAAATATGGGAATGCTGAGCATTCTAATGAGTAAAAACAACATATATTTTCATGATCATGAGAAAAAATCTCCCTACAGAATCACTTAATTGATATTTGTCATCTGGAGCTGCCAGAAGCAACCCTCGGTACTCAAGAATGAAATCGAATTAACGATAGTAAATGAGCCATCGGTATTCAAGCCATTGAAGTTTACCTGTATATCGAGTGAGATTTACAGAGTATCAGGGTGTTTCCGGCCCCCGCCCATCGGGGCTTGAAGAAATAAATGGACTGCATGATGCTTCCACGCTTAGCTGAATCAGACCGCACACGAGAACTGGTAAACCGCTGAGAGGATCTAAGCCTGCCCAGGCAAAGCGGTGAGAGTCGGACCGCCCATGCTTATAAACCCTATTGGCTTCATTGGGCGACAGGGCTTGAGATGTCATTTCATCTCAATGTCGGGTAAAAGTCCCACAGAATTGGAAATTGGAAGCAACGTCTCCAAAATGACCTATATAGTATTGACGGGGACGTTAAACATCAAATCAAACAAAACAAAACAAAATAACATAGCAACACACCAGATAAGGTTGATATTTTGCGATAATTGAAGGATAATTTTCCTTATTTCTCCATATAAACATATGTTGTGGATATTCATTAGAACCGCCTCGCCGAGGGGGTTCTAATGAATCTCCACAACATAGGTTGTTATGGAGATTCGACAAAAACTATCCTTCAATTAACACAAAATGTGATCCTTATCTGTTCCTCTGTAATAATAATAACATTACAATGTTACTTCCGCGGGCTTAAATGGCGTCTTTCTTGCCTCTGGAAGTAATATTTTTCAGATTAAAGGGTAAAGTTATGATATTTTTTTCATATTTATAGTCCAAACATAGATTATGGGTGCTCATTTGAACAAGTACCCACAATGTATGTTTTTGAGCAAAATTAAGGAAAAAAGAACGTAAATATCACGTTTCTCTACATAAAGTGGGGGTTTACAGGGGTAGTAATTACACAGACTTGTTAACGTGATAATAATAATAATAATAATAATAATAACAGCATACCTTAATCTGTATGTGTAAAATCCTGAAAAATCAAATCACATTGCTTTCCATTTTGGTAATGAATATCCAACGTTCAAGGGCTATAAACAATATAGCTAAAATAGTACCGACAAAGTACTATTATATACCAGATAATGACTGAAAACCAAAACCAAATATAACTGTTATTGTGCTATACAAAGCACTGAAAGTTATTTCATTGTAAATACAAACATGTCATGATCTAAAACAATACCATGAAATTGGGCACAGCAAGGTATGTGAAATCACATGTGCGCCAATGCTGGATTGATCTGAACGCTTTCATTTACTTTGCAGACATACAACCTTGAATCGAGACACAACGTTGATTCAACATCAAAACAATGTTTTCAAAATTGTTCGATGTTGATTCAATGTTTATATTCTAACCCTTTTTGTACAAAAAATGGAATCTTCCTCCTTATATGTAGCAGGGGTCTTTTTCAAAATTTAGGGGTGTCGGTTGTATTCACCATATTTGCATTATTTGCTGTCTCCCAGCTTGCACATTGTCAATATTGGAAAAACAGGTAACCAGACCCCCTGACCTTTCAAGGTCACGGGGGTCTGATTACCTGTTTTTCCAACACTGATAACCTTCAGACTAGGAACCAGCAGATAATGCAAATAAGGTGAATTTTCATCTAAATTTATTTGAAAAAAAACATGACTGACCTTTTAGCTAACAGTGGAGGCCCTGATCTGACGCCGCGTTCTGTGGCGTCTGATCTAGGCCTGCACTGTTTGGCAGGATAACCGTTTTGGGGTTTCTGGTACTCAATGGGTTAAAGTTCCTTCGCCTGGACTTGTTTACGCAATGGGACAGGGCATGTAATCTGTGAATCAACATTTTCTCGCATGCCAGACGACGACATTTTCACAGTGAAATCCTTATATATTATTCTTGTTATCTCACCGTCGTTATGCAACATTACTGTGTACTGTTTGCAAAGCGTGCTGGTACAGAGAGTATAGTTTATCAACGACCTTTGAGAGTTCAAAGTTTACGCGTGACGAGTCGATTCCATTTTTTAGGGGAAGCAGGTTTCGGATACCTTTATTCCCCGGGATTTTAAAGAGATAAATCAATGTTTGCATACTTTTAAGCTAGAAATCATGGTCGAGTGGTTAATGCGATGTACTGCGAATCGCACTAATAAACTATTTTTGGCGAGGGTTCGAGTCCCAGTGGCACATTTTTTTTTATATTTAATGTTTCATTTTTATTTTATCTTTTTTATTTTTAAAGTTATTTTCTTTATTTCTTATATTTGCATCCTTAATATTTTGTTTCCTTTGTTTTATGTTCAACAATTATATTTTTATGTCATTGTAAATCTTTTGGATGCCGGCCTCGGTAGTTCAGTCGGATGCGCGTATGACTGGTGGTCAATAGGACGCGGACTCGATACCTGCCGGGGTCAGCAACATTCTTTCCCATGGAGATTAATCATGAAATCTTTTCGATGGCTATTCCTTCCCTTCCGATGATTAAAGAAGGTCAGTTGTTAGTTTCTGGGGAAAGAATGTGCACTGTACTGGTTAACCGCTTACGTATAAGCTTGCCCAGGATAAGTGTGGATAAGTAAACTGACCGGCTGAAAAATGACATAAATAGTGATGCCTGGGCCGTAAAGGCACAATACAAACAAACGAAACTCTTTCAGACTCATTTCAACAGCGCATTTGCCTTCACTGACGGCTGTGAACGTACGTTCAATCATAGTAACATTTTTGATAATACCTCTTGAATCCGAGCTACAACGATTCCCTTGTGCTCGTTCCATCCTTTCAATAAAATGAATATACATCTAATGTGATGGCAACGCCCATCGGGGCTTGGAGAAATAGTTCGAGCTGCACGATGCTTTCAAGCGGATCTGAAACTAACGACACATGAGCAATGGTAAACCGCTTAGTAAGTCCGAGCCTGCCCAGGCAAAGTGGTGCGGGTTGGACCGTCCATTTTTATTAAACCCGTTTAGTTTTATTGGGTGTCAGGGCTTGAGAAGTCATTTCAACTCAATGTCGGGTAAAAACCCCACAAAACTGGAAGCAACTTCGCCAAACTTGACGGGGACAAAAAAAAAAACACAAATCAATCGGACAAACAAACATCTCCTGTGCTCCAATTTTATAGGTACGAAAAACTGTTAAGAAAAAGTAAAAACAAAAACAAAACAAAAAAAAACATCTGCCTGAGATTCGAACCCTAGATCTCCAAGATGGGAGACGTGTTACTAGACTGTCTCGACTGGTCGTCAATCTGTTTAAACAGCGCGCAAGTTTCAGAATATGACGGTAACTATCGCCCAGTGTAAAAAATACCCACTGCAGGCGACTTACCTAAAACACGGACGAGTCCAAAATTAAAAGTGCAGTCACGTCTCACTGCGTTTTGAAACACTATAGACAGTCAATCGACATAATTGAAAATAAAGACTTCAATTGTAAAGTATAAAGAGTATGCAATGCCTTATTGTCTTTCTTGAACACGGGTTTAATAGAAAAGTTTCCAACCTTCAACCTATGGAATGATCGGGCTGTTCTGAACCGAGACTATACTCGCTGTGAAAATAAGCTAAATAGAGGATATTTACTTTTATGAGGCGGATACCAAAATATTTCATCGAGTGTGTTGAAAATATCCAAATTTTCACGAGTGCAAAGCACGCGTGAAAATTGATTGAGATGTTTTCAACACACGAGGTGTAAAAAAGTAGATCTAAATTTTCTTTTTATTTTATAATTTATTAGGATACTTACGGTAACTCATCAATCGTATTCTAAGGCCCCCGCCCATAGGGGCTTGAAGAAATATATGGGCTGCATGATGCTTCCACGCAGAGCTGAATCCGGTCCGCACACTAGTACTGGTAAACCGCTTAGAGGATCTAAGCCTGTCCAGGAACCGCGGTGCGAGGCGGACCGTCCATGCAAATAAACCCTATTGGTTTCATTGGGCGACAGGGCTTGAGATGTCATTTCATCTCATAGTCGGGTAAAAGTCCCACAAAATTGGAAGCGACGTCTCCAAAATGACCTTTACAGTGTTGACGGGGACGTTAAACCTCAAATCAAACAAAAATCAATCGTATTCTACTCGGCTATGACGTCAAAACTGCCAGTTTCAAAATATAAACAGATCGCAATTTTGAATACAGTATTTTTACAGTTCAAAGAATGCTTTTATCGATAACATATGACTTTTGCGAAAAAAAGTCCGGGCTTCTACTGTGAAAATAACATGGTCATGTTACTTTTCACAGTAATATATTTTCACAGTACATTTTTATTTGTTTCAGATATAATATTCTAACATGACGTTAACGTTTTTCCCATTGAACCCAGTGGAAACGTCAGCGTTTGCAAATATGCGATAATTCACGTCGTCAACGTGGTGCGTGCAATTTGGCGTCATCGTGACGTTGCATGTAAACATTTCCTTCTGTCGACATCCGCTGCAAAATAGTCCCCAAGATAACGCTTTGTTACTACTGTATTTCAGTTTAGCATCATGTTAGAATCGAAATAATTTCCACGCACCCGGTGTGTTATCGTGATTAACACACGGTGTTGTCGGGCAGATGCGAATATTAATTCACTCCGGCTCCGCCGTCGTGAATTAATATTTCGCAATCTGCCCTCCAACACCGTGTGTTAATCACGATAACACACGGTACGTGGAGATTATTTCTTAAATAATAGTTCGTCTGTCATTACTGACAATGACCAATCTTAATCATATTTGAGAAATGTTACTATTTGTGTGTTCTAAGATGGCTGATGAGACCGATTCTAGCTTTGAACTGTCTGTTGCAAATACAGCAACAGAGGCTAGAGGAAGACAGCTCTGTTGGTGATGCCTTAGCTCTGGCTTTGCGCTTTGTGCGTTTCAGCTCAGCTTCACTGATTCGTTTTGCGTCATATTCATTGGCACCCCCTCTGATGAGACCTCGCCACTTTGCTCTGTCTGTGCAATTTGTTCCCATGGCTCTGTTGGAATGTTGAAGTCCCTGAGGGAGGCTTTGAGGCTGTCCTTGTAGCGTTTCTTCTGACCGCCTTGGGAGCGTTTGCATATTTCTAGTTCTCAATAGAGAATTTTCTTTGGCAAACGTTCCTCAGGCATTCTGGTAACATGACCTGTCCATCTTAACTGTGCTAATTTCAGAAGAGTATGTACACTTTACGTCCATGCCTGATTTCCGTATCTGAAATCCTGTCTTGCCACTTAGTCTTTACAGCTTGTATGGAAGTGATTCAGCCTTTTGGCGTGTCGTTGGTAAACTGACCATGTTTCACATGCATACAATAGTGTTTGCAGCACCACAGCTCTGTAGACTTGCAGTTTTGTGTCAAGTCTAATTCCACTTCGATTCTAGACACTACCACGTAGTCGGCCAAATGGTGCACTAGCTTTGGCAATCCTAGCATTGACTTCATCATCAATGTGCACTGCTCTTGACAGTGTGCTCCCAAGGTAGGTGAACGTTTCTACCACTTGCAATCTTTGACCTTTCATTGTGATGTTGGGCTCTTTGTAAGGCTTACTATGTACTGGCTGATAGACTACTTCAGTCTTTTTGATGCTGATTGTGATATCATAGCTATCACAGGAGTGGGATACTAGACATATACCTTTTTGCATCTTCTCTTCTGTAGGAGCAAATTTTGCCATGTCATCAGCAAAGAGGAACTCATCTAGAACCTCTGTCTGCGTGGAAGCATCATGCAGCCCATATATTTCTTCAAGCCCCGATGTGAGGGGGGCGCAGACATAGCTTGACAACAAAGATTCGCAATCTTTGACATAAGGTCCATAGCTACAGATAAGGCGATAAGTACCGATATATTTCTTATTTGTGCACAAAAACATATGTGTGTTTATCTGCACAGCATCCATAATTCTGATTGAATGTTTCGAAGTTTATTGGCCCAGACAACACTGTTTACGTCAAATTGTGCCTGTCAGTTAACCAAATCACATATTTCCCGGGCAGGCTTAGGTCCTGTCAGCTGTTACGGACCAGCAGCCTACAGTGCACATCCTTTCACAAGAAGTTGAAAACTGCATGCCCTTCATAAATCAGCGGAAGACGTGAATGGCCTCTGAAGAAAGTACTCAGACAGCTAAGAATGGTAACGTCGTATCACTATCGGCCCGACGTTGGCCCGTTGATTTTTGCTGACAGGGTATAGCATTATCAATCTACATGAAAGAATCCCATGGTTGTGTTGGAGGAAATATAATATATCCTTTGGTTCCGAAATTTTACTATATCAACATTACGAAAACACGCCTATACAAATACATTGCCACCTTTATCGCCGAAAAATGAAAATTTTATGATGAAAAATTGTGATATTTTTCTTATTACTGTTCAAAATATAGATTGTGGTACTCGTTAGAACCGCCTCATCGAGGCGGTTCTAACGAGTACCCACAATCTATATTTTAGAGCAGAAATAAGAAAAAATAAGGTATACCCCCGGAAACCCCAGTTTTACTATACAAAAGTGGGATTCAAAGGGTTCAAATCTATGCTGTTGCATCACGGGGAAAACTACTTACACTTTACGATCTATCGTACAGAGCTTCACACTAGAAGTCACCTGTCCGCATCTTTAAAACTCTTTCGTCATTTAACAGACTGTATAACATGATTCCACTTGCTATATATAGAATGCGGATAGGGTTGCACTATAGTCGTCAAGCAAAGGCAAAAGGCATTGAACCTCTTAACTATTTTGATATTTTGATTATCATGTCACTGCTTTTTATGTCAGGAATAGAACGGAATACTGGTCCATCATTGACTCCTTCCGTCTCTTCTGAAAGCTCTTTTACAGCCGTAGAAGACCAAATAATTAAAGACAAATTTTCAGTTGTCCATTACAACGTTCAAAGCATTGTGAATAAATTAGATTTACTTGAGGCTGAACTTCAAAACTTTGATGTAATATGCATTACTGAAACTTGGCTAGACCACAGAACTTCGGATGACGTTTTGAATCTTAAAGGTTACAAATTATTTAGGCGTGACAGATTGGGAGAAAATTACGGCGGAATTTGCGTATATGTTAAAAACAATACCTACTCATACAGACGAAACGATCTCGAGTTGCCAAATATAGAGTGTATCTGGATAGAAGTTATGGTAAATAATAAGAAACAATTAATCGGTACGTTCTATCGACCGCCTAATTCAACGAATGCCGTGTGGTCGACGATTGAAGATTCTATTGGCCAGGCATTTGATACAAATATACGAAATATTCTAGTTACTGGTGATTTCAACTTCGACATGTTAAAACAGCCTGCCAACAAAAAAGTAAAAGATATTTGTCAGCAATTTAGCTTTCACCAGTTAATTAACGAGCCAACACATTACACAGAATCTTCCTCCTCTGTAATAGATCTTTTTTTAACTGGAAATAAAAATAATATATTATTAAGTGGTGTCGGTGAACCATTCCTTGGTCAGAACACAAGATATCATTGTCCTATATATTGTGTACTGACTTTTAAAAAAACCATTACCCCAGTTTATACTCGTAAAATTTATCTATATAACCGAGGCAACTATGAAGCATTTTCAAATGACCTGGAGGAAACCGACTGGAAATCACTCGAAAGCAATGATATTGACACCTATGCAGAAAATATTACAAATAAAATATGTCTGCTGGCTAACAAGCATATACCTAACAAAATTATCAAAATAAGACAGTCAGATCCCTCGTGGCTTTCAAATGATATAAAACGATTAATACGGAAAAAGAAACGCTTGTATGACAAATATAAGAGAACAAACAACATACACGACTTCGAAAATTACAAACATATCAGAAACAAATTAACTAACGAAATAAGGAAATCAAAAAATGATGACATAAGGAAATTAGCCAATAAATTAGAAAATACTAACTTAGGCCCTAAAGATTGGTGGAAAACGTTAAAACAAACTATAAAGCCTGAACAGACATCCACAATCCCCCCACTCAAAAGTGGAAGTACAATATACTCCACTGAATGTGAAAAAGCTGAAGCTTTAAATCAATATTTTGCACATCAAACTGAGTTAGATGAAAGTAAAGCATCTCTGCCTGATACAGTAAATGTACCCATTAACACACTGGAATCAATAGTTTCATCACCTGAAGAAGTTGCATCCATTCTCCGTGCCCTTCAAACTGGCAAAGCAGCAGGACCCGATTCTATCAACAATAAACTTCTTAAGGAACTTGCACAGCCACTATCATCTCCCTTGTCTGAGTTATTTAATTTTTCTATTTCTATAGGCAGGATTCCAGACATATGGAAACAAGCTAATGTAACGCCTATCTATAAGAAAAATGACCCTTCAGATGTAACGAACTACAGGCCTATTTCTCTCTTGAGTACAATTGGAAAAGTTTTAGAAAAAGTTATACATAAACATGTCTTTAATTTCTTTCGTGATCATCATGTTATTACAGCCATGCAATCGGGCTTTATTCCAGGCGATTCAACAGTGAATCAATTGGTAACTATTTATAATACTTTTTGTAAAGCACTCGATGAAGGGAAAGAAGTCCGAGCCATATTCTGTGACATAAGCAAAGCTTTTGACAGGCTATGGCATAAAGGTTTGCTTTTTAAAATTGAAAGAGCTGGTATTACTGGATCTCTCTTACAGTGGTTCACAAACTACCTAGACAACAGAAAGCAGAGAGTTGTACTGCCGGGAGTCAGTTCTGACTGGGCATCTATTAAAGCCGGAGTCCCACAAGGCTCTATTCTTGGTCCTCTTCTTTTTCTTTTATACATTAATGATATTGTTGAGGATATAAATTCATCTATTAGGCTCTTTGCAGATGACACTAGCCTTTACGTTATAGTAGAAAAGCCGGACCAAGCTGCTCATCAGCTAAATTCCGATCTTCTCAAAGTCCACCAATGGGCAACTAAATGGTTAGTCACATTTAACCCAGCAAAGTCAGAGTCCATTACTTTTTCAAGAAAACGCCATAAACCTAATCACCCCCCAGTTCTAATGAATCAAACGCAAATAAACGAAGTGACTTCACACAAACATCTTGGGTTAATCTTTACTAACGATTGTACATGGCACGAGCACTTGGAATATATCAAGTCAAAGGCGTGGATTCGTATCAATGTAATGCGGAAACACAAGTTTACTCTTGATAGGAAATCTCTAGAGACTATCTATATCTCTTTTATAAGACCTCTCTTGGAATATGCAGACGTCGTCTGGGACAACTGCACCCAGTATGAAGCTAACGAACTTGAAAAAATCCAAAACGAAGCTGCACGGATTGTCACAGGAGCAACAAAACTTGTCTCTATTGGTGCTCTAAGCGCTGAAACCGGGTGGGAAACACTGTCGTTCAGAAGGAAAAAGCACAAACTTCAAATGTTTTTTAAAATGAAAAATGGCCTAGCCCCGGAGTACCTCTCTTCTCTGGTACCACCTTCTGTTGGTAATACCTCGGCTTATCAACTGCGTAATGCATCAAACATTAGTGCTATACACGCCAAATCACAACAATATTACAACTCTTTTCTACCATCTACTATTAGAGATTGGAACGATCTCCCAAGCGAAGTGAGTAATTCTCCTTCTAGTGAGTCCTTCAAACGCAAGTTAAATGCAAACGTAGAAATTCCTCCAAAATATTACCTTTGTGGAAACAGACTTGGGCAAATTTATCATGCAAGGCTTAGGACAAATTGTAGCTCGTTAAACCAGCATCTCTTCTCTAAAAATATTATTGATAACCCGCTATGTGTTTGTGGCTCAATAGAAGATACATATCACTTTATGTTAATTTGCAATCGTTACACTAACCAAAGACAAGATTTACTCAATACAGTATCGGAGTTTTGTCGCCCCACTCTTAATCTGCTGCTCTTTGGCAGTTCAGAGCTTTCTTTACTCCAGAATAAACAGGTTTTCCTCGCTGTGCAGGAATTTCTACTAAAAACAAGACGCTTCAAATAAAGCGACGAATTCACTTTATACATTACGTCAATTGCAGTATAAAACATCCCATTAGGAAGGCATATAAGGTGGATCTCTTGTCCTGTTCTGTTCTACAAATTCCTACCTTTTTCATAGGTACCAATGCTACAATGAAAACTTTCTAGAGGTTAATAATTGGCAAATAACGCTTTGTCTTTGCTTACATGCGCAAAGTCGAAAGTTTCTTAAAACATAGTGTTGGAATAAGAACTTATCCACTCCCCGTGGAGCCTGCAGCAGATTATGTAAATTCTAAGGAATGTTGACACACAAATCCATGAAATAAAATACTAAGGGTCTTGTTTACAAGCTAAATCACGTATCACTATTGTCTTCACTATAAGCAAGATGGGATACAGATTTTTCAAAAGTCTAAAGACTTTCTTCTGAATCCCATTTGTATAATATTGTTACTTTGTAGCTTCTATGTGTTGAATGTATATGTATTAGTTATACAAATAAAATAAAGTTTAAACTAAATCTATATAGGCATGTTTTCGTGATGAAGAGGGGTTTAAAGAGGTGTTCATTCCCAGTAAGTAAAATTCCGCTATTAGGACCAGCTAAAATTAAGACTTAAAGGCATATTTTGAACGTTTTCAGTTATTCTTTCTTTGTATTATCTTCAAGACCATTTTGAACAGTCCCAAAGTTTGTCTTAATATAGGAAGATCCTGTAGCGGGCACTTAATTACCTTTACGGTAATAAAGAAAAAATGTGCAAAACTTGAGGCGTGAAATGATAGCTGTGTTTCCGCTAACATGCTGAGAAAAAAATTGGCTCACGGGAGTAGTCAGAAAAGATCTAGATCAGAATGCAATAAGCATACTATTGAAGTCTGTGCTGGCAAACCACATGTTTCTGGTCACTCATGTTCTGCATTTTTATTATTTTCTATTCTCACTTTCGACTGTCTTTGAAATTCTCTTTCAGTTTCCCAAAAATCCCATCTTTATTTAAAACATCAAACAGGAAAATCTTCTTAACGATGCTCATTTCCAATTACCGTTAAATCAATCAATTAAAAAGCTCAGGATTAACTAGGTATCAATTACCTGTATACACAATAATAATAATAACCAGTGCTTCAGCTGAAGTGCACGACCCGCCGGATGCTTTTAGCTTTATGAGTGTTACCATATATGGGTATGGCGGCCATTTTGGTCATGTGACCTGCACCTAAAACGGTTCCCCCAATAAATGCGCCTTATCGTAAGGAGCAAAAATAAGTCTTATACTTTAGTACTGTATTCTGAATCGTTTGCAGGATAGAATGCATTCTCACTTTTCCAATACAAAAGCATATGTGTCAAAGTTTGACCTAGGCACAAAGAAGGTCAAGGGTAACCAAGGGTCACCATTTTAGTAATTTATGATGGGCCTACGTCCCAGATGCTATTTATCAAGTTTCGTGGAAATCTGCCCAGTGGTTCTGGAGAAGACTAATTTTGAAGGGTTTTTACCATATATGGCTTGGCGGCCATTTGGGTCATGTGACCTGGACCCCATGAGCAAATTTTGTTTTCCCCAATCCCATAGAGGCTCCATATGAAATTTGACTTCAATCGGCCAACGGTTTCCGAGGAGAAGCAGTTCGAAAATTTTCACATTTTTTCGCCTCGGCGAGGCTACACTAAATGGAATGTAATATTTCGCAAGTTCATTGGTTAGATCTCATTGATATCTATCAGTATGCCAAAAATTGGTTAAATATTCCAAGCGGTTAAGTCACTATCACCAATTTTCACAAACTGGTTACGGACGGACAGACAGAAGGACCATATATGGCTTGGCGGCCATTTTGGTCATGTGACCTGGACCCCATGAGCAAATTTTGGTTTCCCCCATCCCATAGAGGCTCCATATGAAATTTGACTTCAATCGGCCCAACGGTTTCCGAGGAGAAGCAGTTCGAAAATTTTCACATTTTTCGCCTCGGCGAGGCTATACTAAATGGAATGTAATATTTCGCAAGTTCATTGGTTAGATCTTATTGATATCTATCAGTATGCCAAAAATTGTTTAAATATTCCAAGCGGTTAAGTCACTATCACCAATTTTCACAAACGGGTTACGGACGGACAGACAGACTGACAGACTGACAGAATGACATGGTGATTTTAGGGCACTCTTAGAAATCAACCGACTTCAGTCGGTCGCTTTTACTGCGGGTCGTGCAATATACCTGTGAAATCAGTTGGATGTGAACAAGCTCAACGTAAACATGCTCTTCGAATTTGGAGATGGATTTTAATAGGAATTTCTTTGACGGGGACCGACAATTTTATTCGAAAAATCGAATTTCAAAAAATCGAGTTTTTCGAATGATTCAAAAAATCGGTAATATTTTTAAATAAAATAATAGCAAAAAAGGTAGGGACTGACACACATTTTCGAAAAATCCCGTAGTTTCGAAAAATCGGCGTTCGAATCACCCAGATTCTACTGTATAAGTACCCGTGCTTTCGTTCATATCCCAAATCATCACGAAAACACACCTATATAATTTTGACCCCCTTGAACCCCACTAGTAAAACTGGGGTTTCCGGGGGTATACCTTATTTTTCTTATTTCTGCTCTAAAATATAGATTGTGGGTACTCGTTAGAACCGCCTCGATGAGGCGGTTCTAACGAGTGCCCACAATCTATATTTTGAGCAGAAATAAGAAAAATATCACAATTTTTCATCATAAAATTTTCATTTTTTCGGCGATAAAGGTGGCAATGTATTTGTTTAGGCGTGTTTGCGTAATGTGTATCATTACATGTCCAATTTTGCAATAGTACTATTGCTGTAATAAGATATGTATAAATCTAAGTCAAGTTTCTGCGACAGAAACCTTACCTAAAATTTTCATCACGTAAACACACGCATATATAAATCTGACCTCCTTGAACCCCGCTTTTATATAGTAGAACTGGGGTTTACAGGGGTAAACCTTATTTTTCTTACGAGTTTTTCTTATTTCTGCTTTTAAATATAGATTGTAGGTACTCGTTAGACGAGTCTAACGAGTACCCACAATCTATATTTTGAGCAGAAATAAGAAAAATATCACAATTTTTCATCTTAAAATTTTCATTTTTGTGGGGGGGGGGGGGGGGGGGGGGGATAAATGTTACCCTGTATTTGTATAGGCGTGTTTTCGTAATGTTTTTGGGAATTTCCTCAACATCACGGGTGGTAATCAGGGGAATTAGCTCGAATATGAGTCAATGGAAATTTGTTCCCTCGACACATCCGGGAACTCTCGAGCTAGCTCTATCACCACGAAACTTGTAAACAAAGGTAGGTGTTGAAGAGTTTTATCATCATTTTCTCCTATGTAAGCTATTTATAAAAAAAATCCGGCAATGCAGTTCCACAAAGAAATGATTTAACTTTGTACCCCGCTAGAATTTGCCATGCAAATTTGCAGCGCTGGAGTATGAATGAAAGTAAACTTTTTTATCACGGACCTGAACAATTGTCAATTTATGTCAGCACGGAGATTTTGGCCGACGATTTTTCATTTTCCGCCAAAAGTACGCCCTTCACACCCCCAGAAGCAACATTCCTAGTGAAATGAAACATGGGACGTTTGAAATAAGCAAAATATTTTTGCCGTGATTACGTAACTTGCGACTTATGACGAAATTACTGTCCGAGCTAGTCTTCTCGACAAGGAGCTAGTTCACTCGACATGGAGATATTGCCCTCAAAAAATGAAGATGAAACATCCATCAGATGACTGGGGCCTGATTCGATGTAATTCTATGGTAATTTATCAAACTGGTTTCTTTACCTCTGGCTAGTGGGGTAACAAGATACTATGCCCACAAGACGGCCCCTCAGTCGTTTCTCCCTGGTCGTTTCGCCCCATTTTGCACCCATAGCTGTTTCGTCCACAAAGCCTAGTCTTTTCGCACCCTGAGTCATTTCGCCCACCTAGTTGCTTCGCCTCCTTCCAATTCACTCGACGTGTAGATATTGCCCTCAAAAATTGAAGATGAAACATCCATCAGATGACTGGGGCCTGATTCGATGTCTTTCCAGCCAATTTATCCAACTGGTTTCTTTACCTCTGGCTAGTGGAGTAACAAGATACTATGCCCACAAGACGGCCCCTCAGTCGTTCCTCCCTGGTAGTTTCGCCCCATTTTGCACCTATAGCTGTTTCGTCCACAAAGCCTGGTCTTTTCGCCCCCTGAGTTATTTCGCCCACCTAGTTGTTTCCAATTTAGAACGGATCAATGGATGGATGGATGTTGGTTGGATGGATGGGTACACTACAGAGAGGGGTAAGTGAGTGGATATTTAGATGGATGGGTCCATTGGAAGACGGATGAACGAACGAACAAACGTACAGACGGGTGGACATACAGGCAGACAGACAAAAGCCTCTATCGGATATAATACTCAAAATGTAGGGATGATACTTAGTCGAATGATTCATGAATAACTATAATAATCTAGGGAATAAAAATAGCCATCGGAAGAGATGGCAAATCCCCCGACCAAAAGCCAATATGGCCTTCAGAAGATTGTTCACCAATAGAAAGTGCACCAGAATTAAACCACATATCACAAAAGTATTGCAGTTATGGCCATCGCAAGATTATACTGTCAGGGGAGATAACTAAAAAACCAGGGCACTCAGAAATGTGGTTCTTGTGCATGACATGCCTGCTTAAGCTCATGTATTTCTGCACAAAGTACCATCAATATGTCTCAAAAGGTATTGGCATCACAAGCTGGTCATACTGTTATATTGGAAGGGTATATAACTCAAATACCACAGCAACAACAGTTGTGGTTTTTGCACATGACATCCCTTCTGTACCTTGTATACAATTGTGCCAAGTTCCTTCAATATATCTCAAAGGGAGTTGGAGTTATGGCCATCACAAGGTTATATTGCCAGGGGAGATAACTAAAAAACCAGAGCACCCAGAGTTGTAATTCTTGAGCATGACACACCTGCTTAACCTCATGTACATCTGCATCAAGTACCACCAATATGTCTCAAAGGGTATTGGAGGTACGGTGGTCACAAGGTTGTCATACTGTTATATTGGAAGGGGAGATAACTCAAATATCATAGCACCCAGAGTTGTGGTTCTTAGGCATGAAGCGCCGTCTCAACGTTGTATACAATTGTGCCAAGTACCATCAATATATCTCAAAGGGTATTTGAGTTATGGCCATCACAAGGTTATATTGTCAGGGGAGATAATTAAAAAAACCAGGGCACCCAGAGTTGTGGTTCTTGCATGTGACACACCTGCTTAACCTCATGTACAACTGTACCAAGTATCATCAATATATCTCAAAGAGTGTTGGAGATGTGGCCATCACAAGGTAGTGATTCTATATTATTGGAAGGGGAGATAACTAAAAAAACACGGCACCCAGAGTTGTGGTTCTTGTGCATGACACACTGTCTCGGCCTTGTGAACAACTGTGCCAGGTATCATCAATATATTTTAAAGGGTATTGGAATTATGGCCATCACAAGGTTGTCACTCTATTTTATTGGAAGGGGAGATAACTCCAAAACCATGGCAACCAGAGTTGTGGTTCTTGTGCATGACACGCCGTCTCAGCCTTGTGAACAAATGTGCCAGGTACCATCAATATATCTCAAAGGGTATTGGAGTTATGGCCAACACAAAGTAGTCATTCTATTTTATTAAAAGGGGAGATAACTAAAAAAAGTATGGCATCCAGAGTTCTGGTTCTTGCACATGACACACCGTCTCAGCCTTGTGAACAATTGTGCCAAGAACCATCAATGAATCTCAAAGGGTTTAGGAGTTATGGCCATCACAAGGTTGTCACTCTATTTTATTGGAAGGGGAGATAACTCCAAAACCGTGGCAACCAGAGTTGTGGTTTTTGTGCATGACACGCCGTCTCAGCCTTGTGAACAACTGTGCCAGGTACCATCAATATATCTCAAAGGGTATTGGAGTTATGGCCATCACAAAGTAGTCATGCTATTTTATTAAAAGGGGAGATAACTAAAAAAGTATGGCATCCAGAGTTCTGGTTCTTGGGCATGACACGCCGTCTCGGCCTTGTGAACAACTGTGCCAAGAACCATCAATGAATCTCAAAGGGTATAGGAGTTATGGCCATCACAAGGTTGCGTCTACGGACGGACGGACGGACGGACGGACGGACAGACGGACGGACAGACGGACGGACGCCAGGCTGATCGCTATATCCCCCGAACCTATTCGGTCGGGGGATAAAAAGTAAAGAGGCGCCCGATTGTCTAGCACAGGAATATCTATATATTTTTTGTTGCATGTCCGGCATTTTTTCTGCTCAGGAATAGTCCTTTGGAACTTTTTCCTTGGAAAGCGCCAATCTGAAAAGAAAATCGAACATTCAATATAAAAATGTATTATGTCAAATCTCAATTTGAGTTTGCAGCTAAATGGTTAAACCAGACAGACAGCGAACTTAACCACCAGTCCCACTAGCCAGAGGTAAAGAAACCAGTTGGATAAACTGGGTGGGACCATAGAAAGACATCGAATCAGGCCCCAGTCATCTGATGAATGTTTCATCTTTGAGGGCACTATCTCCATGTCGAGTGAACTAGCTCGATTGTCGAGAAGACTAGCTTGGACAGTAATTTCGTCATAAGTGGCAAGTAATGTAATCACGGCCAAAATATTTTGCTTATTTCAAACGTTCCATGTTTCATTTCACTAGGACTGTTACTTCTGGGGGTGTGAAGGGCGTACTTTTGACGGAAAATGAAAAAATCGTCGGCCAAAATCTCCGTGTTGACATAAATTGACAATTTTTCAGGTCCGTGATAAAAAGTTTACTTTCATTCATACTCCAGCGCTGCAAATTTGCATGGCAAATTCTAGCAGGGTACAAAGTTTAATCATTTCTATGTGGAACTGCATTGCCGGTTTTTTTTATAAATAGTTTACAAAGAAAAAAATGGTGATAAAACTCTTCGAGACCTACCTTTGTTTTCAAGTTTTCTGGCGATGTAGCTAGCTCGAGAGCTCCCGGATGTGTCGAGGGAACAAATTTCCATTGACTCATTTTCGAGCTAGTTCCCCTGATTACCACCCGTGAACATGCTGACCCCACTCGATGTCATCAGTGATATGAACTCCTACAAACGTTGCTGATGAGGTGTTTTCTAGAACTTAAATTGGTTATGTGATGCATAACCATTAATGATTTTTCATGGTTGCGGTGCATTGTAACCGTCATACTCCTAGAGTGGAACTTGGCAAGATTGAATTTCATGAGCCACTTTTCTTCCAAGAAAACTTATCCAAATTAATACTCTTGGAGTATCAATCTTTTGGTCTCAAGACCATCTTACATATCTATACAAGCCAAGTCAGCGGTAAAAAGGCGGACTGAACATTGAGTTCAGGCTGTCTGGCAGGTCATTGATAGAGATTAAGAATGACATGGGCCCTACATGTATTGATATTATGGAACCCTAAGGAGTGCCAGACATCACGGTGACGGGATCTGAACAAACCCCATCCAAAACAACTTTTGGTCCGCCCAAATAGCCAGGCAGATTTCGGTACCATAATACTAGTTTGTAAATCAATCGCCTGTGGAGAACCTTGCCGAAAGTCGGTATATAAAGTCCAAAATGACAATGATCACAGACACGTGTTTCATAGAAAAACAAAACTCTTTTTTTTTCTCTATGAAAAACGTGCCTGCGTTTGTGACCTTGTTTGGGGCTTCGTCTAGGTTTTCCTGGAAATCATTTTAGATTGGACAGGCTGCTTCTCGCATGACCTACCACTGGGACTCAAACCATGCCGGTTATGTTTTGATCAATGTTGCATGAGTTTACCTACAAGCCGGAATGTACTCTAGGGGAAAACATTAAAAGGTGCATGACATATCCAGCCAGTGGAAACTTGTAGCTCTCATGCAATGCATATGCCCATTATGCTGAAACAGTAAATTAGTATAGCACCTAACTTGTCTTTACAGACCGTTATGAAATAATGTTAAATCTGTATAGACGGCTATGAAACAAGTGTTTTTGAACCCGTACGACTAAGTTACAATAAGGGTACACATTTTACATCCAACCGTAATGGGTGTAATGGAAAAAAATGTGTCTGTTCGATAACTGGACAACTTGGCCCTAACAAACTCGGCCCATAACCAACTCAGCCCATACAAAATCGGCCCCTGACAGACTCGGTCCCTTTTCTATATTAATGATAGTAATGATAATAACAGTGTCGTGTTTTAGTATATATACTTACATACAGAATAAACTGATGATGTTATTTTCTTTCTCTGTCTGCTCACACACAGTGTGGCAGGATTTAACATCTAACATGACTGTCTAAATCACTACTGTTTTCTAGTGTTCACTACTGTTTTCTACTGTAATGGCTCATCCTTTCCTTATGTGTGCTACATAAAACGTGTGTAATTTAGATCGTTTATAGCATGTCTAGTAATGAAGGCATTTTCAATAATGTGCTTCTATGTTGTGTGCGTTTCATTTCGTACGTTATGTATTAATTGTTGAAATAAAGGTCATGATGTTTTTTTTAATTATTGTTGATTACTTTTGTAATAAAGTCATTATTCAATGCATGCTTTTGTTATTTCTTTATATACACATGCTTCACACAATATGAATATAATTTAGATGTTTTTTCCGGAGATATTAAGTATCTAACGATTTCATTTTTCCTATTTCTGCTCCTAATATTAGACCTAGAACTACCTGCTTAGTCTCAGAAGCCGTTCAGAGGCTTAACGTTTAGCATACAGCAGCTTTAGTAATCATACTATCCAAACAGGGAACAAAAGCGCAGATCAGAGTGCACGGATGCGCAGGCTGATCTGCGCATTTGTTATTCGCACGTGCAATTTTCATACTATCCAAGCAGCGAGAAATTTTCTAATTTCTGCTCTTAAACATAAGGCGTCTATGTTCTTAACTTGATATGCATCTCGGCACGATTCATAAATACACAGAGATGTCCGCATTTTAATTACCTCCTACCTGCTTAGTCTCAGAAGCCGTAGTCCAAGCAGCGAACAATAGCACTGATCAGAGTGCGCGATGCGCGCGCTGATCAGCGCATTTATTATTCGCACGTGCAAAAACAAAAATACCTGATTAGCAGTCTCAGAAGCTGTTCCAAGGAATAAAGTTTGGCATACAGCAACCTTAGAAATCATACTATCCAAGCAATTTAAAGACATTTATTCTTGATTATTGAGGTCTATCATTTCATTGAAATAATATTATGTAGCCCTTAGTGCTGACTGAAGAGAAGTCCTCTGTCTTCAATAGGTAAGGGTTCTACTTGGGGAAAATCAATAATTTACAAACTGTTGAATGGAGTGTACATTATTGATTTTCCCCTTATGTACCTCAGTCAGGGGATTCAACAAGAGTTACTAATCACCCTATTAGTGGCCGCCTTTGATCTGGTATAGATAGTATACCACATGGGGTAATAAAACAATTATGAACGCACGGTGTGTTTTACTGTTACAGAATAAATGCCTTTAAGTAACAAAAGCGCTGATCAGAGTGTGCAGATGCGCAGGCTGCTGTGCGCATCTGTTAATAGCACGTGCATTTTTCATGTCTTCTCATGACCTGATTAAAGACTTGTAATGGTTATGGTAATTACTCAGTACTTCCCACCCAATTATCAAATAATAATAATAAACAGGCGTGCGTCATTGATTTAATCAAGATAATCCAATTGAAATATTATTTAATATCATTGGCAGTTACCTGAGAATGCGTAACAGTCCAATAAATATGAAAATCGCCAGTTTTGGAAAGGCAAACACTGACACTACCTCACACGAGTATTTATTATTTTAGGTTAACTATTGCTAACCTTCCACCTTTACCCAAACTAAAACAATATATTTTGGGCCAATAATAATAATAATAATAATAATAATAATGTCGTAGAGTATAGGTATATAGCACACTTGTACTGCCTTGCGGCACAAGCCGGCTTTTATAGCGGCACGGTAGTGTGTTTGCCTGTCTAACTGCCGAACCGGGTTCGATCCCCGGCCGGGTAATGGTGAGAAGATTTTTTTCACCTGTTACATTTGGCGCCTGTTATGATATTGCCTTGTATTTGTAGCAAGTCTAAGTTGTGTCGCACTCTTATAAAATACCACCGCCACGTGGTTGTCAGCATTCTTTCTCCAGCTTCCATATAGTATAGTTTTATATGTATATTAAATCAGTAGTTAGAAAACAGCTCTGCATTGATGTTGTCTTTCTAAGAAGATACAAATAACAAATTATGCTGTCAGAAGTACTGGACTAATAGCTAATTAGAACAGGACAAAAGAAGTTTCATTACACTTTGATTGGATTGTGTACATTTTTCACCATGGAACTATCTGGGGTACCAACACCCAGCATGGACTGGAACAGTATGAACCTTTTAGAAGCGTTCAAAAAGTTCAGGCAACACGCTGAACTAGTGTTTGCGGGTGCGTTGAAGGAAAAGGATGAGGATGTACAAGTCACGTACTTACTTCTATGGGTAGGAGAGAAGGGCAGAGAAATTTATAATACCCTTACTCTCACGGACGCACAGTGCAAAAAGTGAAGGACATTTGCGAGGCCTTTCAAAAACACGTACAGCCAAAATCTAATCCCGTGTTTGCTCGTTACAAGTTCAACAACGAAGTACAGGGTGAAAACTCAGTTGAACAGTTTATAACACGTCTTAAAGTGTTGTCGAAGGACTGTTCCTTCGGAGAAGCATACATTGAGGACATGATTAGAGACAGGCTGGTATTCGGGATAAAATCTCAGAAAATGAGAGAAAAGCTATTAACAGTTGGAGAGGACTTAACTCTAGCTAGAGCTGTCCAGATATGTCAATCTTACGAATATGCGCAAGAGCAGCTCAGGACAATGTTACCGCAAGGGTCGTTTTCGGGAGCAGCAACCGCTGCAGTTAGTTAAGTGGAGAAGAGAGACTCAAACCAGGGGACTAAACCAAGGGTACCGAAACCAAGGAAGGGGACCACGGGCACAAATGCAAAGCCTTGGAAACAGAAGCCAGCAGCTAACTTTCCAGACTGTGGAAATTGTGGTAAAAAACATGTCAAGGGCCGGTGTCCGGCAAAAGGGAAACAATGTTATCACTGCAAAAAGTGGAACCATTTCAGCACAGTGTGCAAAGCCAAGAGTGTTAACAATATAGATATAACGGATGATTTTCATTTTGAGGATATATACATTGACAGTGTTGATTCTAGAATTAGCAATGGCCAAGTTTTTGCAGAAATGGAAGTTTGTCCATCAGAGCAAAAGGTTAACTTTAAAATTGACACCGGGAGTCAGGTAAACATTTTACCTTATTATGTTTTTCAACATTTAGGTGTCTCAACTGCACTCTGTCCATCAAATATGAAATTATCTGCTTATAACGGCAACCCCCTACAAACCGAAGGCACTATTACGCTGACCTGCACCCACCCCGACGCTAATAAAACGCGTGAGGTCGAGTTACATGTCGTACACACGCAGTCTACTCCGCTTTTCGGATTGCAATCGTGCGTGGATTTTGATCTTGTCAAGATCACTTACTCTGTTGAAAACAAGCCGGCACAGAGCAATATGACAAAAGCCTCTGTATTGAAAAATTTCCCACATGTTTTCAAGGGCATAGGCTCAATGGCAGGAGATGTTTCTATCCACATTGCTCCAGACGCGGTTCCGGTTGTACATCCGCCGCGTAAAATACCGGTTGCTCTTAGGGATCGCGTTAAGGAGGAGTTAGACCGCATGGAAAAAATGGGCGTGATCAAGAAAGTTGATGAGCCCACTGATTGGGTCAATTCCATGGTAGTAGTGGAGAAAAAGTCCGGTAAATTAAGGGTTTGCCTTGACCCCCATGACCTAAACAAGGTCATTCAACGTCCACACTACCCCTTAAAAACGCTTGATGACATTCTGCCACAGCTAAATGGTGCTAGATACTTTAGTAAGCTCGATGCGACGTGTGGTTATTGGGCGATTAACCTGACAGAAGGCTCGTCTTTGCTGACTACGTTCAATACAGTATTCGGAAGGTATCGCTATTTACGCTTGGCCATGGGCCTGAAAAATTCTATGGATTTGTTCCAGAAAAAAGTTGATGAATGCTTTGAAGGGCTATCGGGCGTCGTCGCCATTTTAGATGACATCCTTGTTTATGGTAAAAGTAGAGAGGAACACGATAGGAATTTAAAGGCAGTATTAAAAAGGGCACTAGATAAGGGAATAAGACTTAACGAAAACAAACTTGAAGTAGGTGTCACCGAAATCAGCTACTTTGGACACGTTTTGTCGGAACGTGGCTTGCAACCTGACCCTGCCAAAATAGCTGCAATCCTGGATATGCCGCCTCCGGAAAATAGGACAGAGCTTGAAACTGTCCTTGGCATGATCAATTATCTATCACGTTTTGCCCCGAATCTCGCTGAGATCACAAGCCCACTGCGTGAACTGTTAGGCAAAACGGTGGAGTTTTACTGGGGAAGGTTACAGGCTGACGCATTCAGCAAGGTCAAAGAAATTATAACGCAAGCTCCGGTTTTATGTTTCTACGACCCGGCTAAATCGTTGATTTTGCAAACTGACAGCAGTAGGTCAGGGCTTGGCGCTACACTGTTGCAAGATGGTAAACCCCTCGCGTACGCATTCAAGTCACTCACACCTTGTGAAAAGAACTATGCGCAGATTGAGCTCGAATGCTTAGGCATATTATTTGGACACGTTTTACGGCAGAAAGGTTATTGTGGAAACAGATCACCTGAGTTTGATTCCGATTTTCAAGAAACCCCTTTATGTAGCCCCAGCTCGTTTGCAGCGTATGTTATTACAAATGCAACGTTATGACATAGAGGTACGTTTCCGTGCAGGGAAAGATATACCTGTCCCAGATACTTTGTCTAGGAAATCTCTAAGTGACACTTACCCAAGCTTGTCCGAAGGTCTAGACGTGCAAGTCAATATGGTCATTTCAAGTCTTCCGGTCAGCGACCGAAAATTGCAAGAAATTAAGGTGCAGACTGGACAAGACGAGCAGTTGTCTCTTCTGCAAAAAGTTATACAGGACGGTTGGCCAGTCTATAGAAACCAGTGTCAACCAGAAATCCTTGAATTCTGGAATTTTAGGGATGAACTAGCGTGTTTTGATGGCATAATTATGAAAGGTCAAAAAATTGTAATACCGAAAGTATTACGGTCGAGCATACTTGATATCGTTCACGTAGGGCACATGGGTGTAGAGAAAACATTGAAAAGAGCGCGAGACATTATCTTTTGGCCAAGAATTTCCAGTGACATAACGCAGCTCGTGTTAAATTGTCCCACGTGTCTGGAGCACCGCTGCTCAAATGTTAAGGAACCGCTAATATCACCCGAGATTCCGGAATATCCTTGGCAGATCTTAGCAACAGATATCTTTACGTGGAATCAAAAAGATTTCATCGTAGTGGCAGACTATTACAGTCACTATTTCGAGGTTAAGGAATTGCCCAATATGAAGACCTCGACGGTCATCAAACGTATGAAAGATATTTTCTCGCGACTTGGCATCCCGCAGAGAGTTATATCGGATAATCAGACGTGTTACACTTCAGCCGAGTTCGCACAGTTCGCCAAAGAATGGGACTTTGAAACAGTAATGTCAAGTCCTTATCACAGTCAAGGCAATGGTTTCGCCGAGGCGTATGTGAAAATATGTAAAAGTATTTTCACAAAGGCGAAAGAAGCGAAGAGAGACCCTCTGATAGGTCTCTTAGAGTACAGAAACACACCGCTTAACATTGGATTTTCTCCTGCTACTCTCCTTATGGGTAGACAGCTGAGGTCAATTCTACCGACCTCAAAAGACAATTTGATGCCGCACACTGTAGCCCCAGAAATTGTACGTTCGAAATTGCAGGCTAAAAGGCAAAAGGAAAAATTTTATTATGACAGAAACGCTAAACCGCTTCCACTGCTGGAAGTAGGTGACGCAGCGCGGATACAGCAAGACAAAACCTGGAAACAGGCGGTAGTTACGGATAAACTCAATGATAGGTCCTATACGGTGCGCACTGCGGACGGTGCCACTTACCGTCGCAACAGACGTCATTTAAATAAGACTCAAGAGTGCATACAAGAACCACCTGATGTTGAGATGCATAATATCCCGGAGGAGCAAATTCTTTCTAATATCCCTCCAGATTCCCCATTACAAGAGGCACACAAATCTCCCATCCCTGCAAAAACTGGGTCAGAGACAGCTGAAAAACCTGTTTACATTACACGTTATGGCAGGGTAGCAAAACCAAAAATAATAACACAAGTTGGCTTCTTTAAAAAGAATCCAAATGAAAGGTCTGCTGCTTTCTAGTCAGCAGAATAACCAGTGCCGGCGTTTATGAAACACTTTGCCCACAGCTTCTTGAGTTAAATAGTGTTTTTAGATAACTTGCTTGCTTACACGGATAAAATGCTGAAAATTTCAAAGGGCTATAACTCAAGAACATTTCAGAATTTCAATAAGGTTTGTCAGGTCATCTATTTAGCACGATCTATCAACCTATCAAGTTTCAAAGAATCAGTATAAATAGATGTTGAGCTGTCTTGAATACAAGGTTAAACTGCCCAAATTTACAAAGATCCAAAACTCAATATTTTTTTTTTCCAGAATCCATGCAGAAGTTAAACAGGTCATCTACTCATTATCCCCTATTTATCCATCAAGTTTCAAGACTCTACCTTTAACACTTTTTGGGATATTTTGCTGACAAGGTAAAATGCCCAAATTTACAAATGACCATTACTTATGAAGTAATTTTCTGAACATCACTTGAACAAGTCCGTGAAATGAACATCCCCAAGGCCCACTATATACAGAAAACTGGGGTTTATGAGGGTATACTTTTTTCTTATTTCTGCTCCAAGACATAGGTTGTGGGTACTCGTTGGAACCGCGTCATCGAGGAAGTTCTAACGGGCACCCAAAACCTATGTTTAGAATACAAAGGAAAGTTATCAGAAATTTTCAACCAGACAACCGTTTTTGAGATATGCAAGAATGTACTGTGTCGCATGGGTATGTTGTCGAAATGAATATTAAAAAATATATCAGTGCATCTACTCATCACTTGCAATCTAATCACTAAATATCAGGGTTGTAGCTCCTATGGTTTTGAGATGTTTTTCTGACAAGTTAGACATGCCAAAATTTACAAATGGTCATAACTCACAGGCCATCTTCTCATCATTACCAATTTAGTCACCAAATATCAAAGCCTAGCTCCAATGGATTTTGAGATATTCTGCTGACAAGGTAAAACTGTCAAAATTTACAAAGGGCCAGCTGCCATATGACTGGACCTATAGGCTAATCTTTAAGTAATACCAGTTAGAAAGTCACAGACATTATTCATACAGTACCCCTCTTTTTTCATAGTCACAGCAGTTTTCGAAAGATACATTTTGCACCTGATTCCCATTCAAAATCCTGAGAGGTCGAATTTTACCTTGTCCAAAGACAGGTCAAGGTCAACCTTGGATCATCACTGTTATACTCGGTCACCTAGAGCTACATACTAATTTTCAAGGCAATTGACCAAAATGGTTCTGGAAAACAATATTTAGGGGGTTTATCATATTTAGGCATGCCGGCCGTTTCTGTCATGTGACCTGAACCATTCGAATAAACTTTCATTCTGCCATTGTCAGTAAGCTGCATATAAAACTGACATTGGCTCCGCAGTTTCAGAGAAAATGTCATTTTAAATTCCAATGCACCTGCAATCCAAGTGATATGGGGCAACTGTCATCGAATGACATTGACCAATGACATTCATAGACATTCATATTGTATATACTCTCAAGTCATAGACGACAATATTTAAAAAAAAAGCATTGTTTTACGCTTTTCACATAGTAAAGCCTAGGGAACCAAATATGACTTTTGTATAAATTAGGTCATTGTTTTCATAAACTTGGTAATACTCAATCGCCCAGTGCTAAATACCAGGTTTCAAAACAATCGGCCCAGTGGTTCTGGAGGAGAAGATTTATTAAGGTTTTTAGCATATTTGGGTATGGCGCCAATCTTGATCATGTGTCCTGGACCATTCGAACAAGTTTGCTCTTTCTCACTGTCCTAAGGTCACGTGTAAAATTTAAATGAAATTGAAATCCTGCCAAAACTAATCAAAATATTCCTGGCGGTTTGAAAGTGATAACGTTTGTGTCAGTTAGTGAAAAATATGCCTCTATGAGGCTATTTATAACGTAATTGGGCATAAGATAATCTCGAGACTTTTTGTCAGTATCTGCATGTCAAAATTTATCGACATATTTTTAGTTGTTTGAAAGTAATTTGCCCATAAATCAGTTGGTGAAAATTGTTGGCAGTGCCTTCTGGATCTGTAATAGAGTAGGGACGAAATGAATGTTGGGAGCTACATTTACTTATCAACACAAAAAGGAAAATAGCTCGATGGTCTGATTCGTTGTCTAAGGTTAACGAATTACATATACATTATAAACATACAATGAAATAGAACGGGCCTCCGTGGCCTAGTGGATAAGAGCGCTGACTCTTAAACATTAGGTCTCTCACCGCTGTGGGTTCGAGCCTCGCTCGGGCCACATGTGAGACGCCAAGTTCTGCAACGGAAGGTCAGGTGGTTTTTCTCCGGGTACTCGGGTTTTCGCCCACCTCTGATTAACGATCGGCTCGATATGAGTGAAATAATCTTGAAAGGGCCGTAAAACCAAAAACAAAGAAAATAAAATAAGCAATGCATATGCCAATCTAGGCACAGCAACCCTTATGGGTGCAGAACGTACCAGTATTTGAACAGCACACCTTTAATACTGATTTGAATGCAACATAATATTTCCATATATATAGCATACACGCATGCACACACACACACACACACACACGCGCGCGCGCGCGCACACACACATTCATACACAAACAAGAACCAGGGCGATGTACCCATATCCTTGACCCTTGGTATTGGATTTGTTTTTAAAATGCAAACTTGTACATTTACTTTTATGTAATGTAGTGCTTGATGCTCTGTCTCAGGTCGGGCCCATCGGAGTCTAACTGTTGGTTCTCATTTGCTCCAGCATTTCAGTGACTTCTTCCTGTCGAGTCCTCATCGTTGTTTCATCTCTGTGATTGTTCGATTTTTGTGTTCTCGTATATGTTGCACTAATGAGAAAGGAGGCCTTCATGCGAACAAAACAAATTATTTGTCTAAATCGCGACGGAAGTAAGGGCGAGGATTTCGCCGCGAAAAATCGATTATGGCCCCAGTGAAATTCTTTTCACTGACCGTTCCATGGCAGTTCTTCTATCGCGGGTTATTTTTTGTTATGTGTGCGAGTGTGTGTATCGCTTATATCTTTTTGTTTTGGATAGGCAATTGGCCATTTTGTGGGAAAGTAACTTTTGGCTTTCCGCTATTGATGTTTCCATTAGGGTCTAGTTATTTCATGTTTGTGTTTCTTTTCCTTTGGTGTCTCTGCTGGGAGCTGTTGTTTAATTGTATCGATTCCTGGTCATTGCCTTCACTTCTTTTTTTTGAAGTAACCAGGCAATAGACAATCTTATTTGTTAGGTATCGCCAAACTATATTTGAATGCCAAATATAATCAAAATATTCCTTGGAGTTCAAAAATTATATGTCTATAATCAGTTTGTGAATGTTTCGCCTTTGCGTGGCAATTTGTATTTAGAAATCTGGTATTAAACAATATCACTGATTAGAACTTTTCAATATACATCTGTTTGTCAAAAAATAAAAAATTATTCATAGAATTTCGAAAGTTTTTGTTTGTTTGTTTGTTTGTTTGATTTGAGGTTTAACGTCCCCTTCAACACTGTAAAGGCCATTTTGGAGACGTTGCTTCCAATTTTGTGGGACTTTTACCCGACATTGAGATGAAATGAGAAATCAAGCACTGTCGCCCAATGAAACCAATAGGGTTTATAAGCATGGACGGTTCGACACTCACACCGCTTTCCCGGGCAGGCTTAGATCCTCTAAGCGGTTTACCAGTACTCGTGTGTGGGTCGGATAAGCATCATGCAGCCCATATATTTCTTCAAGCCCCGATGGGCGGGGACCTTAGCATTACGAGAGTTATACGCCCGTGTCATTTAGTTAAAAATTTGCACCGGCTACGCTTCTTGTAAAGAAATCAAGCATTAGACAATCTCATTGGTTAGATCCTGTCAATATTATTCTGCATGTCAAAATTATCAAAATATCCTAAGCGGCTACACTCCATATTCAGTTTCTGAAAAGTTTGCATCGGTGATGCTATCTATAAAGAAATTGGCATTGGGTTATCTCATTTATTTTTGCTTCGGCTGATAAACAACGTTTCCTTGTTAGGGAAGAGGCAGCTGATTACTTCCCTTTCCGTTGTGTTTGTACTGTATATGTATTATTTGGTTTGCTCATTGGTAGCCTGGCGTCTTTGATGTCGCACTTTCTGGTCACCTTGAATGTATTTAGCTTTGTGTCAGCTCATGTGCATTGCAAATCGGCGTCACGCATGCGAAAAGGGTTTTGTCAAACGGTTCTATAAGTTGCGGAAGAATACGGTCGGCTACGAATGTTGTGCCACTTGCTAGCGTAGGGCAAACTGTTAGTAAAAACTAATACTTGTAGTGGGTAATTTTCGTTCATTTCGGCAAATAGACATACCGCATAGAACAATGAAGCCTCCCTTCGAATTTTCGACGGGTTCACAATGTTTCCTCACGTCGACTGTGATTGCAAATAGCAAGTTGTAGAGAGTAGTCTGCACTGGAGCGAAAATGCTTCAAATTTCACATGAAAACTGTGGAAAGGTCCTGAGGGACCTTTCCAATCAATGTGATTGAATGATATATTAATAAACAACATAATTGGATGGAATTTCAGTTCAATGACAAATTTACTACAATCGTAGTAAAAGGCATGTTGTAAAAGAAGGACTGGAAACAAATTCCAGCTGAACAATGGGACATGACACCAACATAGTTTTATTAAATATAAAGGACATGGATTCCATTGCTACATTTAAATTTTCTAAGAAGGGAGATGTTATGATATTGCCTTGTATTTGTAGCAAGTCTAAGTTGTGTCGCACTCTTATAAAATACCACCGCCACGTGGATGTCAGCATTCTTTCTCCAGCTTCCATATAGTATAGTTTTATATGTATATTAAATCAGTAGTTAGAAAACAGCTCTGCCTTGATGTTGTCTTTCTAAGAAGATACAAATAACAAAACAGCGCCGACTGTAAATAACCCGCATATGTGCATTTCGTGTGATTCTCGGACTCCTAGAAATCCGAGGACGAATTTAAATGTGGAGGGGGAGAATGTCATGGGTATAGGTATATAGCACACTTGTACTGCCTTGTGGTACAAGTTGGCTTTTATAGTGACGCGGTAGAGTGTTTGCCTGTCGATCTGGCGAACCGGGTTCGATCCCCGGCCGGGTAAAGGTAAAAAGATTTTTTCACCTGTTACAATAATAATAATTATAATCATATAAGGGGCCGAGTTGGCTGGGCCAAGTTTGTAGGGGCTGACTTTGTTAGGGGCCGAGTTAGTGAGGGGCCGAATTTGACAGGGGCCGAGTTTGTTTGGGACTGAGATGTCATCGTCTGTTCCGGTCCCTTCCGGTATTTAGGTCCGTACGGTAAATTTACGCACCGCCATGTAAGCGTCTGACAGATATTTTTGATCAGCTAATTGGAACGGTATGGCGCAAGGAGCTGGTAAATTAAAATCTAATTCTCTCAGAAAAGAGAAACACAAACACAAGAAACAGCAGCTTAAGAAAGGAGGTATATATTTTTCTTCAGAAAAATTGTTCTGGAATGTTGAGCTTGCAATAAATTGGCAAAAACCTATTCGCCCCAAGGGAATTCGGCCAACAGTTCTTTTAGAGTTCTACAGTTCTGCTGCAAAAGACTAGGTAGAGGTCCCGGGTTTGGTCCTTAGCAAGAGGTGATGGTGTTTCAGTTGTATGTACTCAATTCACAGATGCTTTGGGTCAGGTCACGTGCTAACATTTTTTTTAAGTTTTTCATTTCCAGAGCAGTTGGGCACTAGAAAACATCACTCATTGTCATTTCAAACCTCTGGTACAAGAACTGAAACTGATTTGTAACCACTGCCCCCCCCCCCCCCCCCCCCCCCCCCCCCCCCACAGGTTACTGGTAATTACCCTCTGTGTTCCCCCGCAGTGCTTTGATATTATGCAAATATACCCACAGTGGAATGAACTATTATAAACAGCGGGGCTTTGACCTTCTGGAGGTCCCCCGCATTGCAGGGCTTTTAGCAGGGCTGTGAAAAGTCATTGTCCCCGCTATCCCCGTAGGTGTGGGGGGGTGGGGGAATGCATTGGTTACAAATGACTGGTGCATTACAATACATGAAATACAATGTGACATTATAAGGTGACAGGACATCTCGGCCCCTAACAAACTTGGCCCCTACAAACTCGGCCCCCAAAACTAGAATATGTATATTTAAATGTTGGAATTCAATTATTATCAAACTTTTACACATAATTTTAACGTACATACGCCTAATTACTTTTTGAACTAATTTTGATGAAATTCTGAGTAACCCATATCTCAAAATTACCCATGAGTTAAATGAACCTAATGTCGTTGATTGAAGAAGTGTATGACAGGCTGCTCTGGGTCCACTCTCGCTCAATCTCCGATGTAATTAATAAACTAATTGATTAAATGGCGTGTAATTACATCTTTGTTGTAATTACATCTCTGACCCAAGGGGGTCGCTAAACTGTTGGGAAGAGCGCTGACTCTTAGTCATTAGGTCTCTCACCGCCGTAGGTTCGAGCCTCGCTCTGGCCACGTGTGAGACGCCAAGTTCTGCAACGGAAGGTCAGGTGGTTTTTCTCCGGGTACTCCGGTTTTCGCCCACCTCTGATTAACGATCGGCTCGATATGAGTGAAATAATCTTGAAAGGGCCGTAAAACCCAAACCAAAAAAAAAAAAAAAAAAAAAAACTGTTGGGTAAGCGCAAGATACATAATGCATCTGGGCCAGACGACCTGAATGCCAGGGTACATAAAGAATGTAGTGCTGAAATCTCTCCTGTATTGGCCTTTATCTTCAATGAATCACTTGCCCAGGGCACTGTATCAGATGACTGGCGACAGGCAAATGTTACCATGGTATAAGAAAGGGGAAAATGTGATGCAGCAAATTATAGACCAGTGTCGCTAACATGCATCTGTTACAAAACCCTGGAGCATATATTAGTAAGCAATAGTCACAAGCACTTAGCCTGTGAGAGCATTCTTACTGACTGTCAACATGGTTTCCGGAGTCAAAGGTCTTGCGAAACGCAACTAGTTCAATTTTACCATGCCATTGTGAGCAATCTTGATGGGGTCATAAACCGTGGCCACAAACAGACTGACTTGATCATCATGGACTTCGCAAAGGCCTTTGACAAGGTACCTCACCGAAGGCTATTTTATAAACTAGCTTAGTTAGAATGGGATAAGTGGATCCACACCTAGGTGGATTAGCTCATGGCTCTATGGGCGCTCACAACAAGTTGTGCTTGATGACCAAGCGTCTGATCCAGTCCCTGTTTTATCTTGGGTCCCCAAGGTTTGGTCCTTGGACCGCTCCTCTTCTTGGTTATCATCAATGATCTCCCCAATAATATCAGGTCATCGGTCCGTTTGTTTGCTGATGATTGTGTCCTGTATAGGAACATTCATTCTCCTTCTGACTGTCTTATTTTACAAGATTACCTGGATCAACTTGCACAGTGGGAGGCCGATCGGCAGATGAAGTTCAATGTGGCCAAATGTCATTCAATGAGAGTATCACGACACACTCCGGACAAGCGAATTAAGTTTGACTATACTCTTCTCCAGCAAATTTTGGCGCATGTTCAATCTGCAAAATATTTGGTACCACCATCACTGATGATCTTGATTGGGGTCAACATATCTCTGAGATTACATCTAAAGCAACTAGGACTTTAGGATTCCTGTTGCATATAAAACATTGGTTGGCCCTCAACTTATGCATCACCCATTCGGTATCCCTATGTTAAAAACAGATTCAGCAGGTGGAGAAGGTGCAGAGGACAGCTACTCGATGGATCTGCAGGCGATGGCGAAATAAAAGAAGCGTCGGTGACATGCTTAATGAGCTAGAGTGGCCATCCATGGAGGCCCGTCATGAGCAGTCCTCTTTAACCTTCTTCTCGAAGATACACTCTGATACAGTGATGTCAAACTCAATTCCAACACGTCCCAATTACAGCATGGGTTTCCGCGATCTTTTATCATGGATAAGGTTTCGTATTAAAAATGATAAATATGCTCTAACTTTCTGTGAACCCTATCCACCTTCCAAATTGCTTCGCGGAAACAAAAACATAGTATTTTAGGACCTAAATGCTGCTAGGGACTGAGTTTTTAGCTACAGAGTTGAATAGGGGCTGAGTTTGTTAGGGGCCGAGATGTCCATAACTCCATTATAACGCCCTTCAAGATTTGCAAATTTCATCAATTATGTGTTAACGTATTCAGAATCAGAATTGTTGCTGAATCAGAATTGTTACTGATATCAGACAACATTCATACACCAGAACCTGTGATATGGGAAGTTAGTCCCTAGCTCTCACAAGAGATAAACTGAGCTACACTATCCTCTCCACCTTCAGCAGTGGAAATGATTGAATCGAGAATGAATTCCAATCTCTAATGGTTTGAGGGAAGAACGATTCTTTATAGATGTCATTTCTTGCAGTAAGTGTCTGAAATGCCAGTGAATACGTGTAATCATTTATACAGTGTCTAGCTGTCTGTATCTGCCAGTTACTCAGAATCAGAATTGTTACTGGTGACACGTCAAATGACATTCATACACCAGGACCTGTGATATGGGAAGTTAGTCCCTAGCTCTAACCAAAGAGGTAAACTTAGTTACACAGTCATCAGCACCTTCAGCTGTCAAAATAATCAAATCGGGAAAGGCATTCCAATCTCTAATGGTTTGCGGGAAGAACAATTCTTTATAAATATCAGTTCTTGCAGTAAGGGTCTGAAATGCCAATGAATGTTGATTTCTACTGTGCCTAGCTGGGGAATGCTAGCAGCACCCTTTAGACCTTCTACTGTCTTTCCTCCTTTTCTTGAGAGACTCCCATTTTAATTTTCCAAGTATTCAAGTCATGCTCCCAGTTTCAAAGCAGTAATTGCCTGTTACAAATCTAGCAGCTCTCAAGCCAATTGCACAAAAAATCTTAAAACCAGAGTTTGAGCATGAAAACTTCAAACCATGGTTTCAAAGAAAAACTGCACAATAAATCTTAAAACCACAGTTTGAACATGAAAACTTCAAACCATGGTTTCAACTTGTTCAAAGAAACTGCACAATAATTTTTTAAACCACAGTTTCAACTTTCAAACTGGAGTTTAAGCATTTGTTGTGCATCCAGAGTTAAAATAATGGTTTGAAATCAACAGAAATTAAAACCCCGTGTTTGAAAGTTGAAACTATGGTTTAAAGAATTATTGTGCAGTTTTTTCTTTGAAACTGGTTTCAAGTTTCCAAACTCTAGTTTTGAAATTCTTAAACCCGGATTTCAAGTTCAAACTGTGGTTCTGAAGATTATCTGTGGACTTACCTTGCCATAACAAACAATAATGGAATGTTTATTGTGCAAATTGCGTCTTAACCGGAGATTCAATCTTCAAACAGTGGTTATTGTACATATTGTACATAAAGTTTTCAAACCCTAGTTTAAAACGTTCAATCTGGGGTTTCAAGTTCAAACCATGGTTTATAGATTTATTGTGCACTTGGCTTGCCATACATATGCCTCAGATAAAGTTTTATATGGTGTGTGACAAACTTAAGTCATATTTTTCTTGAATTGTAATGTACATGTACAGAATGTAGCCCATTTGTACACTAAATGATCACATCCTTTAACTTTAGTCAACAATTAAATTACCAATTATCCAAGTGTGTACAAAACAAAACATTGAATTTGTGTTATTCAGCCACATGCTTCTGCCCGAGCCCATCAGGGCTTGGAGAAATAGATTTGGCTGCATATTGCTTCCATGCAGAGCTGAAACTGAGTGGGACTTTTACCCGACATTGGGTACTGATAAACCACTTAGAAGGACTAAGCCTGTCCGGGCAAAGTGGTGCGCGTAAGACCAGCTGTGCACATAAATTTTATTGGTTTCATTGGATTGAGATGTCATTTCATCTCAATATCAGGTAAAAGTCCCACAAAATTGGAAGCAACATCTCCAAAATGACCTAAATAGTGTTGACAGGGGCATTAAACCTCAAATCAAACAAAATCAAACAGATTCAGCCATGTGCTTGATTTAATTACAACACACCTGCATAGATTGACATGTCAATCTTGTCGCAGTCACTTTGCAACACTCTTGATTGGCTGAGAGTGCAATACATTCCAACCTACCGTCTTGGTAAGGTAATGCTTGAACGATGATTAGTGGAAATCTTTTTATTTTTGTTTGTTTGAACTGAGGTTTAAGGGCCCTGTCAACACTGTAAATGTCATTTTGGAGATGTTGCTTCCAATTTTGTGGGACTTTTACCCGACATTGAGATAAAATAACATCTCAAGCTCTGCCGCCCAATGAAACCAATATGGTTTATAAGCATGGACGGTCCAACTCGCACTGCTTTGTCTGGGCAGGCTTAGATCCTCAAAGCGGTTTACATGTACCAGTACTCGTGTGCGGGTCGTTTTCAGCTCTGTGTGGAAGCATCATGCAGCCCATCTATTTCTTCAAGCCCCGATAGGCGGGGGTCATAATCTTTTTACCCGAATGCTATATCTAAATTTGGAGATTAATTGAACACCGTTGTACATGTATCTTTTGGTGTGTCATAAAGGGAGCTTTTACGTACTGTGATGTATGTGTCAGGAGAAAAAATGGCATCATTAAGAATCCACAGCAGGAAATTTTCCACATACAAAAGCAAAAACAGGTGTAATAATACGCTGATTCAACGTCTCCGAGAATTACCTTTCCCTTATGCTATCAAGTTATGGACAGAATTGGTTATAAATCAGCCAACCAAGTGACATTGGTTCAAGTGTAAAAGGGTGAAGGTCATGGTGACTACATTTCACGGCCCAGTGATTTTGCCTTATGTCTTGAAGACTATTTGTTGGAGAAATATCATACCTTGGATATTGATGCCATGTGACCCCATGATTGGCCTCAAAATATATCTAGGTCACTGTGACCTATATTTCATGGTTCAATGATTTTGCTTATTATCTTGAATACTATTTGATACCTGGATTAGTAGCTCCATGTGACCTGATAATTGGCAGCAAAATATATCTAGGTCAATGTGACCTATATTTCATGGTTCAGTGATTTTGCCTATTACCTTGAATACTATTTGATGGAGAAATGTCATACCTGGAATTCCACGTGACCCGATGGTTGGCTTCAAAATATATCTAGGTCAGTGTGACCTATATTGCAAGGTTCAGTGATTTTGTCTACATTTATTATCTTGAATACTATTTGATGGAGAAACGCCATACCTGGATAATTTATTCCATGTGACCCCATGATAGATCTCAAAATATATCTAGGTCAGTGTGACCTATATTTCATGTTTCATTGACAAGGTTGGCAAAATGCCAGCAAATATGAGTACTTTCCCTGCCGGTTGCATTTACCGGTAAATACTGGAAAATGCCGGCAAATGCTGGAAAACTGAATTTACCACCCTGGAATTAAAACAAACCTACACTCAGCAGTTATATTTGTGGATAATTTCAATAATAGAGGTTAGTTGACTTAATATTTAATAATACTGATACAGTTTAACTCTAGTATTAGTTTATTTGTTACTATCTAATTTAATAAAACGTTAGAATAAAAGGGCCTATTTACATGTAGTATCCGCTTACTTTTACCTAGACTATTTGTTTAAAGTAACATAAAATGTGGAGCAATTAATGAATGACATCCTTTTGTCCAACCTTGCCCCTGGCTATCTAAATAAACAATGTCTCCAGAGTTGTTGTTGTAATCTTGCAATTCACTGATGGACAATAGTAAAATGCTATAAATATCCTAACATTTGAACACATGGTTTTACCATTCAAAATGTGTTCAAAAGATGCATATGGATTGGCTAACAGTGCTCAGTCTTATCTTGATTAATACAAATTTAAAACTTAGAACCATTATGGTAAGTGACAATAACCAGGTGCACAGGGAATTTCTACCTGTATCTTTCTATTATTGATTTGAAAAGATACTATTTTTTTGTTTGAATAATTTCAAAATTTTTAGTCTTAGATTCACATTTTGGCTGTTCAACATGTTTATTTTAAATAGAGAAATATTTTATTTTGTAGGTTGATAACCTTATGTAAATATTAACTTTTAACATTTTTTACTCATTTTAGTTTGATTATACTACTTTTAAGTCAACTTTGTTTAGATCATCTGTTTAAGTGTTTTAAGGCAAAAAATTTCAATTTTCCAGTTTTTGCCAGTATTTGCCACTTGATGAGTATTTTCCAGTCCGGTAAATACCGGAAAATGTCACTGGTAAATACCGCGAGTGGAATTTGCCGCCTAACCTTGTTCAGTGATTTTGCCTATTATGTATATTGAATACTATTTGATGGATACCTGGATTAATAGTTCCATGTGACCCGATGATTGACTTCAAAAGTAGATCTAGGTCAAACTGACCTATATTTCATGGTTCAGTGATTTTGCCTGTTATCTTGAGTATCATTGAAGAAACTTCGATTCTGAATTATCAATTCCATGTGGCCTGATGAATGACATAAAATATATCTAGCTCAGTGTGACCTATATCTCATGATTCAGTCATTTTGCCATATTTTCTGAAAACTATTTCATGGCAAAACTTCAAACCTGAATTATAAGTTCCATGTGACCAGATGAATGTCACATACATGTAGAAATATATCTAGGTCAGTACGACCTATTTTCATCGTTCAATGATTTTGTCTTATAATTCAGACACTATTTTCTTCTGAAATGAAATATCTGGTGTATGTTCCGTTTGACCTGATGATTGACCTAAAAATATGTCTAGGTGAGTGTGACCTATATTTCATGGTTCAATAATTTTACCTTATAACTTGAAAGCGTGAAACTGGCGAGCTGGTCTGTCATGAACAGCTCTTGTATCAAAAGCTTATCTAGAGCATTATTTGAATGATCATCATGGTAATATCTCAGTTAATTATGAATATGGGTCATGTCAGTTCAACATGTAGGTCAGTAGGTCAAAGCATAAAAAAAACCTTGTGAACACTCGAGAGGCTACAGGTTTGGTCCAAACATCATCGATCTTGCACAGAATTATCATCTTGACAATATGTCGGTCAATGTCGAATATGGGTAATGCCGGGGAAAAAAGTAGGTCAATAGCTCATATAATAGAACAACCTTGTTAACTCTTGAGGCCACTGTTTTTGGTTCAATCATCATCAAACTTGCTCCGAATTATTATTCTGACAACATCTGGTTACGGTTGGAATGTGGGTCATGTCGGGTCAAAAGTAGGTCAGTAAGTCAAATCATAGAAAAACCTTGTGATCACTCTTGAGGCCACAGTGTTTGGTCCTATCATCTTCAAACTTGCCCAGAATATCTTCTTGATAATGTCTTGATAAACTTCGAATAGGGTCATGGGGGTCAAAAAGTAGGTCAGTAGGTCAATTCATAGAAAATCTCTTAGAAAACGCTTGAGACCGCAATTTGGTCCAATGATCATCAAACTTATTCAGAATGATCATCTTGACAATATCTCGGTCATGTTCGAATATGGGTCATATTGGGTCAGTAGGACAAATCATAGGAAAATCTTATGAACACTGTTTATGCCACAGTTTTGGTCCATTCACCATTTAACTAGCTCAGGATGATCATCCTGACATTATCTCAGTCCAGTTCTAATATGGGTCATGTAAGGTCAAAAACTAGGTAAGTTGGTCAGATCATAGAAACACCTTGTGAACAGTCCTGAGATCACAAATTTGGTCCAATCTTCATCGAATTTGCTCAGACTGATCATCATGACAATATCTCGGCCATGTTCGAAAATGGTCTGGCTCATGTCAGGTCAAAAAGTAGGTCGGTACATATAATTAAAAAAACTTGTGGACACACTGGAGGCCACATTTTGTGTCCATTCTTCATCAGACTTGCTCAGAATGATCATCTTGGGAATATCTTGGTCGGGTTGGGGTATGTTATGAATAGAATAGTACCTTTTAACATGACAAGTCTGCAAAAGGTATGGGGGTGTCTGCAAAGGGTTAGCAGGTGTTGTCAGACCGACTTAGTACTAAGGTGATGTGAAAATCAGTACTTGCAACCGCCCTTTGTCACGAGGAGGCATTGTAAGTTAGACTGAGCCGGCACATTTTCGTCTGGCGCACTGTAACCTGATCTTCAATGTCCACAATGTGCCCAGATAGTGACATACAAGTCAACTGTGTATTGTCAAAGGGAACAACCGACTCAAAAGTCTAGCTTCTGATGCCAACTTCAACCATACTGCAGCTGCCGCTTCAGGTACTCTGTGATCGGTCAAATACTGTACCTATAAAAATCTGCATTCTGTCGGTCTTTGTCGGAATGCGGAAGCATTGAAATGAACTATTTCTGTACAAAAGAAATTGCTTTTGAGTGACGAATAGGTTGTGATAAGATTATGGCATGATGTAATGAATAAGAATGTCTGTTTGAAGCGCATTTGCGTTTAACCCTTTTCGTACCAATTGGAATCTTCCACCATATAGTCAGCAGGTGTCCATTTCAAAATTTAGGGGCGTCAGATTGTGTTTTCTTCAAAATTGATTTGGAAAATGACTGAACTTTTAGTATACACTGCTGGCCCGGCGTCTGATCTGGGCCTGCACTGTTTGCCATGGTACCCGTTTAGGGGTTTCCAGTACCAAATGGGTTAAATACAATAATAAATTTTGAATTGAGATGGCAAGATACTAACACAACCATCCTGATCATTGAGGCGCACAAACATTGGTACATGCTCAATTGTCCTTTTACTTCATTTGCAATTATAAACTAGAGAGCGCAGTCGATAGCATGCCATCATAAATCCCTACGCTTCGGACGGAGCCAAATAAAAGACTGCTTTCGCATGCCTTCATCAGGTAAGGAAGCCATGTACCAAATTTGGTTTCATTAAAGGTCAGTGGTTCAGGCAAAGTCGTGCAAGTCTTTTATAAACCCTATTGGTTTGTTTGGACAGTAGGGATTTAAGATGCCTTGATAGAGTATATCATGGCAATGAAAAAAGTCTTGATTTTTTTTTGTGACCATGACCTCATTTTCAATGTCACTTAGTTTATTGGGCCATATTTATGGTGATGAACATTCTGAAAACAAACCTACATGTAGTTTATTTTGGTGCTTGTAACATATTGTATAGTTCGAACAAATTGACCTGATACTGGTGAACTCTATTAACATTATTTCATACCCGACTGAATGCATATATTTATCTTCGCCGTTTCCCGAAGATGGCGATACTGTTATACAATACATAGAGGTCGGTAAATGGGCCTCTATTCACGTGATGCCGAAAATTCACGAGAACTTTACGAAAATTTCGAGGTATTAGGCGATAGCATTGACTAATTTATTCCTTGCATAAAGGTCAGTCTCAAGCCCCCGCCCATAGGGGCTTGAAGAAATATATGGGCTGCATGATGCTTCCACGCAGAGCTGAATCCGGCCCGCACATTAGTACTGGTAAACCGCTTAGAAGATCCAAGCCTGTCCAGGAACCGCGGTGCGAGGTGGACCGTCCATGCTAATAAACCCTATTGGTTTCATTGGGCGACAGGGCTTGAGATGTCATTTCATCTCAATGTCGGGTAAAAGTCCCACAAAATTGGAAGCAACGTCTCCAAAATGACCTTTACAGTGTTGACGGGGACGTTAAACCTCAAATCAAACAAACAAACAATGGCCCCCGCCCATAGGGGCTTGAAGAAATATATGGGCTGCATGATGCGTCCACGCAGAGCTGATTCTGGCCCGCACACTAGTACTGGTAAACCGTTTAGAGGATCTAAGCCTGTCCAGGAGCCGCGGTGCGAGGCGGACCGTCCATGCTAATAAACCCTTTTGGTTTCCTTGGGCGACAGGGCTTGAGATGTCATTTCATCTCAATGTCGGGTAAATGTCCCACAAAATTGGAAGCAACGTCTCCAGAATGACCTTTACAGTGTTGACGGGGACGTTAAACCTCAAATCAAACAAACAAACAAACAAACAAAGGTCAGTCTCAGGTCAAATTGTTCGCACTATAGCAAATGTGTCTATTTTGTTTATTTCAGCACGAATAATAGCTCCTAAAAAGGCCAAACATCTTGAAGCTGCTAAGCTGAAAAAGGTAAGTTTTCAAACAAATAATTTTCTACTTCAGAACATGTCCAAGTCCATGTTAATTAACCCATTTAGTACCAGAAACCCCAAAACGGGTAATTGGCAAACAGTGCAGGCCCAGATCAGAAGCCGCAGAATGCGGCGTCTGATCAGGGCCTACACTGTTTGCAAATCCTAAAACATTTTGAAGAAAACACAACCTGACACCCCTAAATTTCGAAATGGATTCCTGCTATATATATGGAGGAAGATTCCATTTGGTACAAAAAGGTTAACAAATCAGTATATTGAACACCTGTGTAAACCCTGCTTTTAATAGAGAAATCTGGGGTTTGCAGGGGCATACATTTTTTGTCTTATTTCTGCTCTTAGACATGGCTTGTGGGTACTCGTTAGAACCCACAATGTGTGTTTGGAGTATAAATGAGAAAAAAACTATATCGGAAATATTCATCTGAAAAACTAAACATTTAGGAGATATATTTTTGTTTGATTTGAGATTTTTCGTCCCCGTCAACACTGTATAGGTCATTTTGGAGACGTTGCTTCCAATTTTGTGGGACTTTTACCTCACATTGAGATGAAATGCCATCTCAAGCCCTGTCACCCAATGAAACCAATAGGGTTTATTAACATGGATGGTCCGACTCGCACTGCTTTGCCTGGGCAGGCTTAGATCCTCTAAGCGGTATACCAGTACTTGTGTGCGATCGGTTTCAGCTCTGCGTGGAAGCAATATGCAGCCCATCTATTTCTTCAATCCCCGATGGGCCGGGCCGATTTGGAGATATGAAAGTGCTCTATATAACACGGATGTGTTATCGAAATGCTTACTCTATCTATCTATCTATCTTCTGATACTGCGTCGGTCACATTTGACCATTACCGCAGGTGTATATTACATACACTCCAGGTTTTGCAGGGTGAAAGCCTACACAGTAATCATGTAATTACGGTAGGGATCTTTAACCTACACAGGGGATAGTTCTCCCTGCACAGGGGGCCTCCAGTTAACGTCCCGATCCGAAGGACGGTGCACTTTATGGCATTCATCCCTGCAAATGATGCCAATGGAACGTGTTCGGACACCGAAATTTTATCGCCGCTGCCGGGGATCGAACCCGGGACCTCTAGCATCAAAGGCAAGTGCACTAACCACTGAGCTATCACGCTCCACCATTCTCCACTCTACTCTTAAATGGAAGAATTTACTCCTTAGGGGCAAAATTCTATCCTTTAAGAGTAACCACAGGAAAGCAAATACTCTTTCCTTTAAGAGTAGACCCCCTGTCAATAAAGGAAAGTTCAGAAATTGTTGTCTCCCATGAAAAAAAACACAGTTTATCATGCAGACAGATACAAATAGTGTGTTTCCTTTAAAACTAGTGAAAGGGGAATCGAAATTGATGTCTCCCCTTAACAAGCCCACAGCATCTACCTAAACCACTTTATAGCAATGTTCATTATGTCCTCCCCTCTCCCACCTCCCGTTAGTGGGGGACATTGTTTTCCCCCGAACGTCTCTGTGTGTCTGTCTGTCACAAAATCGTGTCGGCTCTATAACTTGAAAACCGTTCAAGCCACCTTCAATAAACTTCATATAATCAATTAACATTAGACGACAGACGACGTGCAGAGCGCAAGAAGTATAACTCCTGCATTTATAACTTTTTAGCTCACCTGAAGGTGATCACTTTTTGTCCGTCGTCCGTGCGTGCATAAACAATTTCTTCAAACGACATCTCCTCCTAAACCACTAATCGGATTTTGACCAACTTCACAGGAAACTTCATAGGTGGTTCCCTTTCAAAGTTGTTCAAATGGTTCCAGTCCATTGCACATCGAGGACACAGGAGCTAAAAATAGAATTTTTAATGAAAACTTCAAAAGTCTTCTCCTCTGAAACCGCAGGCTCAGGTCTTTGATATTTGGTGTGCAGCTTCATCTAGTTGGCCTCTACCAAGATTGTTCAAATTATAGCCCTGGGGCGAAAAATGCCCCCGCCCTAGGTCCCTTTGGTTTTACATCGACTTATATTGGGCATACCTTTAAAAAATTTCTTGTCTGAAACCAGAAGGCTCAGGTGTTTGATATTTTGTATGATGCTTTGTCTTGTGGATTGCCCCCGCCCAGGGGCCCTTTGGTTTTAGGGAATTGTTTTTTAAAATATTCTTGTCTGAAACCAGAAGGCTCAGGTGTCTGATATTTGGTATGCTGCTTCGTCTTGTGGACTCCTGTCAAGATTGTTCAAATTATAGCCCTGGGGCAAAAAAATGACCCCACCCTGGGTCCCTTTGGTTTTACATTGACTTATATAAGGAAAATCTTAAAAAAGATCTATGTCTCTGAAACCGCAAGGCCCAGGTCTTTTGTATTTGGTGTGAAGCTTCATCAAGTGAACCTCTATCAAGATTGTTCAAATTATATCCCTGAAGCCAAAACTGCCCCCGCCCGGGGCCCTTTGGTTTTACACAGGCTTGCACAGGGAAAAGCTTTAAAATCTTCTTGTTTGAAACCAGAAGGCTCAGGTGTTTGAAATTTGGTATGTAGCTTCGTCTTCTGGACCTCTATCAAGATTGTTCAAATTATAGCCCTGGGACCAGAAATGTCCCCGCCTCATGGCCCTTTGGTTTTACATTGACTTACATAGGGAAAACCTTTAAAAACCCTCTTGTCTGAAACCAGAAGGCTCATGTGTTTGATATTCGGTATGAAGCTATGTCTATTGGACCTCTGTCAAGATTGTTCAAATTATAGCCCTGGAACAAAAATGCCCCCGCCCCGGGGCCCATGGTTTTACATAGACTTATGTACCCCCCCCCCCCCCCCACTGTCACAACGAGACATTGTAAGTTAGACTGAGCAAATTCATCTCCATGCACTAGGACCTTACCCTCCGTATCCAGAATGTGCCCAGATGGTAACAAACATACAAGTCAGCTCTGTAGAAGGGAACTTTTGATAGGCTTTATCCTCAGAAAGAAAACAATTTGGAAGGAATGTTCCATGGGTGGCCCTCTGACAAAATTGCTCAAAATAGTTTCACTGCACTGAACATAATAGCCACTAAACAATAAACAAACTTTAAAATGACTTCTACTACTAAATAGGTAGACTTGTTTTGAAATAATTCTTTGGGTACTCTCAGCCAAAATGGCTCAACCCATCCACTCAGCCTTATATTACCTACCACTTCATTTTTTCAATAAGGATCAGGTGAGCGATCCCTGCCCATTATGACCGTCTTGTTGGGTTATTTCCCTTAAAGTTTGTCCAGGGATGGCAGGATCGATCCCGGACTTCTCCAGACTTTCGGATGAGTCTTTAAACCGAGGTCCCGTCTCCGTATGACCTTAGCTGTTGGTGAGACGTAAAACTCAAAGTTTGTCCGTCATAAAATCGTTTCCGCTCCATAACTTGAAAACCTTTCAAGATATCTTCACATAACTTCATATGGCTACATGTATCAATCAACAGTAGACGATGTGCAGAGCGCAACAACGTTGACCCGTGGCCTTGACCTATGACCCAGCTAAAGAATATTGGTGATAACTTTTGGACCATTCATATTTGGCCCGTAGGGTCTTTGTAACAAGGGCTTCAAACTCATATAAAATTTGATCAGTGACCTTGACCTGTGACCCACTTTATGTAAACATCAGTCAGCATTAGATTATGTTCAGAGTGCAAGAGCCATACTTTTGCATTTATACTGCTCGGATTATTTCCTTTGGAACTTTGTCCTTCATAAAATCATGTCTGCTCTGCAACTTGAAAACCGTTCAAGAAATCTTCATAAAACTTTATATGAATATTAATCATTATTAGACGACATGCGAAGTGCAAGAACCATAATTCTTGCATTAATACTGTATGGGTTATTTCCCTTCGGAAATTTGATCATCGCAAAAGCGTGTCTACTCAAAAACCTTTCAAGATGTCATCATGAAAGTTCATATGAATTTCAATCAACAGTAGACATGCAAAGAGCAAGAACCATAACTCTTGCATTTATGCTTTTCGAGTTATTTATATAACTTATCAGTCTTGGAAGTTTGTCATAAAACTGTGTCCGCCGTATAACTTAAAAACAGTTCTTCACAACTCTCTAAAATTTAATTTTACTTCAATGCAGCTGGTGGTATGCCGTGTTGGCGGCCGCAATTCGTTTCACCGTACATCTTCCATAGTGCACATCATATTTTTTCAGTCGGATATATTATGAACAATCAGAAAATTTAAATTGGTTTATAGTCTTGCTCTAGATCATTGTTTTAGCTCACCTATCATGCAGTGACAAGGTAAGCTTTCGTGATCACATTTAGTCCGTCGTCCATCTGTGCGTTTCCATCATCCATCCGTGCATCTGTGCGTAAACAATTTCTTCAAACGACATCTCGTGCTAAACCCCCAATTAGATTTTGACCAAACTTCACAGGAATGATCCTCAGTTAATCCTCATACGAAGTTGTTCAAATGGTTCCGGTCCATTGCACATACGGTTCTTGTACTCTGCATGCAATCGCATTAGCTAATATAAATGTTCGCTGAATATACAATACAATATAGCACCAAAAAAAAGGGGGAGGGGGAGAGACATTTGTGTTTTTGTAGAAAAACAAATTCTAGATATAACATGGTTTACAGATAGATCCCCAAAAATGAGTATCCATGGTCATTTTTATATAAAATATATACATTTTGTTTGGATATAACATGATTTATTAACATTTTAGTACTGACTAGAATCTTAGCCCTTGTATACAGCGAGGGTCTATTGTGAATTTGGGAGGCTTAGAAAAGTGTGGTTAGGTTAAACTGATATACCCAATATAACCTTAATGGTGTTGATTGGGACATTAAACTCCAGTCAAGTCAACCTAGCATTGTGAGAATGGATTCTATTTGTTTTTATTTCGACAGCAAAAAAAGATTGTTGGTGTTTAGAACATCCTCAACCACAGGCACTTGGCCCGTTGATTTGTCCGAAAAAAATGTCAAAATATGAGTAAAAAAATCCAGATTTTTTTCATGCTGGTATAGAAAGCTAGACAGCTTTCTATACCAGTATGAAAAAATTTTTTTTTCACTCATATTTGACTTTAAACACATTCCACATGTTTTTCGGACAGACCAACGGGCCAAGCGCCTGTGTCCTCAACAAGTGCTCTCAATCTATTTTTGTAGCAAAAAGAGTAGAGGAAAACACGTTCACTTTTTGTAAACCCCATTTTTGTCTATATAAACTGATGTTAACAAGGGTGTTCATTGCCAAGACCTAACCATTATCCTACTGAACCACGAAAACCCTACCTTTTCAGACAGTGTAGATCCAGATCAGATGGCTTCTGATCTGGATCTACACTGTTTGTCATTCAATTTGCGAATTTCAATTAATACATTTGATCAATTAATTTGATTGGTTGACAGTCAGAAGTGGTGTTTCAAAATTAATTTATTCAGTAAGACAAGGGATAAGATGATGATACATGTACATGTAAATCTATTATTCCAGGGTCTAGAAAAAGCCATCAAGAGCAACATAGAACAAGAGATTACATTGAAAGTGAAGTCAGTTGAAGCAAAATCATTCAATGTTGTGCAACCACCTTCGACATCGACATCAGATGCCAAAACAAAGACTTCTTCTCATTCTGTGAAAAGCAAAAAGAAATAAAATCACATGGCATATTGCTTTGTCTCTAGTTAACCCAGTCAGAAAATATAATGCTATATTTTATGTCTGTTTGTTTTGTTTGTTTGATTGTTTGATTTGAGGTTTAACGTCGCCGGCAACACTGTATAGGTCATTTTGGAGACGTTGCTTCCAATTTTGTAGGACTGTTACCCGACACCAAGATGAAATGACATCTCAAGCCCTGTCGCCCAATGGAACCAATAGATTTTATAAGCATGCACGGTTTGACTTGCACCACTTTGCCTGGGCAGGCTTAGATCCTCTAAGCGGTTTACCAGTACTCGTGTGAGGTCAGTTTCAGCTCTGCATGGAAGCATCATGCAGTTCATCTATTTCTGCAAGCCCCGATGGGCGGGGGGCTGAAATTTTTATGTCTCAGTCTGTTAACTGGCATTATATTGATGAAAATTTGTGACATTTTAACCCTTAAGATGTCGGAAAAAAAGCATCTGAAAATGTCTGTTTATGTTGTCTGATGCATCTTCTTGCAAACATTTAAAACATATTTTGCATACTGCCAGGAACAGTGTGATCATGGTCTACACTGTTGCAACAATGACTTTAAAAGCAACCAGGAGACAGCAACTGTTTTGATTGGCATCTTAAGGGTTAAATATCTTATTTCTGCTTCTAACATAGATTACCCGCAAAACTCCTAAAAGTTGGGACACTTTGAGGACTTGCTATAATTCTCCATAAATTTTAAAAATTTGTCTCACGATCCAGCAAGGAGTCAAAAAGACGCAAACAGTGTAGACCCTGATCAGACTGCTCCTTCAGGAGCAGCTGATCTGGGTCTGCACTGTTTGTTTAGGCCTATCTGTCACAGGACTTAAATGTAGGATCATTATGGTATAGGTGTTTGTTTTGAGGAGGTTCAACGTGTACCCACAATCTGTATCTTTGAGGAAGAATAAGAAACATGGTGTTTGTCCTTGTAAACTTCACTTTTTATGCCCCCGCCATTCGAAGAATGGTGGAAAGGGCATATAGCGTTGCCCCTGTCCATCCGTCCAATCGTCCGTCCGTCCGAAACTTAAACGCAGTCAATAACTTCCTTATTTCTTGATGGCTTTTAAAATTACTCTGCACAAATGTTAACCATCATAAGACGACGTGTCACGTGCAAAACCCAGGTCCGTACCTCCAAGGTCAAGGTCATACTTAGAGGTCAAAGGTAAAAAAATGGTCCGAAACTTAAACGCAGTCAATAACTTTCTTATCTCTGGATGGATTTTGAAGTTATTTGGCAGAAATGTTGGCCATCATGAGACAATCTGCCTCACACAAAACTAAAGGTCCTTACCTTCAAGGTCAAGGTCATACTTAGAGGTCAAACGTGAAAAAAGGGTCCAAAACTTAAACATTGTCAATAACTTTCTATGGATGAATACGAACATAGACATGTTTTCAGGCGGGGGCATCCGTGTTCTGTGGACGCATTTCTAGTCTCTATATCAAGTGATTTTTTTCCAGGGCCCAGTTGTTCAAAGCATTGTTAACTTAAAGAAATGTGGTCAAATTATTAAATAGCAGCAAGTAAAATATCCAATACTCTGTCATGTTTGTATTTTTGCTGAAAAAAATGTGAGTAGCTTTGCAGAAAAGCTACTCACATTTTTTCAGCCACAATGTTAGCATATTTGCCATATTTTAAAGATATGTTAACAAACGACATCGTTAATTTTGAACAACTGGGCCCAGGTTGTTACACAGACTTGTTAACATTATGCTTCTTGACATGAGTTTCTGAAGTGAACTCTTCCCAGCAGGCACTTGGCGTAATTGCGACGTCACAACAACGTCGGTGCCACGTCATGACGCTTATGCAACGTCATCTACGTCGGTGCAACGTAATGGCGTTGCACCGACGTTGTTTTGACGTTGCCCTAGCGATGTGTGTCTGCTGGGTTCTCAGCTTTGAATTTGGACATACATGTACATGTACCAGAATGTTAACAAGTCCATGTAATGGTATACCTTTGTAAACCTCACTTTGTTCAGTACAGTGCACTTTGTGCAGTACAGTGGAATTTTTTTAAGGGCATATACTATTTTTGCTATTTTTGCTCCATAAATAGATTGTGGGTATACTTGTAACAAGTTGTTAGAAGTGCGTACGGGTGCGTATTGGTCAGGAAATACGAGGGTAGGCTGAAAAGTTCTGAGCCGGACAAAGAAGCAGGCATCGAACAGCCATGAAATTTTGTATTCATTAAATCCAAACCTTTATTACTTGATTTGACTCAAATGAGTTCAACTTTACCTGCAATAACGTAGAAATTCTTTGAAAATTGATACTAGCACGTTTTTTGAGAAAATGGACAAAATCTAGCATCAAGGTATCATCAAGTAGCCTACCCTCGTACATTGCAAGTTGACCAATATTATGGTTCTTCTGCACCATCATATGCACAACTTAAATTCTGGGTTGGGGGAATTCAAACGCGGTAGAACGTCTCCAGAAGACGAAATCGGGTCAGAACGCCCATCAGATGCCGGGATCTGGTGTACTCTGATAGGCGAATTAAGATGGAAGAAATAGCGAATGCATTGCATATTTCTCCTGGTAGCATTTCAACAATTCTACATGATCGCTTCGGTATGCGCAAGCTAACAGCCTGTTGGGTCCCAAAATTCCCTTAGCGACGAGTAAATGGCAACCGGAGCATCAGTATGCAGCGCATTGTTGAGGCGGTTAAGGTCAAAGGATGGTATTTTTCTTTCACGTCTGGTGACTGTAGATGAGACCTGGGTCCATTACTGTGAGCCAGAGAATAAAACTCAATGTCGCCGTGGGTAGGGCCGTGGTCTCCGAGGCCAAAGAAGTTCAAAATGCAACCCTCTGCAGGCAAGATGATGGCAACTGTATTTTGGGACGCACAAGGCATTATTTAGTAGAAGACCAGCAGTGGAAAAATGTCAAAAAATAGCATTTAGGTGGGCACCCATTTATATAAAAATCTAACTAGTTTTATCTCTTAGTACATTATTTGGGCAATATAAAACCAGATGTTGCATGAAATTTAAGTCTTGCAATCATGTTTTTCAGAAGCTGTTTCCATGGCAACCGTCCTATTTTGGTCCAAATGACGGTATACATAATAAATATTAAATATCTCGGCTCATTCTGAAGATACAAAACAAAGATGGTATCAGAATGAAGTTTAGGCATTGCATTTTTATATTTATCTAAAATATGTAAATTTAATCATTTGCATAATCATGAATATTCATGAAAACCACCTTTTTTCTTGGAAAACGACACCAATTTGAGCCTGATTGGTCAAAATGTAGCCAAAAAGAACACACATTATCAATAAAAGTAAACAAACCATTAACCACGGCATGAATACATATTTCTTATCCATGTAAAATCAGATATTTCACATGATAAAGGCAGGTCAGACAAAATTTTGAGGTGGCACAAGGTGCGGTTGACAAAACAAAATGTCACCACTATAATCGCATAGGAGCTCGTGATATTTCAGATTTTTATTTTTGTTACCTTCGTATTAAAGTGACACAGCCTTTTAAAGCCACCATAGAAATACTGTTTCCGGTCATTTCCGTGTGACAGGCTGGCAACAATATTGAACATCATAAGTATTAAATGTTCCTTTGTTTCTTACAAGGTATGTATATTTCTTTCTTTTTTTTTAATCAAATCATTGTTATTTGAAAACAAGATCACAACAACGTCTTTAGAAACACAGCATTTGAATGTCCATGATCTATAAAATCACTATCTGAAAAGTTCTAGAAATCCACAAAGGACATTATGGATTCAATGCTTTGTACACACATTTTAAGTGGGTGAGATACCACAAGCTACATTTTTCGAAAGGGAAAACAGAAGGCAGCAAATATAGGCCTAAAACTTGTTGGCTCATTTCCGAGCATATCCAAGTTTGGACTTGCCAGGGATGGTTCCCTAGAAAGTAGAAGTAAAACAAAGATCAGGAATCGATACAATTAACTTACTCCACTCATCAAAGACACCAAAGGGAAAGAAACACAAACACGAAGCGACCAGACCATAATGGAAACCAAAACAAAGGATGGCCATAAGGACAGTTACTTTCCCACAAAATGGCCAAATGGCCATCCAAAATAACAAATTAAAAAGACACAAGTAATACACACAGTAAGTAGTAACAAACAACAATATAAATAAACCGCCACAGAAGAACCGCATTGGAACGGTCAGTGGAAAGAATTCCATGGGGGGGGGGGGGGGGGGGGGGGGGGCTTAAATCGATTTTACATGGCCATAATCCTCACCCTTACCTCTGTCGCGGTATACACTAATTTTGTCCAGTCCACATGAAGGCTTCCTAACTCGTCAGTGTAACATCTCCGAGAACATGCAAATCAAAAAACTACAGAGATGAAACAAGGTTGAAGTACAAAATGCCACCATTGACGAAGCCAATGAAGTTCATTCTTTCACTGTTCGACAAAGATAGCTTTTGCAACCTGGACCTTCTGCGTCAGCATATATTTCCATCTGGGGCTGACCTCCGATTTATGCCACCAACAGAAATTTAAAAGAAAGACCCAGGGAGCGCCACAATCACAAGACGCAGCCCACTCTCGACACCAAGAGGAAGAGGAAACATACACAAAACAAAAAAACTTACGATGTGATCAGACCATTAGACAAGAGGGCCATATGGGCCCTGGATCGCTAACCTGATCCTTATTGTACATATAAAGTGGTAGGTAATAGAAGGTGGAATGACGGTTTGAGCCATTTTGTTTGAGAGTGGCCAAAGGAACATTTATGTGAAATTATTCAAAATCAGTCTTCCTATTTAGTAGTAGAAGTCATTTTAAAGTTTGTTTATTGTTTAGTTTTGGCGGCTATTATGTTCAGTGGAGCGAAACTATTTTGAGCAATTTTGTCAGAGGGTCACCCATGGAACCTTCCTTCCAAATTGTTTTCTTTCTGAGATTGAAGTCTTTCAAAAATTCCCTTCTACAGAGCTGACTTGTATGTTATTATCTGGACACCCTCTGGACATTGAGGGCCAGGTCATAGTGCAAAGGGATAAATTTGCTCAGTCTAACTTACAATGCCTCGTTGTGACAAGGGGGCGGAGTTGAAGTGCGTGTGTATGTGTGAGTGTGGTGGTGGTGTGTGTGTGTGTGTGTGGGGGGGGGGGGGGTTAATGGCAAGAATTGGCATAACATGCTAGACATGTGAGTCTTTTGTTTGTTTGATTTGAGGTTTAATGTCCCCGTCAAAACTATAAAGGTCATTTTAGAGACGTTGCTTCCAATTTTGTGGGACTTTTACCCGACATTGAGATGAAATGACATCTAAAGCCCTGTCGTCCAATGAAACCAATAAGGTTTATTAGCAATGACGGGCCGCCTGGCACCGCGGTTCCTGGACAGGCTTACGTCCTCTAAGCGTTACCAGTACTAGTGTGCGGGCCAGATTCAGCTCTGCGTGGAAGTATCATCAAGCCCATATATTTCTTCAAGCCCCTATGGGAGACATATGAGTCAGTGGTTCCATTTGACAACACAGAGCTGACTTGTATGTCACTATCTGGACACATTTTGGACATTGAGAGTTAGGACCTTGGTGCAACGGAATGAGATGAAGCGGCTCAGTCTTACTAATAATGTCACATGGTGACAAAAGGAGGGGGGGGGAGGTGGTGGCTGTCAATGGTTCCCTGTAACAATACAGAGCTGACTTGTATGTCACTGTCTAGGCACCTTGAGGACATTGAGGGTCAGGTCCTAGGGCACCAGACAGAGATGAACTGGCTCAGCCATAACCCTATATAAAAACGGTGGGCTCCGGGACAGGTCCATTTCTGATCCCATGGGGTTATTATTTCAACAAACTTGGTAGAGGAAAACTAGAGGAAGCTTAATTCCGAATATCAAAGACTTGGGCCTTCTGGTTTCAGGCGAGAAGGTATTTAAAAATGTTACCTATGTAAAACCGGTGGGCCCATGGACGGGGCCATTTTTTGACCCCAGGGCTATGAATTGAATAATCTTGGTAGAGGTCATCAACATGAAGCTTCAAGCAAAATATCAAAGACCTTGACCTTGTGGTATCAAAGAAGATTTGTTAAAGATTTTCCATATCTGACTAAGTAAAACCCGTGGGGCCTTGGGCATGGCCACCTTTGGCCCCAGGGCTATAATTTGAACAACATAGTAGAGGTCCACCAGATGAAGCCGAAGACATTCAGACAAGAAGATTTTTATAGGTTTTCCCTACGGTGACAGGTGAGCTAAAACACTTAACAACAACTCATAACAAAATTCGCAGACATACAACAAAAATAACAGCAAAATACCAACACCAAAAACTACCGCCTTAGAACGGTCAGCAGCATATGCCACTGGTGGGGGAAGCGGAGCTTAAAGATCTTTTACCGGCCGAATCCTCGCCCCTTGGTCAGGGTGGCGTACCCAACAATAAACATTAAATATTCGGTTTGCATAATGATTTCCTAACTCAATCAATGCATCATCACAGGGACATAAATCAAATTCAAACATTGAGATGAAGCAAAGATGAGGGCTACTAGCCGATTCCCCTTATACTGTTTGCCAGAACTAAAACAATCGTTAGTTAAACCACGATGGGCCCAGTGACAGACATAGTATCAGGCCTCGGCCCTCTTTTAACAAAACTTTATGCCGAAGCCATCATTCCGGCAATATGTTTCATGATGCCTATACCAGCTTTTGGTATACCATCGAGCAACTTGAGCTTCGAGAAAACATGTACACTCTATATTTTCCAGTTCTGTGGTGTATTCCTTGCTTCCAAGGGATAACCCTTTCTATAATATATTTAACGTCACTACAGCTGTTGTCTGGGAATGTATTGTGGACTTTTGAAAATACTTGAGGGTCACTGATGAGGCCTAAATGGCCGAAACTAGCTAGTCTGGTCCAGAAAACATGTACACTCTATTTTTCCAGTTCTGTGGTGAATTCCTTGCTTCCAAAAGATAACCTTTACTAGAACATATTTAACGTCACTACAGTTGTTGTCTGGGAATGTTTGGCGGCCGTAAAAAGTCTCCATGTCCTACATCATAGTGTAGTTTATATTTTCTTGGCCTTTAGGGTCATTGATTTCATTGTGGAGTTTTGAAAATACTTGAGGTCACTGATGAGGCGTCGATGGCCGAAACTAACTAGTCTGGTCCAGAAAACATGTACACTCCACTGCCAGTTATGAATGTGGAAGAATGGGTTTGGAAGTAGTATATGAGGATGACGACTCTGATCAGGATATTGATTATAATGCTTAAATGCTGGTAAATTAAGTTCAGCAATTCATCATGTTAACATGCTTGTTTGTTAAATACCAGTGTAAAACCAATTTAATTTAAGACAACGGGATATTCCAGGTTTAAATACGTGTGGTATTTCGTTTCTAAAATATAGATTGTGGATACTCATAACTACTGCCTCACTGGACCAGTTCCTATGATTTCCCACAATTTATATGCAGAAATAAGAAGCATAGTATCATTTTCATACAGTGCTGTATAAGCATGTTAACGAAATGTGGATTGCAGTCAAAAACATGGAATAGCTGTTCTTCTAGACAGCTGATATTTAACTCAATCAAAACGGCCGATTTATTGCGAGCCCAGTGAAAAGTCATCATACTATCAATAATGTGAAAGCCATGCCAAAACCTATCTATGTTATTTCTTAATTTCACCTACCTATAGCAAGTTTTGTTCCATTAGCTGTCTGTATAAGCTTACTTTTAAGCATTTGTACCCCTCCTTGTTGACAACTCAGGTTGAGCTTTTACGAATTTAAAATGAATTTTGCATAATTTACAAGAAAATAATAACATAATATCAATATTCATTAATATGCAAATTAGCTAATTTGCATATTAGAATATTATATAGAAAGGCAATGCCTAAGCTTTAATTTGGTACCACTTTTATTACTTTATCTGTAAAACGGGCGGAGTTCTAATCAATTAACTACATGTATCCCCTTTTTATGCAGTGTGGTATTGTGTTGTCATGGAAACCGTTTGATAAAAGCACATTTGCAAGACTAAAATTGAGTGCAACATCTGTTTTCATACTTCTGAAACATCAGTCTGGCTGGGGATATTGTCTAAATTTTTATATCTTTCTGACCACCTTATGCCAAAATTTTGATCTCTAGGTCTTCTACTAATTATGGTGGACTTTCTAGCAAAGAAAAATACAATAACAGATGCGTATTATGCAAATTTGCTCGACCAACTGAGAGCTGCGATCCGTGAAAAACGCCGAGGTAAACTCCACAACAGGACAATGCAAGAGTCCACGCTTGCAAAATTGCAATGGATGCTGCTGAGCGGAATGGGTACGAGCTGTTACCGCACCCCACATTGGAGTTTAACGGCCCAGTAAATAAGTTCTTTCAAAATGATACTAAATGTTCTCAAAGGACCAGAAAATAAGAAAATAAAATCTGCACTATACCATACCTTTGCAAACACCTGATTAGGATCTACACTGTCATTAAGTTTGCAAAAATCGAATGAATACATTTTATCAAGCAATATGATTGGCTGATGGTCATTAATGGGTGTGATTAAACTAATGTATTCAACAAGCTAAGGTTTAAAATTGCGGAAGGCTCAACATACTTTGCATTTGTTGGCTCTTTCCATTTTATCTCGAACTTTTGCATTTCACCTTAGTTTCATAGAGCCCTACAGCCAACCCTCTATACCGACATTCTATATAACGACAAAACTTCTTGTAACGACAAGGCCAAGGAATTTAAGCCGAAGATGAGATGGCTTTTTGAGATAGTCATGACTATTGCAGTCAATACTATAGGAAATATATACAGTAGAACTTTGATGGCTCGAACACCGATGGCTCGTTTACCATGGATGTGTCGAACCCATTCTTGAGCCCCCAGCGAAATCCCCTACATAAGAAATATTGGGGGATAATTAAGGAGATTTAAGTCTTTTATCTTGCAAATGTATGCTGTGTGTACTCATTAGAATCGCCTCGATGAGGCGATTCTAATGAGTACACACAGCATACATTTTCATTACAGAACACCGAAAAGATATCTAAAAGTATCTCGTTATGCCTCCTGGCAGTAACCTCAGTGGCTCGAACTACCCCTGTCTCGAACAGATTTTCGTGGTCCCAAAGGTGTTCGAGCCATTGAAGTTTGACTGTATGTTGTGAATATTTGTTAGGAACGCCTCGGCGAGGCGATTGTAACAAATATTCACAACATATCCTCTAGGGCTACACTGACATGATTGAATATAGTTTACACCTCCAAACACATCGACAATTTGTTTGTTTCTTAATTTAAATGAAGCGTTGAGTTAACACATGGTAAGGTTCTTATCATATGACGTCAAAATTTAGTCCGGGAGCGAATTCTATTCGAGCCAAAAGTAGATCTTGCCACGTGCGTAATTTTATTTTATAACGCACACTATCACTGGGTTAATTATAGCATAGCGGATCTTACACGAGTTGTCATTTCATACGAAATGTATTAAATGAGCTTTGCCGAGTTTCAGAAATTTCATATATGATGACCACACTAAGTTTCTGTTTATCAGCTAACGATTTTAAATCAGATTTTAGCGCTAAAGAAAACCAAAAGAAACGGACTGCGTCATGGCTTTATGCCCCAGTAACCATGTGTTATCACACATCATATTAGTAATCAGACACGCTGTTATCCACTAAATATGATAAATAAGCAGTGAAATTCCGCTATTAAGACCACCTAAAATAAAGACTAATTCTGTTTTAAAAAGCTTATTTAGCAGGTCTTTGTATTTTCTGCATACAGTGTCTTCTGGTCAGAGACCACCTTTGGGACTGTTCAAAAGTGGTCCTAAACACCACTTTTGAACAGACACAAAGGTAGAAGCCTCAGTGGTATAGTGGTTACGCTACTCGCCTTGTAAACCAGGGGTCGCAGGATCGATCCCGGGCTTCTCCAGACTTTCGGAGGAGTCTTTAAACCGACGTCCCGTCTCCGTATGACCTTAGCTGTTGGTGGGACGTAAAACTCTAACACTCACAGACACAAAGGCGGTCTTAACATAGGAGGTTTACTGTATAAATATAGGCTCTCGGAGACGTTGCACTGATGAGTTAGGAGGCTTTCGTAAAATTTCGTCAAATCATTCTTCGATATAAAAAGATTGGGTGCAACATAAATGTTATACGACAGACTGCATGCATGGTAGTTAACCCAATCACGATTCACAACTTTGCTTCCCTCTTTTATTGCACGCCGGTGGGTCAGGCCTCAGATTCTATGACGGTTCCAGCGTAAAGGCTTATGATGGTTGGTACCTGATGCATGTCTCTGGTCGGGCCCATCGTAGTCTAACTGTTGGTTTTCTTTTGCTCCAGCATTTCACTGGTTTCTTGCTGTCGAGTCCTCTCTGTGGTTGTTTGATTTTTGTGTTCACGGAGATGTTGCACTGATGAGTTAGTAGGCCTTCATGCGGACAACACATTATTGTCTTAATCGCGACGGAAGTAAGGGCGAGGATTGTGGCCACGTATAATACCCCCCCCCCCCCCCCCCCAGTGGAATTCGTTTCCGCTGACCGTTCCAAGGCGGTTCTTCTGTCGCGGTTTAGGTTTGTTATTGGGTGTTTGTGCCGCTTATGTTGTTTTATTTTGGATAGCCTATTGGCCGTTTTCCGGGAAAGCAACTGTCGTTTTGGCTTTCTGCTGTTGATGTTCCCATTGGGGTCTGTTGTTTCATGTTTGTGTTTCTTTCCCTTTGGCGTCTCTGATAGGAGCTGTGGGTTATTTGTATCGATTCCTGATCATTGTCTCCACTTCTATTTTTCATACAGATTGAACAAATTACGTACTTGTCTAAATCGCGACTGAAGTAAAGGCGAGGATTGCGGCCGCGTAAAATTGATTTAAGCCCCCCACCCCCACCCCCCCCCCCCCCCCCCACCCACTCCCTCCCCAGTGAAATAATTTTCACTGACCGTTCCAAGGCGATTCTTCTGTTGCGGTTTATTTTTGTCATAGTTCGTCTTATGTGTGTATTGCTTATATCTTTTTCTTTTGGATAGCCAGTTGTCCATTTTTTGGGAAAGTAACAGTTCTTTTGGCTTTCCGCTATTGATATTTCCATTAGGTTCTGGTTATTTCATGACCGGTCCCGATAGCTCAGTTGGTAGAGTGTCCGCTCCGGGGAACGGAAGGTTACGGGTTCGATCCCGGGCCGCGACATACCAAAGTCGTTAAAAATGGGACTAGCTGCTCTTCGCTTGGCACTCAGATTTACGGGGTAGAGCTAGGACTGGTCGATCCAGTGTCATTATAATGTGACTGGGTGTGGTACCATGTAATGTGTCTGGGACATGATACTTCAGTGAGGCAGCACAATAAAAGTGAGCATTGAGCTCCCTGTCGCAACCAGACGCCGTCGTGATATGACTGAAAATTGTCGAAAGCGACGTTAAACCCGAATTCACACACACACCAACACATTGGTTATGTCATGTTTGTTTTTCTTTCCCTGGGAGGTGTGGGTTAATTGTATCGATTCTTGATCATTGCCTTCACTTCTGTTTTCTTTTACCCTTGGTCATTTCAAATAAAATTCATCTAATGGAATCTTATATGAAATGACCATGAGTTTAAGATTCTGTTTGTCATATAACGATTTAGATCGGTGGTGGGGGAGGAACAAAAAGAAATTCGATTGGAAATTTAGGGTTGTCACGGGCTGCACCATGACGTTTCGCGCCTGTAACCACGTATTACACGAGTATTAATTTCCTTTTATGTCATACATTATACACTAAATGATTGTTGCTTTATATGATAAACAGGGGACCGTACGCTCGTGGTCATTTGATATGTAGTTGCATTCTACATGCGTTCTCGAAGCCGAGCCTGATAAACTTGATATCAAATGACACGTATCTGGTATTCTATTTATCAGTTTATCCTATTATTCACTCTTTATATGATGCAGTTTACGTTCAGTTATCGATTATCTTCAGTGCGTCTCAACATTCCGGCATGCAATAATCGGTCCATACATGTATATTTAGTATAATCTGACCGTAACTTTTCCTATGATACTTCTTTCAAGTAATTTTTCCAGTTATTATAACATTTTTGCCATATTTTCTGGTAGTCTGGTTCATTCATAAAAGTGCAATACTAAGTTACGTTGACGTGATAAAGTTCATTTGTTCTGAGATAGCATATCTTTTTCAAGCCAATGTGTTACAATGCAATATATATAGGGGGTAACTGATAAGTATAAATATAGGTTCTTATACCCTTGGTCATTCCACATGAAATTCATGAAACGGAATCTTATATGAAATGACCATGAGTATAAGATTCTGTTTATCATATAACGATTTATATCGGTGGTGGGGAGGGGTTGTTGAAGAAGAACAAAAGAAATTCGATTGGAAAAGGGTTGTCACAGACTGCACCATGGCGTTTCGCGCCTGTAACCACGTTGTATTACAGGAGTGTTAATTTCCTTTTTATGCCATACATTATCCACTAAATGATAGTTGCTTTATATGATAAACAGAGGACCGTACGCTCGTGGTCATTTGGTATGTAATTAATGAAACAAGCCTCTTGCGAGTTTCATAATGTTCATCTGCAAATGCAAAGTATAAAATATTAAGGGGAACGGATACACCTTCAAGAGAGACAACTCCTGCAAAAGTATTTTTGTCTCCCATGTCTATAGGGGTCAACTCTTGAAGGAAAGAATTTGCTCCAAAGTGCAAATTCTTTCCTTTAAGAGTAGATCCCTTTGTCCGTGGGACAGAGTTTATAGAAAAATGAACAGGAAGTCCCGAAAGTGGTCTCCCTTTGAAACATGGCAGAAAAATCTGCCAGGCGTATCCATTCCCCTTAAATCGGATTTTATGACTGGCATTCAAAAGATTTTCAACAGGAAAGATAGGACTGTCATTGACGGCGTCATGACATTACGTTCCATCAACCAAGCATTATAACACATGCGGGCATACCATAATTAAGCCAGCGCATGACAAAATCTACAAGAAGTCTTGGGCGACCAGCGAAGACTCAGATCAGCCTGCGCATTCGCGCAGTCTGATCAGAGTCTTCGCTGATAGCATGTACCTACTATTGGCTAATATCTATGCAAAGAGACATAAGGAAAAGGTCTTGTCATAGTGGATGAGTGGGCAGGTTGATTTGAGTCTCTGCTGGTCGCACCGGTCTTTGTAGGATTTGTCATGCACCTGCTCAGTTATGAGAGGCTCTTATCTTCTTGGTCATCGGCCCCCGCCCATCGGGGCGTGAAGAAATAGATGGGCTGCATGGTGCTTCCACGCAGAGCTGAAACCGACCGCATGCGAGAACTGGTAAACTGCTTAGAGGATCTAACCTGCCCATGATTATTAACCTGATTGGCTTAATTCGGCGACAGACCTTGCTATGTCATTTTATCTCAATGTCGGGTAAATGTCCCACAAAACTGGAAGCAATGTTCTCAAAATGACCTATACAGTGTTGACGGGGACGTTAAACCGGAAATCAAACAAAATCTTCTTGGTCATTTAAAATGAAATTCGTGAAACGAGTTACATTTGTTTGTTTGCTTGTTTTGGAGTTTAACGGCCCAGTCAACACTATTTAGGTCATTTTTGAGCCGGTCAGTTTATGTATCCGCTCTTTTCCTGAATAGGCTTATACGTATGCGGTTAACCAGTACAGTGCGCATTCTTTCGCCAGAAACCATTACGAAAACACACCTATTCAAATATGAAAGTTTTGCCACCAAAAACTGAAAATTTTCTGATAAAAAAAAATCCGATCTTTTTTTATTTCTGCTCTTAACATAGATTGTGGGTGCTCGTTAGGCAGTTCTAACGAGTACCCACAATTTATGTTTTTGAGCAGAAATAAGAAAAATAATGTTTACCCCTGTAAACCCCAACTTTACTGAATAAAAGGGGTTTGAAGGGGACAAAATTATATAGGCGTGTTTTCGTGATACTGACAACTACCCTTCTTGAATCATCGGAAGGGAGAGAATGACCGTAGAAATGATTCCATGATCAATCTCCGAAACGAGTTACATGATGATATCTACTGAATAAGAGCGATGTTATATGATAAGTAAAATCACAGACACAAAATCATTGTAAATGAGAGCCCCCGCCCATCGGGGCTTGAAGAAATAGATGGGCTGCATGATGCTTCCACGCAGAGCTGAAACCGACCGCACACGAGAACTGGTAAACCGCTTAGAGGATCTAAGCCTGCCCAGGCAAAGCGGTGCGAATCGGCCCGTCCATGCTTATAAACCCTGTTGGTTTCATTGGATGGCAGGGCTTGAGATGTCATTTCATCTCAATGTCGGGTAAAAGTCCCACAAAATTGGAAGCAACGTCACCAAAATGACATTTACAGTGTTGATGGGGACGTTAAACCCCAAATCAAACAAATGAATTTATCTTGTTTAAGGCCTTTTGTCGAATTTGACAAAATGACTTTAGACTTGGACATTGCTTAGGTCAGCTTCAATATTGTACTAGATCTATTTTTGATCACGTTGAGTCGGTGAAATGAACACTCCCTTAAACCCCATTTTATATAGAGAAAGCTAGGGTATACGGGGGTATTCATTATTTTTCAAATCTTGCTCCAAGACATATGTTGTGGGTACTCGTTAGAACCGCCTCAATGAGGCGGTTCTAACGAGCACCCACAACCTATGTTTGCAGTATAAATAAGAAAAATATCACGGAGTTTCATCAGATGAAGATGAGAAACAGTATACTATGTCGCACGGGTCTGTTATCGTAATGCTGAGATGCAGCAGTCAACGTACAAGTTACGAACATTCTCCCAGCCTGGACAACCGACCCAGCATGCAGTACTGTCGATGCTTTGAATATTCTGATACCTGATTTTTCCCATCTCTGTCCATTGCATTACGAAAACACGCCTATACAAATACAGTGTAAATTTTACCGAGGAAAAAAACGAAAATTTTAAGATGAAAAATTGCGATATTTTTCTTATTTCTGCTCAAAACATAGATTGTGGGTACTCGTTAGAACCGCCTCAGCGAGGCGGTTCCAACGAGTGCCCACAATCTATGTTTTAAAACAGAAATAAGAAAAACAAGGTTTACCCCTGTAAACCCAGTTTTACCATATAAAAGTGGGGTTCAAGAGGGTCAAAATTATATTGGCGTGTTTTCGTGATAATAAGAGGGGCGTTTAACCAAAATCAGTTATCACCGGTTTTGTATAAGAATTAAAAATTATAAGACAATTACAATGGATTTACATGTAAATAAATTATATTCTACTGAGATAGTACATGTATGTGCAGTTAAATATCAACTATGGCGTTTTATTGCATTGTTTCGTTGAATCAAAGAAAAACAAAGAATTCTCGATAGTTATTTCCCGTCAGGTTAACCCATAAAATGCCATTCACGACAAATGGCGTCTGCTTTGTCGTCTGCCAGTTACTTTGAAAGTCCCGCCCCCGCCCATCGGGGCTTGGAGAACTAGATTGGGCTGCACGATGCTTCCACGCAGAGCTGATACCGACCGCACATGAGTACCGGTAATCGGCTTAGAACGTCTAAGCCTGCCCAGGAAAATTGCTGCGTATCGGCCTGTCCATGCTTATAAACCCTATTGGTTTCATTGGGCGGCAGGGATTGAGATGTCATTTCATCTCAATGTCGGGTAATAGTCCCACAAAATTGGAAGCAACGTCTCCAAAATGACCTAAATAGTGTTGACGGGGACGTTAAACCTCAAATCAAACACACAAAAACTTTGAAAGTCATTTTTGCAAACAGTGTAGACCCAGATCAGAGGAGCAGTCTGATCTGGGCCCACACTGTCTGTATGAAAACATATTTCTGAAAAGTTTGCAAGAAGATTTAGCAGGCGACATAAGCAGACGACATTTTCAGATGTAGATTTTCTCGGCGTTTTAAGGGTTCTGGAAAGGTACTATAGCAGTAGACGTTATTTTTTCCATCTGATTGAAGCCTAAATACACTTAACTCAACAGACACACAACGTGAAAGCAATGTCGTATCAACGTCGATGCAACGTCCTGACGTTGCATCGACGTTGCTTAATTGTCATTTGTCTAATGGGAAGTACTATACACCCTTCGTACTACATGGGCGCATAATTAATACATCAAAATAATGAACTAAACAAAATACAATGAACTTTAAACATAAGGCACAACTTTCGTATACAACGGTAACCTAACTAGATTATATAAGCTCAAGTTCATTAATTTTATGGGCCCGTTTGGAGCCCTCGTCTACATCCACTTTATACACTGGGTTTATTATCCCCACAGCGGTGGGCATGACCACCTGAGGGGGTGGAGGAGTTTCGGTCTCTGACTCGAAATTCACGTTCGTTGCTGTAGCTAGCGAGGATGGACTACGTCTAGAATTGCCGTATAGCTGATTATCCGGGGGTCCTGGCTTGCTGCTGGCCTCCCTCAGGTCCTCCTCTGGGTTTTGTCCCTGTAAGTAGTCCGTAGTCTGTGATTTAGGCACAGGTTTATACAATTGCACAGTTTCATCGTATTCATATGTATTAATTTGGTTCCTTGAGCAACAGGGGCGACAAACCACAACAATCATCATGAACCCAAATATCACAGCCCCAACAAGAAGCATAACCCCTAACACTATCAGGTCAGGTATTTCGATAACCCCGCCCAGTATTATACACGCTATCCCGCCCCCAAGAAGCCCGACCGCAAATGTCGGCAAAATTATGGCACTCCATGTCGAGGTCTCTTTCTCTTTCGCTAATATCTCCTGAAAAATGTCCCTGGCGTCCTGACCGACCTTGACCTTTTTGGTATCTGATTTCAGTCCAAGTCCGGGTTTGTTTGACCCCGGTGGGGGCATTTCATTTCGTTCTTCGGCTCGTTCAAACGGTTATTTCAGCCAGCCATCTTGTATGTGATATCTGCAAAGAAAAAAAAAAGAAAAGTAAGTGTGTTATATAAAGAAGTGTGTACATTATCTTCCGAATTATGCTAACAAACATATACACCACAAGCTCGTTGTAACACGGTTCATTATAACACGGTTTTGGATATAACATGGTATCATGATGGATCCCAAAAATGTATAGATTTTACAGAAAAATTACCATACATGGTCATTTTTCTGTCTAAATAATCTATACATCTTTGTTTGGATATAACACGGTTGTTTAACAAACACGGTTTCTGTTTCGGACCCTATTAATAGTGTTATAAAGAGGTTGTGGTGTATTGACCATTGGGCTAACACACCCGTGTGGCGTAGTGAACTCTTCCATGGCTCCAAAACTGACAATTTTCTGATTAAAACCTGTTATTTCCTTTATTTCAGCTGCAAAAATAGCGTAAGCTTGTTGGGGCTCGTTAGAACCGCTTCATTGAGGCGGTACTAACGTACAGTGAAATTCCGCTATTAAGACCACTTGAAATTCAGACTAAATCTGCTTGCAATGGTGCACTTAATCTTTCTTTGTGTTTTCTGGCCACAGTGTCCCCCTGTCAGGGACTACCTTTGAGACTGTTCAAAAGTGGTCTTAAAGACCACTTTTGAACAGTCCCAAAGGTGGTCTTAATATAGGAATTTTACTGTATACCACTTCAGGCTGAGTTTTCAGATACCTCTAAGACCAAAACATTTCAAATATGATAAGTACATTTTGCCCAGCATTAACAGTCAGACAACGTACAAGCAACGTCATAAAAACGTAATGTTTGTTTGTTTTTGAGGTTTTACTTCCTAGGTCATTTTTGGGACGTTGCCACCGATTTTGTGAGACCTTACCCCGACATTGAGATGGAATAACACATCAAGCACAAAGATACCGCCCAAAGAAACCGATATGCTCTGATGAGTGTTCCGACTTGCACCACTTTAGATCTTCTTAGTGGTTTTCCAGGTCTCAAGTTCGGTCGGTTTCAGCGCTTTGGTGCAGTGGTAGCGCATCAGATTTGTGATCGAGAGGTTGCGGGTTCGATCCTCACGCTGACCAAAGTGTTGTGTCCTTGAGCAAGGCACTTCATCCACAATGCTTAGTACTAGTTTCCACCCAGGAAGTCCTGCTCGTAATGCTTAAATGTGAGCGTGTGCAGTAATAGAAGAAAAAAAGCTCTGAGCGGAAGCACCATGCAGCCCAATCTATTTCTCCAAGCACCGATGGGCGGGTGCGTCATAACATTACATTGACGTTGTTGCGATGATGCCCCAGTGGGTTAATTGCACAGATAAAGGGCATAATGACCTGCTACAACTAAAGCGCACGTCGCTTGTCAGACATCCTTCATCTTAAACCGACGTCAGATCAAGCCCAAAAACATACAAACAAAAAAAGCTTTTTGCTAAGCTAACATCAGAGTTCTATACTCAAACAGACAGACAAACAAGCACACAGACCTATGTAAGAAAGAATGTATCTAATTAACCCATATATGCCTAGCGGCCCTTTACTGGGACGTTGGCAAACAGTGCAGACCATGACCAGACGCCAATAAACGCGGCGTCTGATCTGGGTCTACCCTGTTTGCTTAAAGAACATTCATTTTTGTAAAATTTACCACAAACAAAAACAAATCGACACCCCTATAATTGGTTTGTTTGTTTGACTTTATATTTAACGTCCCCGTCAACACTGTAAAGGTCATTTTGGAGACGTTGCTTCCAATTTTGTAGGACTTTTACCCGACATTTGAGATGGAATGCCATCTCAAGCTCTGCCGCCCAATGAAACCAATAGGGTTTATAAGCATGGACGGGCCGACTCGCACCGCTTTGCCTGGGCAGGCTTAGATCCTCTAAGCGATTTACCAGTACTCGTGTGCGGGTCGGTATCAGCTCTGCGTGGAAGCATCATGCAGCCCATATATTTCTTCAAGCCCCGATGGGCGGGGGCCGTCCCCTATAATTGGAAATGGACCACTCCAAACTTACTAGGTGGAAGACTCCATTGTCATATATGGGTTAATACTAAATGAATCATTCACAACGGGCCACACACCCAAACAATATTCAGTATACATACGCGTAGGTATTGTCGGGGCGATGGTGCTGTGTATCTTGCGTCAATGGCGCGGCTTACAGATGTGCACAAGCCTGTCCTTGCGGCAGGTAAGGATAGGTGGTAATGTTATTTGTGCAGTTCTAGATAACACTGACATTTATTTTCCTCTTTCTCACCTTCCCTTCATTCTCGTCTCCACTACTGTCTTTTTCCTCTTTTCTTCCTTTCTTTGAGAGACGACACAAAATGACATGTATTCACCATATTTGCATTATTTGCTGGCTCCCAGCTTGCACATTGTCAATATTGGAAAAACAGGTAACCAGACCCCCCTGACCTTTTAAGGTCAGGGGGGTCTGGTTACCTGTTTTTCCAACGCTGATAACCATCAGACTAGGAACCAGCAGATAATGCAAATAACCCAGTATGCCAACAGTCAAACATAATGATGGAATTCAGATATATATCTTACCTTTTTAACAATCTAACTGTTTTTTAATCCATTGTGATCATATATTTTTTCAAGGAAGATGCCATTTTATGGTATTTGCTAAATTTAGTCAGTGTTTCAAATATTTTACCATGTGACCATTCAGTATTTACTAAAACAAGTTCATGCCATGTTTTGAATAGAGAACTTATTGATCGATCTCTCTATTCATGTTATAATTTACCTGTATTTGAAGTAATCTTGTGTAATCGATAAAACGGGTAGATTGATTTTTAAGCCACATTACTTACATTTTGTTTGTCGTCTGTTATAAAAATGCCCATCATACTGAGCGTTGGTTATTTGTTTCCCCTTGCTAAAGTTTATGAGGGCTCTGATGAACTGTAAATTTCTCATTTCGTAAATATTGGTACCAGTTCCTCACAGCGCGTGAAAAATTGGTACCAATACGTCACGGATTTCATACTAATATTTCTCACGTGTGAGAAATACGCACGTAGTCAAATTTCATGTAGTAATCATGCACCCTGCAGGCACAAAACGTTGACTCAACGTTGAACTAACGTTAGTTCAACGTTGAGTTCCTGCTGGGTCAAACTGCTGTTGCATTTTGCATTAGATTCCAATTGTTCACACGCATACCATAATTTTATAAGCGGGGAAGCAAATTCCAATGTTTTATTGTTGGAACTTCTGGGACAAGAGTCGTGAGAAAACCTTTCCACGGTGTTTCCGACTAGACCCACCAGCTTGCAATTCTTAGCAAGAGCTAATTTTTCTGCTAATGGTTATTTATAATTGTGAGGTTTCGTGCTTGGGATAGGTTGCGTTGTTTTATTGTGACACTCCCTGGGCCTTCCATATAATCATTTTTAACTTCTAGAAACTTGGTATATTCTTCAAAAAGTGGAACGAAAAACAAATGCGCTGATTCTTTTGAGTGGTTACGGAGCTATTCTGCGCATTTGTATTTTTTTATTTATTCATTTATTTATTTCCTGCTCTACTGGAATCAGAGGAAGATGATGACTGGTCGTAGGAATATTTTCATGACCAACTTCACGAAAGAATGTGCCGGACGGGTCGATCTAGGGACTCCCGGTAACAAGTAATTGTAGACGGCTTCGCTACCGCGACCGGCGTTTTTTTTTTTTTTTTTTTTCAAAGTTTGATAAACGTTTTGAGCGGTCTCTTTTTGTTGTATATATGAATCGTGTCCCTGGGAACCATGTCATTTTGACCGTCACAAAATCGTATCCGCTCTGTCGCACCAAACATATGAAGAAAAGAACAAAAAATTATGAAGGAACATTCATGAAACTTCATAAAAATATTTCTAGATGCTTGATTTACTTAATGTATACATGTATAATAGCTTTTGTGCTGCTTAGGGACCTTCTCTTGAATTCCATGCTGTTATTTTGACAAAATGTCATTTAAAAATCAAAGCACTGAAAGTACTGGTGGGTCGACTGTCTCTGAGGATAGGCTGAGAAAATAGTCCTGAACTAAGACTTTTCGTTCAACCCTTTAATTCCAGGGACCAGTTGTTCAAAACTAACGACATCGTTAGCTAACGAATCGTTAAAACTTTGATCATTCAATATGTCAAATATGCTGATATTTTTGCTGAAAAAATTAGAATAGCTTTTGCAAATGCAAAAGCTGCTCACTGGCATTTTTTCAACAAAAATACCAAAATTTTAGATATTGTACTTGCTAGAAGAGTTAACAGTATGACCACTAACGAGCTAGTTAAGCTAACGATGCTTTGAACAACTGGACCCTGTATTTTAAGTGTAGGCCTGATCAGACGCCGCGTTATGTTGCCTTGTGTGGCGTCTGTTTATGAAGTTTATCACGATTTGCTATTTCACCAGTCAGAGGCCGTTGTTGCACTGATAGCATTTTGGAGGTTCTCCAGTTTATTTTACTTTTATTTTATATGCATTTATTATACCCCCACAAATGAAATTTGGGGGGGGGGGGGGGGTATATAGGAGTGAGCTTGTCGGTCGGTCTGTCTGTCGGTCGGTCTGTCGGTCGGTCGGTCGGTCTGTTGACTTGGTTTCCAGACGATAACTCAAAAACCGCTTCACCGATTTTTATAATTTTTGGTACACTGATGTAACATCATAAAATACAGGTCAAGTTCGATTTCCACTACAATTCGTCAATTTTCGACATAGTTATGGCCCCTTTCAAGTGAAAAAATTGCAAAATGGCGCTGATGTACTATCAAGGCAGTTTTTGTGGGGGTATTCATCACCTTTAGTGATAGCTCTAGTTTATTTAGTTTCTAGACCGAGCCCAAAATCTTTTCAGCTACATCCGATGTGCCCTTCTGTATACATGTATGCACTAAATAAAAGCAACACAACAGATTCATCTTAATGCATTTACAAAATTCCATTGATAGTGCTCAAGCGCAAATGCAAATGCAGAGGAAAGTTTTTTTTGTTTTTTTTTTGTTCGTGTTAAAACATTTTGACCATTTAACTAGTTGTGTGAAGTTGGCTCTGCAATCGCCCATCTGCATTCAGCTCTGCATAAGACTTAGCAGGATTCCCTTAATGTAACAGGATTCCTGTTAAGTCTAACCCAGAGCTCGACCTAGCTCGACATAGCTCTGCATAAACTTTCAATTCGCCAGTCTTATGCAGAGCTCAACATAGCTCGATGTAGCTCTGCAAACAACTTTCAATTCGCCAGTCTTATGCAGAGCTCGACATAAGTCCACGTAGCTCTGCATGCCAGTTTAGTGCAGAGCTCTGCAATCGCCTTAGGTCTGCATAAACTTAGAAATCATCACATCAATGCACAGCTCTGCGCTCGACATAGCTCGACGTAGCTCTGCATAAACTTTCAATGTGTCAGTTTAGTGCAGAGCTCTGCAATCGCCTTAGGTCTGCATAATCTTAGAAATCATCACATCAATGCACAGCTCTGCGCTCGACATAGCTCGACGTAGCTCTGCATAAACTTTCAATGTGTCAGTTTAGTGCAGAGCTCTGCAATCGCCTTAGGTCTGCATAATCTTAGAAATCATCACATCAATGCACAGCTCTGGGCTCGACATAGCTCGACGTAGCTCTGCATACAATTTTCAATTCTCCAGTCTTATGCAGAGCTCGACATAGCTCGACGTAGCTCTGCATACATTTTTCAATGTGCCAGTCTTATGCAGACCTCGACATAGCAGAGCTCGACCTAGCGAATTGCAGAGCTCGACCTAGCTCGACACAGCTCTGCATAAAACGTTCAATGTGCCAGTCTTATGCAGAGCTCGACATAGCTCGACTTAACTCTGCATAGCTCTGCATACAACTTTCAATGTGCCAGACTTATGCAGAGCTCGACCTAGCTCGACATAGCTCTGCAAACAACTTTCAATTCGCCAGTCTTATGCAGAGCTCGACATAGCTCGACGTAGCTCTGCATACTACTTTCAATGTACCAGTCTTATGCAGAGCTCGACATAGCTCGACGTAGCTCTGCATAAATATTTCAATGTGCCATACTTATGCAGAGCTCGACATAGCTCGACGTAGCTCTGCATACAACTTTCAATGTGCCAATCTAATGCAGAGCTCGACATAGATCGACGTAGTTCTGCATACAACTTTCAATGTGCCAGTCTTATGCAGAGCTCGACATAGCAGAACTCGACCTAGCGTATTGCAGAGTTCGACCTAGCTCTGCAAACAACTTTCAATTCGCCAGTCTTATGCAGAGCTCGACATAGCTCGACGTAGCTCTGCATACTACTTTCAATGTGCCAGTCTTATGCAGAGCTCGACATAGCTCGACACAGCTCTGCATAAATATTTCAATGTGCCATACTTATGCAGAGCTCGACATAGCTCGACGTAGCTCTGCATACAACTTTCAATGTGCCAGTTTAGTGCAGAGCTCTGCAATCGCCTTAGGTCTGCATAATCTTAGAAATCATCACATCAATGCACAGCTCTGCGCTCGACATAGCTCGACGTAGCTCTGCATACAATTTTCAATTCGCCAGTCTTATCCAGAGCTCGACATAGCTCGACGTAGCTCTGCATACATTTTTCAATGTGCCAGTCTTATGCAGACCTCGACATAGCAGAGCTCGACCTAGCGAATTGCAGAGCTCGACCTAACTCGACACAGCTCTGCATAAAACTTTCAATGTGCCAGTCTTATGCAGAGCTCGACATAGCTCGACGTAACTCTGCATAGCTCTGCATACAACTTTCAATGTGCCAGACTTATGCAGAGCTCGACATAGCTCTGCAAACAACTTTCAATTCGCCAGTCTTATGCAGAGCTCGACATAGCTCGACGTAGCTCTGCATACTACTTTCAATGTACCAGTCTTATGCAGACCTCGATATAGCAGAGCTCGACCTAGCGAATTGCAGAGCTCGACCTAGCTCGACACAGCTCTGCATAAAACTTTCAATGTGCCAGTCTTATGCAGAGCTCGACATAGCTCGACGTAACTCTGCATAGCTCTGCATACAACTTTCAATGTGCCAGACTTATGCAGAGCTCGACCTAGCTCGACATAGCTCTGCAAACAACTTTCAATTCGCCAGTCTTATGCAGAGCTCGACATAGCTCGACGTAGCTCTGCATACTACTTTCAATGTACCAGTCTTATGCAGAGCTCGACATAGCTCGACGTAGCTCTGCATAAATATTTCAATGTGCCATACTTATGCAGAGCTCGACATAGATCGACGTAGCTCTACATACAACTTTCAATGTGCCAGTCTTATGCAGAGCTCGACATAGCAGAGCTCGACCTAGCGTATTGCAGAGCTCGACCTAGCTCGACATAGCTCTGCAAACAACTTTCAATTCGCCAGTCTTATGCAGAGCTCGACATAGCTCGACGTACCTCGGCATACTACCTTCAATGTGCCAGTCTTATGCAGAGCTCGACATAGCTCGACGTAGCTCTGCATAAATATTTAAATGTGCCATACTTATGCAGAGCTCGACATAGCTCGACGTAGCTCTGCATACAACTTTCAATGTGCCAGTTTAGTGCAGAGCTCTGCAATCGCCTTAGGTCTGCATAATCTTAGAAATCATCACATTAATGCACATCTCTGCGCTCGACATAGCTCGACGTAGCTCTGCATACAATTTTCAATTCGCCAGTCTTATGCAGAGCTGGACATAGCTCGACGTAGCTCTGCATACATTTTTCAATGTGCCAGTCTTATGCAGACCTCGACATAGCAGAGCTCGACCTAGCGAATTGCAGAGCTCGACCTAGCTCGACACAGCTCTGCATAGCTCTGCATACAACTTTCAATGTGCCAGACTTATGCAGAGCTCGACCTAGCTCGACATAGCTCTGCAAACAACTTTCAATTCGCCAGTCTTATGCAGAGCTCGACATAGCTCGACGTAGCTCTGCATACTGCTTTCAATGTACCAGTCTTATGCAGAGCTCGACATAGCTCGACGTAGCTCTGCATAAATATTTAAATGTGCAATACCTATGCAGAGCTCGACATAGCTCGACGTAGCTCTGCATACAACTTTCAATGTGCCATTCTTATGCAGAGCTCGACATAGCTCGACGTACCTCTGCATAGCTCTGCATACAACTTTCAATGTGCCAGACTTATGCAGAGCTCGACCTAGCTCGACATAGCTCTGCAAACAACTTTCAATTCGCCAGTCTTATGCAGAGCTCGACATAGCTCGACGTAGCTCGACGTAGCTCTGCATACTACTTTCAATGTACCAGTCTTATGCAGAGCTCGACATAGCTCGACGTAGCTCTGCATAAATATTTAAATGTGCAATACCTATGCAGAGCTCGACATAGCTCGACGTAGCTCTGCATACAACTTTTAATGTGCCATTCTTATGCAGAGCTCGACATAGATCGACGTAGCTCTGCATACAACTTTCAATGTGCCAGTCTTATGCAGAGCTCGACATAGCAGAGCTCGACCTAGCGTATTGCAGAGCTCGACCCAGCTCAACATAGCTCTGCAAACAACTTTCAATTCGCCAGTCTTATGCAGAGCTCGACATAGCTCGACGTACCTCTGCATACTACCTTCAATGTGTCAGTCTTATGCAGAGCTCGACATAGCTCGACGTAGCTCTGCATAAATATTTCAATGTGCCATACTTATGCAGAGCTCTACATAGCTCGACGTAGCTCTGCATACAACTTTCAATGTGCCAGTTAAGTGCAGAGCTCTGCAATCGCCTTAGGTCTGCATAATCTTAGAAATCATCACATCAATGCACAGCTCTGCGCTCGACATAGCTCGACGTAGCTCTGCATACAATTTTCAATTCGCCAGTCTTATCCAGAGCTCGACATAGCTCGACGTAGCTCTGCATACATTTGTCAATGTACCAGTCGTATGCAGACCTCGACATAGCAGAGCTCGACCTAGCGAATTGCAGAGCTCGACCTATCTCGACACAGCTCTACATAAAACTTTCAATGTGCCAGTCTTATGCAGAGCTCGACTTAGCTCAACGTACCTCTGCATAGCTCTGCATACAACTTTCAATGTGCCAGACTTATGCAGAGCTCGACCTAGCTCGACGTAGCTCTGCAAACAACTTTCAATTCGCCAGTCTTATGCAGAGCTCGACATAGCTCGACGTAGCTCTGCATACTTCTTTCAATGTACCATTCTTATGCAGAGCTCGACATAGATCAACGTGGCTCTGCATAAATATTTTAATGTGCCATACTTATGCAGAGCTCGACATAGCTCGACGTAGCTCTGCATACAACTTTCAATGTGCCATTCTTATGCAGAGCTCGACATAGATCGACGTAGCTCTGCATACAACTTTCAATGTGCCAGTCTTATGCAGAGCGCGACATAGCAGAGCCCGACCTAGCGTATTGCAGACCTCGACCTAGCTCGACATAGCTCTGCAAACAACTTTCAATTCGCCAGTCTTATGCAGAGCTCGACCTAGCTCGACATAGCTCTGCAAACAACTTTCAATTCGCCAGTCTTATGCAGAGCTCGACATAGCTCGACGTAGCTCTGCATACTACTTTCAATGTACCAGACTTATGCAGAGCTCGACATAGCTCGACATAGCTCGACGTAGCTCTGCATTAATATTTCAATGTGCCATACTTATGCAGAGCTCGACATAGCTCAACGTAGCTCTGCATACAACTTTCAATGTGCCATTCTTATGCAGAGCTCGACATAGATCGACGTAGCGCTGCATACAACTTTCAATGTGCCAGTCTTATGCAGAGCTCGACATAGCAGAGCTCGACCTAGCGTATTGCAGAGCTCGACCTAGCTCGACATAGCTCTGCAAACAACTTTCAATTCGCCAGTCTTATGCAGAGCTCGACATAGCTCGACGTAGCTCTGCATACTACTTTCAATGTATCAGTCTTATGCAGAGCTCGACATACCTCGACGTAGCTCTGCATAAATATTTCAATGTGCCATACTTATGCAGAGCTCGACATAGCTCGACGTAGCTCTGCATACAACTTTCAATGTGCCAGTTTAGTGCAGAGCTCTGCAATAGCCTTAGGTCTGCATAATCTTAGAAATCATCACATCAATGCACAGCTCTGCGCTCGACATAGCTCGACGTAGCTCTGCATACAATTTTCAATTCGCCAGTCTTATGCAGAGCTCGACATAGCTCGACGTAGCTCTGCATACATTTTTCAATGTGCCAGTCTTATGCAGACCTCGACATAGCAGAGCTCGACCTAGCGAATTGCAGAGCTCGACCTAACTCGACACAGCTCTGCATAAAACGTTCAATGTGCCAGTCTTATGCAGAGCTCGACATAGCTCGACGTAACTCTGCATAGCTCTGCATACAACGTTCAATGTGCCAGACTTATACAGAGCTCGACCTAGCTCGACATAGCTCTGCAAAAAACTTTCAATGTGCCAGTTAAGTGCAGAGCTCTGCAATCGCCTTAGGTCTGCATAATCTTAGAAATCATCACATCAATGCACAGCTCTGCGCTCGACATAGCTCGACGTAGCTCTGCATACAATTTTCAATTCGCCAGTCTTATCCAGAGCTCGACATAGCTCGACGTAGCTCTGCATACATTTGTCATTGTGCCAGTCGTATGCAGACCTCGACATAGCAGAGCTCGACCTAGCGAATTGCAGAGCTCGACCTAGCTCGACACAGCTCTGCATAAAACTTTCAATGTGACAGTCTTATGCAGAGCTCGACATAGCTCGAAGTAACTCTGCATAGCTCTGCATACAACTTTCAATGTGCCAGACTTATGCAAAGCTCGACCTAGCTCGCCATAGCTCTGCAAACAACTTTCAATTCGCCAGTCTTATGCAGAGCTCGACATAGCTCGACGTAGCTCTGCATACTTCTTTCAATGTACCAGTCTTATGCAGAGCTCGACATAGCTCGACGTAGCTCTGCATAAATATTTCAATGTGCCATACTTATGCAGAGCTCGACATAGCTCGATGTAGCTCTGCATACAACTTTCAATGTGCCATTCTTATGCAGAGCTCGACATAGATCGACGTAGCTCTGCATACAACTTTCAATGTGCCAGTCTTACGCAGAGCTCGACATAGCAGAGCTCGACAAAGCGTATTGCAGAGCTCGACCTAGCTCGACATAGCTCTGCAAACAACTTTCAATTCGCCAGTCTTATGCAGAGCTCGACATAGCTCGACGTAACTCTGCATACTACTTTCAATGTGCCAGTCTTATGCAGAGCTCGACATAGCTCGACGTAGCTCTGCATAAATATTTCAATGTGCCATACTTATGCAGAGCTCGACATAGCTCGACGTAGCTCTGCATACAACTTTCAATGTGCCAGTTTAGTGCAGAGCTCTGCAATCCTCTTAGGTCTGCATAATCTTAGAAATCATCACATCAATGCACAGCTCTGCGCTCGACATAGCTCGACGTAGCTCTGCATACAATTTTCAATTCGCCAGTCTTATGCAGAGCTCGACATAGCTCGACGTAGCTCTGCATACGTTTTTCAATGTGCCAGTCTTATGCAGACCTCGACATAGCAGAGCTCGACCAAGCGATTTGCAGAGCTCGACCTAGCTCGACACAGCTCTGCATAAAACTTTCAATGTGCCAGTCTTATGCAGAGCTCGACATAGCTCGACGTAACTCTGCATAGCTCTGCATACTACTTTCAATGTGCCAGACTTATGCAGAGCTCGACCTAGCTCGACATAGCTCTGCAAACAACTTTCAATTCGCCAGTCTTATGCAGAGCTCGACATAGCTCGACGTAGCTCTGCATACTACTTTCAATGTACCAGTCTTATGCAGAGCTCGACATAGCTCGACGTAGCTCTGCATACTACTCTCAATGTACCATACTTATGCAGAGCTCGACATAGCTCGACGTAGCTCTGCATACAACTTTCAATGTGCCATTCTTATGCAGAGCTCGACATAGATCGACGTAGCTCTGCATACAACTTTCAATGTGCCAGTCTTATGCAGAGCTCGACATAGCAGGGCTCGACCTAGCGTATTGCAGAGCTCGACCTAGCTCGACATAGCTCTGCAAACAATTTTCAATTCACCAGTCTTATGCAGAGCTCGACATAGCTCGACGTAGCTCTGCATAAATATTTCAATGTGCCATACTTATGCAGAGCTCGACATAGCTCGATGTAGCTCTGCATACAACTTTCAATGTGCCAGTCTTATGCAGAGCTCGACATAGATCGACGTAGCTCTGCATACAACTTTCAATGTGCCAGTCTTATGCAGAGCTCGACATAGCAGAGCTCGACATAGCAGAGCTCGACAAAGCGTATTGCAGAGCTCGACCTAGCTCGACATAGCTCTGCAAACAACTTTCAATTCGCCAGTCTTATGCAGAGCTCGACATAGCTCGACGTAACTCTGCATACTACTTTCAATGTGCCAGTCTTATGCAGAGCTCGACATAGCTCGACGTAGCTCTGCATAAATATTTCAATGTGCCATACTTATGCAGAGCTCGACATAGCTCGACGAAGCTCTGCATTAAACTTTCAATGTGCCAGTTAAGTGCAGAGCTCTGCAATCGCCTTAGGTCTGCATAATCTTAGAAATCATCACATCAATGCACAGCTCTGCGCTCGACATAGCTCGACGTTGCTCTGCATACAATTTTCAATTCGCCAGTCTTATCCAGAGCTCGACATAGCTCGACGTAGCTCTGCATACATTTGTCATTGTGCCAGTCGTATGCAGACCTCGACATAGCAGAGCTTGACCTAGCGAATTGCAGAGCTCGACCTAGCTCGACACAGCTCTGCATAAAACTTTCAATGTGACAGTCTTATGCAGAGCTCGACATAGCTCGAAGTAACTCTGCATAGCTCTGCATACAACTTTCAATGTGCCAGACTTATGCAGAGCTCGACCTAGCTCGCCATAGCTCTGCAAACAACTTTCAATTCGCCAGTCTTATGCAGAGCTCGACATAGCTCGACGTAGCTCTGCATACTACTTTCAATGTACCAGTCTTATGCAGAGCTCGACATAGCTCGACGTAGCTCTGCATAAATATTTCAATGTGCCATACTTATGCAGAGCTCGACATAGCTCGATGTAGCTTTGCATACAACATTCAATGTGCCATTCTTATGCAGAGCTCGACATAGATCGACGTAGCTCTGCATACAACTTTCAATCTGCCAGTCTTACGCAGAGCTCGACATAGCAGAGCTCGACAAAGCGTATTGCAGAGCTCGACCTAGCTCGACATAGCTCTGCAAACAACTTTCAATTCGCCAGTCTTATGCAGAGCTCGACATAGCTCGACGTAACTCTGCATACTACTTTCAATGTGCCAGTCTTATGCAGAGCTCGACATAGCTCGACGTAGCTCTGCATAAATATTTCAATGTGCCATACTTATGCAGAGCTCGACAGAGCTCGACGTAGCTCTGCATACAACTTTCAATGTGCCAGTTTAGTGCAGAGCTCTGCAATCCTCTTAGGTCTGCATAATCTTAGAAATCATCACATCAATGCACAGCTCTGCGCTCGACATAGCTCGACGTAGCTCTGCATACAATTTTCAATTCGCCAGTCTTATGCAGAGCTCGACATAGCTCGACGTAGCTCTGCATACATTTTTCAACGTGCAAGTCTTATGCAGACCTCGACATAGCAGAGCTCGACCAAGCGATTTGCAGAGTTCGACCTAGCTCGACACAGCTCTGCATAAAACTTTCAATGTGCCAGTCTTATGCAGAGCTCGACATAGCTCGACGTAACTCTGCATAGCTCTGCATACTACTTTCAATGTGCCAGACTTATGCAGAGCTCGACATAGCTCGACATAGCTCTGCAAACAACTTTCAATTCGCCAATCTTATGCAGAGCTCGACATAGCTCGACGTAGCTCTGCATACTACTTTCAATGTACCAGTCTTATGCAGAGCTCGACATAGCTCGACGTAGCTCTGCATACTACTCTCAATGTACCATACTTATGCAGAGCTCGACATAGCTCGACGTAGCTCTGCATACAACTTTCAATGTGCCAGTCTTATGCAGAGCTCGACATAGCAGGGCTCGACCTAGCGTATTGCAGAGCTCGACCTAGCTCGACATAGCTCTGCAAACAATTTTCAATTCACCAGTCTTATGCAGAGCTCGACATAGCTCGAAGTAGCTCTGCATAAATATTTCAATGTGCCATACTTATGCAGAGCTCGACATAGCTCGATGTAGCTCTGCATACAACTTTCAATGTGACAGTCTTATGCAGAGCTCGACATAGATCGACGTAGCTCTGCATACAACTTTCAATGTGCCAGTCTTATGCAGAGCTCGACATAGCAGAGCTCGACAAAGCGTATTGCAGAGCTCGACCTAGCTCGACATAGCTCTGCAAACAACTTTCAATTAGCCAGTCTTATGCAGAGCTCGTCATAGCTCGACGTAACTCAGCATACTACTTTCAATGTGCCAGTCTTATGCAGAGCTCGACATAGCTCGACGTAGCTCTGCATAAATATTTCAATGTGCCATACTTATGCAGAGCTCGACATAGCTCGACGTAGCTCTGCATACAACTTTCAATGTGCCAGTTTAGTGCAGAGCTCTGCAATCCTCTAAGGTCTGCATAATCATAGAAATCATTACATCAATGCACAGCTCTGCGCTCGACATAGCTCGACGTAGCTCTGCATACAATTTTCAATTCGCCAGTCTTATGCAGAGCTCGGCATAGCTCGACGTAGCTCTGCATACATTTTTCAATGTGCCAGTCTTATGCAGACCTCGACATAGCAGAGCTCGACCTAGCGATTTGCAGAGCTCGACCTAGCTCGACACAGCTCTGCATAAAACTTTCAATGTGCCAGTCTTATGCAGAGCTCGACATAGCTCGACATAACTCTGCATAGCTCTGCATACTACTTTCAATGTGCCAGACTTATGCAGAGCTCGACCTAGCTCGACATAGCTCTGCAAACAACTTTCAATTCGCCAGTCTTATGCAGAGCTCGACATAGCTCGACGTAGCATGCATACTACTTTCAATGTACCAGCCTTATGCAGAGCTCGACATAGCTCGACGTAGCTCTGCATACTACTCTCAATGTACCATACTTATGCAGAGCTCGACATAGCTCGACGTAGCTCTGCATACAACTTTCAATGTGCCATTCTTATGCAGAGCTCGACATAGATCGACGTAGCTCTGCATACAACTTTCAATGTGCCAGTCTTATGCAGAGCTCGACATAGTAGGGCTCGACCTAGCGTATTGCAGAGCTCGACCTAGCTCGACATAGCTCTGCAAACAACTTTCAATTCGCCAGTCTTATGCAGAGCTCGACATAGCTCGACGTAGCTCTGCATACTACTTTCAATGTGCCAGTTTTATGCAGAGCTCGACATAGCTCGACGTAGCTCTGCATAAATATTTCAATGTGCCATACTTATGCAGAGCTCGACATAGCTCGACGTAGCTCTGCATACAACTTTCAATGTGCAAGTTTAGTGCAGAGCTCTGCAATCGCCTTAGGTCTGCATAATCTTAGAAATCATCACATCAATGCACAGCTCTGCGCTCGACATAGCTCGACGTAGCTCTGCATACAATTTTCAATTCGCCAGTCTTATGCAGAGCTGGACATAGCTTGACGTAGCTCTGCATACATTTTTCAATGTGCAAGTCTTATGCAGACCTCGACATAGCAGAGCTCGACCTAGCGAATTGCTGAGCTCGACCTAGCTCGACACAGCTCTGCATAAAACTTTCAATGTGCCAGTTTTATGCAGAGCTCGACATAGCTCGACGTAACTCTGCATAGCTCTGCATACACATTTCAATGTGCCAGACTTATGCAGAGCTCGACCTAGCTCGACATAGCTCTGCAAACAACTTTCAATTCGCCAGTCTTATGCAGAGCTCGACATAACTCGACGTAGCTCTGCATACTACTTTCAATGTACCAGTCTTATGCAGAGCTCTACATAGCTCGACGTAGATCTGTATACATATTTCAATGTGCCAGACTTATGCAGAGCTCGACATAGCTCGAAGTAGCTCTGCATACGACTTTCAGTGTACCAGTTTAGTGCAGAGCTCTGCAATCGCCTTAGGGCTGCATAATCTTACACATCAGCACATCAATGCACAGCTCTGCGCTCGACATAGCTCGACGTAGCTCTGCATATGTGTTAGTTTTATGCAGACCTCGACATAGCTCGACGTCGCTCTGTATAAAACTTTCAATGTGGCAGTCTTATGCATAGCTCGACATAGCTCGACGTAGCTCTGCATACAACTTTCAGTGTGCCAGTTTAGTGCAGAGCTCGACATAGCAGAGCTCGACCTAGCTCGGCATAGCTCTGCATACAACTTACAATTCGCCAGTCTTATGCAGAACTCGACATAGCCGACGTAGCTCTGCATAAGACTTTCACTGCGCCAGTCTTATGCAGAGCTCGACATAGCTCGACGTAGCTCTGTATACAACTTTTAATGTGCCATTTAGGTCTGCATAAACTTAGAAATAGCACATGATTGCGCAGCTCTGCGCTCCACATAGCTCCACGTAGCTTCAGAGCACGACATAGCAGAGCTCGACCTAGCAAATTGCAGAGCTCGACCTAGCTCAACATTGCTCTGCATACAACAGTCAATTCGCCAGTCTTACGCAGAGCTCGACATAGCTCGACGTAGCTCTGCATACAACTTTCAAAGTGCCAGTCGTCTGCAGAGCTCGACATAGCTCGACGTAGCTCTGCATACACCTTTCAATTTGCCGGACTTATGCATAGCTCGACATAGCTCGACATAGCTCTGCATACAATATTCAATGTGCCAGTCTTCAGCACTTGGCGCTCGACATCGCTCGACGTAGCTCTGCATACAATTTTCAAATCGCCAGTCGTATTCACAGCTCGACATAGCTCGACGTAGCTCTGTATACACCTTTCATTGTGCCAGACTTATGCAGAGCTCGACATAGCTCGACGAAGCTCTGCATACAACTTTCAATGTGCGAGTCTTTTGCAGAGCTCGACATAGCTCGACGTAACTCTGCATACAAATTTCAATCTGACAGTTTAGTAAAGAGCTCTGCAATCGCCTTAGGTATGCACAGCTCTGCGCTCGACATAGCTCGACGTAGTTATGCATACAATTTTCAATTCGCCAGTCTTATGCAGAGCTCGACGTAGCTCTGCATACAACTTTCAATGTGCCAGTCTTATGCAGAGCTCGACATAGCTCGACGTAGCTCTGCATACAACTTTCAAGGTGCCAGTTAAGTGCAGAGCTCTGCAATCGCCTTAGGTCTGCATAAACTTTGAGATCAGCACATCATTGCACAGCCCTGCACTCGACATAGCTCGACGTAGCTCTGCATAAAAATTTCAATTCGCCAGGCTAATGTAGAGCTCGACATAGCTCTCCATAAAAAGTTTCAATTCGCCAGTCTTATGCAGATCTCGACAAAGCTCGACGTGGCTCTGCATACAACTTTCAATGTGCCAATTTAGTGCAGAGCCCTGCAATCGCCTTGGGACTACATAAACCTTGAAATCAGCACATCATTACACAGCTCTGCGCTCGACATAGCTCGACGTAGCTCTACATACAACTTTTCAATTCGCCTGTCTAATGCAGAGCTCGACATAGCTCTTCATACACTTTTCAATTCCCAAGTCTACTGCAGAGCTCGACATAGCTCGTCGTAGCTCTGCATACAACTTTCAATGTGCCAGTCTAGTGCAGAGCTCTGCAATCGCCTTGGGTCTGCATAAACTATGAAACCATAGAGGATATTTGATTTTTTCAGTGTAAGATCGAATTTATTTCATCGAATGAACACCAAAAGTGTTATTTTCACGAGTGGCGTAGCCACGAGTGAAAATAGCAGTTTTGGTGTTCATGAGTGAAATAAAATTTGATCTTGCACTGAAAAAATCAAATTTTCTGTTTCTTACATGCTTCAAAAGGCAATATTTAGCGTCTTTAATGGTGTCGCTCACATTCGGAGAAAATTATCTTTGTTCCTGTTCGTTTCGCGTCAATTTAGTGGTGTCCATTGTGTTTAGTGGGTATACTATTGGGTGTAAACTGAAAGTTTGCACCTAAGAAATAGCCTGGGATGGTATTATTATGAATGATTAATGAAATAATTGGGAGAGTAGTTTTCCAAAGAAGTTGCTGGCAAGTCTAACGTCGCGCGTCAGCGTCATTAATGACGTCAGTAACGTCCATGTCACACATGAACGGGCTATGCGTCAATTAGAACACATTTCAGTATTGTTCAGTTATCTGACAAAGATAAAATTGAAATTAGTGTTAGATTTGAAGAAAAAAGTAGTCCCAAACAGTGAAAAATAAAAAATCGTATTTTCACTGTTTGAAACAGTGAAAATATCGATTTATATTTCACTGATAAATCTCTATCATTCATTGAAAAGCATGTAAGAAAGCACATTAATGCACAGCTCTGCGCTCGACATAGCTCGACGTAGCTCTGCATACACTTTTCAATTCGCCAGTCTAATGCAGAGCTCGACATAGTTCTCCATAAGAAGTTTCAATTCGCCGGTCTTATGCAGAGCTCGACCTAGCTCATTATAGCTCTGCATACAACTTTCAATTCGCCAGTCTTATGCAGAGCTCGACATAGCTCGACGTGGCTCTGCATACAACTTTCAATGTGCCAGTTTAGTGCAGAGCTCTGCAATCGCCTTAGGTCTACATAAACCTTGAAATCAGCACATCATTACACAGCTCTGCGCCCGACATAGCTCGGCGTAGCTCTACATACAACTTTCAATTACACAGTCTAATGCAGAGCTCGACATAGCTCTGCATACAACTTTCAATTCCCAAGTCTAATGCAGAGCTCGACATAGCTCGACGTAGCTCTGCATGCGACTTCCAATGTGCCAGTTTAGTGCAGAGCTCTGCAATCGCCTAAGGTCTGCATAAACATTGTTATCAGCACATCAATGCAGAGCTCTGTGCTCGACATAGCTCGACGTAGGTCTGCATACAGATTTCAGTTTGCTAGTAAGTGCAGAGCTCTGCAATCGCCTTAGGTCTGCATAAACATTGGAATCAGCACATCAATGCAGAGCTCTGCCCTAGACATAGCTCGAGGCAGCTCTGCATACAACTTTCAATTCGCTAGTTTAGTGCAAAGCCCTGTATTCACCTTAGGTCTGCATAAACTATGAAAAAAGCACATCAACGCACAGCTCTGTGCTCAGCATAGCTCGACGTAGCTTCGCATACAAGTTTCAAATCGCCAGTCTTATGCAGATCTCGACATAGCTCGACATAGCTCTTCATACAACTTTCAATTCCCAAGTTTAATGCAGAGCTCGACATAGCTCGACGTAACTCGACATAGCTCTGTATACAACTTTCAATGCGCCAGTTTAGTGCAGAGCTCTGCAATCGCAATAGGTCTGCATAAACATCAATGCAGAGCTCTGCGCTCGACCTAGCTCGACGTAGCTCTGCATACAACTATCAATTCGGTAGTTTAGTGCAGAGCTCTGCAATCGCATTAGGTCTGCATTAACTTTGAAATCAGCACATCAATGCACAGCTCTGCGCTCGACATAGCTCGAGGTAGCTCTGCATACAATTTTCAAATCACCAGTCTAATGGAGAGCTCAACATAGCTCGACATACCTCTGCATATAACTTTCAATTCGCAAGTCTAATGCAGAGCTCGACATAACTCGACATAGCCTTTGCATACAACTTTCAATGCGCCAGTTAAGTGCAGAGCTCTGCAATCGCCTTAGGTCTGCTTAAATACAGACTGTGGGTACCCTTTAAGAGCGCTCCAAATAGACGATTCTAAGGAGCATCTACAATCTGTGTACGTACAAAAGTGGGGGTTTAAGGAGTATACTTTATTTTTTCTTAGTCCTGCTTAAATACAGTCTGTGGTTACTCTTTAAAATGATGCCAAAGAGCATTTGCAATCTGTGTGTGCTTGAAAAGAGAGGGCTTTCAGGTACTTACTTTATTTTACTTATTCCTGCATAAAAATACATGCACTGTGGGTATTGGAAGCCTCCATGTTGCAGTGGTTACGCTACTCGCCTTGTAACTCAGGGGTCGCAGGATCGATCCCGGGCTTCTCCAGACTTTTGGATGAGTCCTTAAACCGAGTCCAGTCTCTGTATGACCTAAGCTGTTGGTGGGACGTAAAACTGAAACACTCACTCACACTGTGGGTACTCTTAAGACCGCCCCATTTAGACAATTCTAAGTAGCATTCGCAATCTGTGTGTGTTTGAAAAGATAGGGTTTACAGGGGGTATACTTTACTTTTCTTAATCCTGTTTAAATACATAGACTGTAGTTATTCTTTATTCCTGCTTAAATACATAGACTGTGGGTACTCTTTATGACCGCCTAAATTATATGATCCTATGGAGTACCTGCAATCTGTGTGTGTCAGAAAAGGGGGGTTTACAGGGTGATATTTTGTTATTATTATTATTCTTGCATAAAATACATAGACTGTGGGTATTCTTTAAGACGGAACCCATATGACGATTCTTAGGAGCACCCGCAATCTTGGTGTACTTGAAAAGAGGGATTTACAGGGATATACTTTATTGTTTTATTCCTCGTAAATACAAAGATCGTCTAGATACACTTAAAGACTGCCCAAATTAGATTATTCTAAGGTCCACCCGCAATCTGTGTATGCTTGAAAGGGCTATACTATTTTTCTTATTCCTGCTTAAATACATAGGCTGTGGTTACATCGCCTCAGACGATTCAAAGAAGAAAAAAATACCGCCTCAATAAGACGATTCTAAGGAGCACCCGCAATCTGTGGGTGCTTGAAAAGTTGGGATTTACAGTGGTATACTTTATTTTTCTTATTCCTGCTAAAATAATAGACTCTGTGTACTCTTTCAGATCGTCCCAATTAGCCGATTCTTAGGAGCATCTGCAGCCTGTGTATGTGCTGGAAAGAGGGGTTTTCAGGTTTTCAGACACATACTCATTTTTTCTTATTCCTGCTTAAATACATAGACTGTAGATACTTCTTACGACTGTCCAAACACTCACAATCTGTGTATGCTTGAAAAGAGTGGATTTACAGGGGTATACTTTATATTTCTTATTTCTAGTCATATATCTAGACCCTGGGTACTCTTGAAGACCGCCTCAATTTGACGATACTTAGGAGCACTCGCAATCTGTGTGTTCTTGAAAAGAGTGTGAGTACAGGGCAATACTTTATTTTAATTATTCCTGCTTAAATTCATAAACTATGGGTACTCTTTAAGACTGTTCAAATAGACTGGGTACTCTTTAAGACCGCCCCAATTAAACGACCTGTGTGTACTTGAAATAAGGGATTTACAGGTTGAAACCCAAAATTTCTTATTCCTACATAAAATACATATTCTGTTGGGACGGTTTAAGACCGCCCCAATTACACGATTCTAAGGAGCACCCGCAATATGTGTGTGTTTTAAATTCCAGTCCCAGTGATCTTAGTAGTGTTGACAGGGACTAAACCTCATTTAAAACAAAACCAATTACTTATAGTCACTTGTAGTACAAGTGCTGTATCTAAAGAGAATAAGTGTCATCCCTAAATCCGCACTCTACCCTTGTATACATGAACATTTTAAAAATCATGATTTAGGACAACTGCCTCATAATAGTTGTTTCTCCAACCAGGAATTATGAACTTGTTTGATCTTGGACTTAGTTTGATACAGTTTAGATCCTGTTTCAAAAAGAGAACTGACTCTTGGGGCTTTCACCCCTTTGAATCTGTTTTTTCCTTACATGTATATAAAACCAATGTTCGAGGAGATGACGATTTAATGGTAACAGGACACTTCGACCCCAAAACCACCTCGGTCCCTAGACACTTCGGCCCCTAGACACCTCGGCCCCACATAAAATTGAAACCCTAGACGGGTCGGCCCTTGGACACCTCGGCCCCTAGACACGTCGGCCCCACTTACCTAGACACTTCGGCCCCACTTTGCTTTTCACGGGGCTTCCACTTAAATAGGAGATCGGGTTGGATGCCCGATGAGGTTTTTTTTTATTTTTATTTGCTGATTTGATTATTTTGATATATTTGAACGTGACCAAATAGAAAATCTATATGTCCATTTACAGTGTTTAAGAAGAATGGAAGACACACTTGAAAATTCCCCTCTTTTATTTCGATGTATAATTCTAATTGTATTGCGGCATGCTTTAGAGCAGGCTCTTTTTTTCTACATTTCTGCTCTTGATCATCTATAGGCTTTTATATTATCCGAAATAATTCCACACCGCTAAAATACTTTTTAAATTAATTTCAATAAGAACATGATACCTAATTATCCTAACTTCTTGGATGGAAATCTGGATTGATCGGTGGATGGGGCCGTAAAACCAATAAAAAAAATCATTCCTCTGTTTCGTCAATCATGGTGATGATGGGGGGTAATCTTATATTTGTTAACAAATTTATATATTTATTTATTAATTTATTTATTTTTGGCCTCGGTAGCTAAGTCGGATGCGCGTCTGACTGGTGATCAGGAGGATGCGAGTTCGATACCAACCGGGGTCGGCAACTTTATTTCGTGGAGATTGATTATGAAATTTTTTCTAAGGTCATTCTCTCCCTTCTGCTGATTCAAGAAGGGTGGTTGTCATTTCTGGCGAAAGAAATATGCAGTGTATTGGTTAACTGCTTACGTATAAGCCTGCCCAGAATAAGTGTGGATAGTTAAACTGACCCGCTCGAAAATGAACTAAAAGTGTTGACGGGACCGTTAAACTCCAATACAAACAAATAATTTATTTATTTTAGAACTATCCTTGTAAGTAAACCAATTAATATAATGTATGCATGCAATTCAAAAACTGCATGAAAAACGGTGCAGATCCAGTTCAGAGGGTAGAAGCAATCTGGTCAGGATCTACACTGTTTGCAAACTTAAGGATTATCGTGTTCAGCGGGGTAAGGATTAATGAATTTCAGGTTAGTACACTATTTAGCAAAAAGTTTTTCAAGAACAATTAATTATTGACTTAAATTAGTAAAGTGTGACCTCAGTAAACAACCAGGCGTTACTAATCCCCTTTTCCCCCAATAAAGAGATCCTTGATGATAAACATATTATTGTTATCAATTTTCACACATTTGATTGTCATTCTAGCTCATATTAAAGGCGGACAGTAACGAGTATATTGTATACTTTATTTATTTATTTATTTATTCATTTATTTATTACTCACATTTCTGACTATCAGCCACTCAAATTACTTGATACATGTGTACTATATACATGTATATATTAGTGGATAATTTGTAGAAAAGTCTCATTAACTATCAGTATCAAGCAGACTATTAACATGCCTAATGGTTGGAGCCAATGAGCATTTAGTTTACGAAAAATTAGTCACGTGGGGCGCAACGTCACTTTCCTCATTATCATAATCAAGATGGCGCAGATCGAAGCGAAGAAAAGATTGTCGAACACGACGCTGCTGCTCATTCGAACTTTAGTAGTTCAATTGCTGACAGTGTGGAATTACCCCAGGTGCGTATAAATTGATGTATATATCACGGTAGTATCTATTTTGTTCTCTTTTTTTTTTTTTTTCAGAAATTCTGATATGGCGCCTCCAAGAAACGCTTATTTTTTTTCTTGGTTTTAGGCGTATTTCATTTTGTTTGCAAATTGGTTGAGACATATTTTTAGTCAACAAATTTAGGCTATTTGTTATCCAACTGTGATAACCACAAAGTGTTTTGGCGTCAATAGTATGCAAAATGTTTGGTTATGTCTCCACTTGACCAGTTGACCTACTTTCTAAATTCTAGAAGCCTCTTTGGTGTTGGTAGTGGTTACGCTACTCGCCTTATAACCAGGGGTCGCATTGAGGATCCCGGGCTTCTTTAGACTTTTGGATGAGTCTTTAACCTGAGGTCCCGTCTCCATATGACCTTAGCTGTTGGTGGGACGTTAAACTCCAACGCTGACTCACTTGACCTACACTGGTAAACCGGGTTGTGGGACAACTCGGCACATAGCAAACTCGGCACATGACAAACTCGGCACATAACAAACTCGGCACATGACTAACTCGGCCTATACAAACTCGGCACATAATTAGCTGTTTGGGTCAATTACCTATTGTTCACTTGGTAATGACAATTGCATAACCAAACAAATAATCAAATTAAAGTTACCTGTGGAATAGGGACCAACTAAATAGGGACCAAACATCAATATTTAATGGAGTAGATCTTTATTAAAAAACAAAATATGAAGATTTTTTTACAATAAAATTTCAACTATTTAAGTTTCAAATATTTAAGTTGTTTCTTAAATTTACCAGCGAATAAGTCTTAAAAAAAAAAAAAACAAAAAAAAAAACAAGACATAGGTTGTGGGTACTCGTTAGAACCGCCTCAATGAGGTGGTTCTAACAAGCACCCACAACCTATTTTTACTGAAAACAAGGAAAAAATATCGTTTGACAAGACCCCCATCAACTCGGCTGGGCAATTTCTTGTTTGACAATACGCCCATCAACTCGGCTGGGCAATCATGGGTGGCAATGAGTCCCAAATATCATATTTACAGCTTTAGTCATCGCCTGATTAATCAGATAATTAGTGTAGCATTAAGTCATATCCAGAGCTTTTTTTTTAAATGCAAACCAAAAAAAACACAAAAAAACAAAAAAAAAAAAAAAAAAATAGAAACTTTTTTTTATTTAATAAGCATACATTTAATTATTATAAAACAATAATAATAAAACAGGCAAATAAAGTATTAATGTACAGCTTAATAACCATTATAACTACTGTGGGCCGAGTTTGCTATGTGCCGAGTTTGTAGGGGCTGAGTTGGTTATGTGCCGAGTTGGCTATGTGCCGAGTTTGCTATGTGCCGAGTTGTCCCGACACCGTAAACCGCTAGGAGTGCACTTACCTCTGATGCCAGAGGCCCCGGTTCGATCCCTGGAGGCGGTGATTATTTCGGTGTACGAACACTCTCCATTGGCATCATTTGCCGGGATGAATTAAAAAAAGTGCAGCATCCTTAAGATTGGGACGTTTACTTGAGGCCCCCTGTGCAGGTTGACCCCCTACCATAATTACGTGATTACGGTGTAAGCTTTTAACCCTGCAGACCTAGAATGTATGTAATGTACACATGCGAGTAATGGTCAAGTGTGACCGATTGCAGTATACCGGTAAGTAGAAAGAAAGAGGATCCAAGTCTGCCGAGGCAAATCGGTGCAAGTCAGACCATGCTTAAAAACAGATAAACCCATTGGTTTTATTTGGCAACAGGGCGCTATTAAAATGGTCACAAAGTGCACCGTCCTTCTGATCAGGACGTTAACTGGAGGCCTCTCTCACACACACTTGAAAACACCTGCAATGAGTGTTCGAGAGCGATTCAATAAGCTTGAAGCTTTCACTGCATCACAATCAGAATTGTTACTGGTGACATGTCAAATGACATTTTAGAAGCCTCCGTGGTGTAGTGGTTATGCTACTCGCCTACTAAACAAGGGATCACAGGATCAATCTTGGGCTTCTCCAGACTTTCGGATGAGTCTTTAAACAGAGGTCCCGTCTCTATATGACCTTAGCTGTGGTGGGACGTAAAACTCAAACTCTCACTCATTCAAATGACATTCATACACCGCAATCTAGTAGTATAAACTTTAAACCAACTTGAGGCCCGCTGTGCAGGAAGACTCAACTCCTGTGCAGGTTAAAGACCCCTTATGTCATTACATTATAACTATGGAGGCTTTCATCATGCAAACCGTGCGAGTAATGGTCAAATGTGACCGATCACAGTATGAGTAGTAAGAAAGAAAGGGCTTGAGATTTCAGTCCCACAAAATGGGAAGCAGTGACTCCAAAATGACCTATACATTGTTGATGGGGATGTTAAACTGCAAACCAAACAGACAACAAACTTGTGGGCCCCAGTTCAGTGGTTGGTACATTTGTCTCTGATGCTAGAGGTCCTGGGTTTGATCCCCGGCAGCGGTGTGAGAATTTTGGTGTCTCCACTGGCATCATTTGCAGGGATGAATGTCATAAAGTGCACCGTCCTTCGGATCAGGACATCAACTGGAGGCCCCTTGCGCAGGAAAACTATCTCTCCTGCAGGTTAAAGAACCCTACCATAATTACATGATTACTGTGTAGGCTTTCATCCTGGAACACTGGAGTGTATGTAATATACACTGTGTCCCCTATAAGGCTGCCACGATTAATCGTATAATCGATTAATCGACTGATAAATTCCACAAAAATGATTATCATTTCTGATTTGCTCTTAATTGATTACTTGATATATACAATTTACTACCCAAAGTTATGCCTAAAATAGCTGGATGAGTGGCAAACAGTGCAGATTCTGATGAGACACCGCATTATGCAGCGTCTCATCTGGGTCTCCACTGTTTGCTCAGGCCTGTCTGTTCAAATATACATATGGTAAAGTGCAACATATGGTAAGAGTCATGCTCAGACAGGTAAAATAATGACAAAAATCTTAGCGATTACTAATCGATTATCGATCGCAATGACATGACTGATAATCGATGATCTTTTCAGCTCCGATTAGCCAGCCCTAGTCCCCTACTGGGGTTAAGGAGAAACCGGAAGAAAAAAAGAAAGGGCTTGGAGAAATAGACTGGGCTGCATGATCCTTTTGCCCAGAGCTGAATGTTCTAAGTCTGCCCAGGCAAAGTGGTGCAAGTCATATCAACCTTTTTGGTTTGTTTTGGCAGCAGAGCTTTGCTCGAGTTGTCATTGCATCTAAGTGAGCATGATACGTGTAGCTCATTGGTTAGTGCATTTGCCTCAGAGCCTCTTGCATCAGAGGGCCTCTGATGCAAGAGGCCCCCGATTCGAAACCCAGCAGCGCTGACTATTTCGATGTCTGAACCTCTTTCAGACTCAGAGGTATGCATTTTAGGATACCTCTGTTACGCAGACTGTAAATGGTTTTAAGGATGCATCCAGTGACTTCTTTTTTTTCAGCAAAATTCTAAATTTAGCCACCCATTCAACTGAGGTGATGGTCAAATATGACTGACTCGTATAAGAAGGTAGTTTGTTTGAGGTTTTACGTCCCCGTCAACACTGTAAAGGTCATTTTGGAGACGGTGCTTCCAATTTTGTGGGACTTTTACCTGACATTGAGATGAAATGACATCTCAAGTCCTGTCGCCAAATGAAACCAATAGGGTTAACTTATTAGCATGGACGGTCCGCCTCGCACCCCGGTTCCTGGACAGGCTTAGATCCTCTAAGCGGTTTACCAGTACTAGTGTGCGGGCCGGATTCAGCTCTGCGTGGAAGCATCATGCAGCCCATTTATTTCTTCAAGCCCCTATGGGCGTGGGCCAGTGTGAGCAGAGTATAAGAAGATAGACAGCAAACCTAGTGTATACGTAATGTGCATCTGCGAGTAATTGTCAAATGTGGCCGAAGTGAATGTTTGAGTTTTGCGTCCCACCAACAGCTAAGGTCATATGGGGACAGGACCTCGGTTTAAAGACTCATCCGAAAGTCTGGAGAAGCTGGGATAGGTCCTGCGATTCCTGGTTTACAAGGCGAGTAGCATAACCACTACACCACAGAGGCTTCCTCGATCACAGTATTAGTAGATAGATAGTGTAGGGTGAAAGTCCCAAAATATTGGACGGAACATCTCCAAAATGACTTAAATGGTGTTAACAGAGATGTAAAACCTTAATTCAAAAATGGAACACAGGCCCTGGTTTCATACAATATCAACCACCAACCACTAAGGCTGCCATGATTAATCGTATAATCGATTGATAAATTCCACAAAAATGGTTATCATTTCTGATTTGCTTTTAATCGATTACTTGATAGGTACAATTTACTACCCTAAGTTATGCCTAAAATAGCTGGATGAGTGGCAAACAGTGCAGACCCTGATGCATTTCATCTGGGTCTACACTGTTTGCTCAGGCCTGTCTGTTCAAATAAACATATGGTAAAGTGCAACATATGGTAAGAGTCATGCTCAGACAGAAAGCCAGACAGGTAAAATAATGACAAAATCTTAGCGATTACTAATTGATTATCGATCGCAATGACAGGACTGGTAATCGATTATCTTTTCAGCTTCGATTAGCCAGCCCTACCAACCATACCCTAGTGTCCTCATACTATGGGTTCATATTGCATAAAATGAGTGCCTGTGGTCTTTCTTCCAGTTTCGGGTTATTAACTCCAGGAGGGGACGCAGAAGGTGTATATTTCATACACTCAAGATTTGCAGGATGAAAGCCTACACAGTACATGTAATTGTGTAATTATGCTAGGTTCTTTAACATGCACAGGGGATTGCTTTCCCTGCGCAGGGGGGCCTCCAGTTAATGTCCCAATCCGAGGACTTGACACTTTGTGACATGCATCCCTACAAATGATGTCAGCGGATCGTGTTTGAACATCAAAATTATTGCTGCTGCCGTGGATCGAACTGGGGGCCGCTAGCATCGGAGGCAAACTTGTGTACTAACCACTGAGCCATCATGCTCCAGTTCCACATATAAACAACCCTTAACCTGCTGCATAAATTAGTTCAGCCACTCCCACCAATCATTACACAAAGGTCAAAGAAAAATTATAAACACTTGTTAGACTTGGATATTGTGGCAGCCTAGATGACTGTTAGACAAATTTTGTCGAGGATGCAAGTCAAAAAGACAAAAACTGATCTGGGTTCAGTCTCTGAAGTTTTTGCGATGTCATGTGTACATATTAGGCAAAAAAAGTCTTGGTAGGGTATTTTTTGTAACCAGACTTTTTATATTTTGTTTGATTTGAGGTTTAACGTCCCCGTCAACACTGTAAAGGTCATTTTGGAGACATTGCTTCCAATTTTGTGGGACTTTTACCCGACATTGAGATGAAATGACATCTCAAGCCCTGTCGCCCAAAGACTTTTTATATCATTATATCTATATGGACATGATATGATACAAACAAAAACAAACAAAAAAAAAATTTCAAATTGCCATAAAAGTAGATGAAAATTTCTTGGATGTCTTACGAAATTTGAGTAGACCCCCAAATGGTAGTGTCATTTCCAGCAATATGACTTTTTTCATCCTTAAAATCTTAAAAAAAAGAAGGACTTGTCAGTGCACCTTGTAGCATTCCTTCCTTATTTTTTAACCCTTTACCACTCAGGCATTTTGTGAATTTCGCTGATTTTCACAGTGTTGCACCTGACAACAACTTCAACTAGCCATTGTTTCATAATGGATGGTCTGTTTTACACCAAACTCGGTATGAATGTTCATTGGGCAGTAGCCTTTCAAATGCAACCTTTCATGACTTGATCATTGTTGTCATGGTAAAAAGGGGGCATCTCAAAGTTGGCAAAAAGTGTGTTTTCACATGAATTTTTGACCACATTTTAATCTTCACACAGCTGTCAAGGCAACAATTAAGGTGTTTGGCACTGGCCATTTTCACTGTTTGCAGCATGTTTTATCAGCATCAATTTTCAGGCATTTTTAACCCCAGACACCCTCAGATATAAATTTTAGCGGCCGGTTGGGCCATACGCCCAAAAAATTTTTCGGGATGTGAGGGGGGCGCTGCCCCCAATCCCCCCAGAATATTTTTAGTGGGGAGGCGCGCGAAAAAACAGGTCACTATTTTGCCCAACAAATCCTAAAGCAAACATAACTATCCAGGGGTAGAAATGGAGATTTTAGGTGCTTCTGGGGCTTAAAATGGGGGGGGGGGGGTGCAGACACGTAAAAACACGTATCTGAGTGGTAAAGGGTTAAGGGTGTAGCAGATATATTATCAGTGTTAATTGGTTGAAAGTTCCTTTTTGAGTTTTATTGTAAGACATTACCCGAATGCTCTAATTTGTGTCGCAATTCAATTGAATGAAAAGCTGGTAGTTTTCTGTTTATCTGTAAGAAATGAAAAGCTTGTACGGAAAGACATGAAAAGGTGTATTGACTTATATGCTTATTTTTGCCATTAACTTAGGCTCATTATACACCACAATCCATTATAACGCAGTTTTGGATATAATACGGTTTCAAGATGGATCCCAAAAATGTTAAGATCATATAGAAATAGTAATTTTTCTATAATCTATACATTTTTGTTCAGATATAACACGGTTGTCTAACCAACACAATTTCTGCTTTGGACTCCAAAAAAAAAGTGTTATTAAGTAGTTCCAGTACAGTTGTATTTCACATCTTTCCACCAAACTGGAAAGGAATGCATACAATAAAGACACCAAGGGGACACATGATATCTTTCCAGGCAGATGGCCATCAAGCTATAAAATGAATGAAAAGTCAAACTGTACCATACAAACCTTGACAATTGGAATAAACCACACCAAGCACCACCTTGTAACAGTCAGTAATAGATTTCAGGGATCATGTGGAGCTTTAGCCAACTCTCACCCTCACCTTAGAGCCAAGACATACATAACCAGTTGGTACCCGCAGGTTTTGTCCATACCCCTGCTTAAATCTTTTGATTATAACAATTTACGTAAACATTTAGTTACATGTAAACTACAGAACAACAGTCTTGCAACACATGGGTAGACACCTAAGGTATGAAGGTGGCAAGGTTAATGTCACAAAGGTATTTATATTGGTGTCTAGTTTATTTGTTTGAACCAAGGTTTTAGTCACCGTCTTGTAGAACTCTCACCCAGCATTGAAGTAAAATGACATCTCGAGCACTGCCGCCCATACACACCAATAGGGTTTATATGCAGGGACGATCCTACTCGCACCCCTTTGCCTGGGCAGGCTTAGATCTTTTGGCAGTTTTACTATTATCAGTACAGCAGATTATGTGACACGATGAGAATACATGTGACAATATAGAACAAGTTCCATTTTCTTTTTTCAGGGTCAGAACATATCCATACTTTGAAGCTTAGAAGAAGACTTGCTGTGGGAGTCTACACATATAATGATTTGAAAGACACAGCAGATGGCTACAAGAGCTCTCTGGCTGATTAAAGGAGCAAAAGTATCAAGTAGGTATGTGTGATTTCAAGAAAAAAGACTAAAAAACTGCATAAACAATTACAGCTCAACTTGGCTGTAATGATTCCTGGATATATCCAAACTGTTTTAAGCACTCAGTATGGAGTGCACACACACACTGAGTTCTTAGTTTTGGGCACCACAAGCAACTATTGTCATATTGAGATGAGACCTGGGTTTAAAGACTTCCTAAAGTCTGGAGAAGCTGGGACGTGAACTTATGACCCCTTGTTAATCCCCTGCCGCGAAGCGGAGCGAGGATAGTAGGAATTGCCTTCGTCTGTCTGTCTGTCCGTAACTCTTTTCTGCTCCATATCTCCTGAACCCTTTGATAGATTTTCATTAAACTTTGGTCAGTTATTTGTCTCAGTGAGCTGATGTGCAGAACCCAAAAATGAACCATGCTAACTCAAGGTCAAGGTCACAGTTGAAGGTCACGAGTTTGAAACTTGGGATTTTGTGTCTGTTCCATATCTCCTTTACCATGTTTACCCTTGAAAAGATTTTCATTTAACTTTGGTCAAGTATTCTTTTTTAGTGAGCTGATGTGCAGAACCCATTTATAAATGAACCATGCTGACTGAAGGTGAAGGTCACATCTGAAGGTCAAGAGTCTGAAATTTTGAATTTTGTGTCCGTTCCATATCTCCTTTACCCCTGCCAGGATTCTCATTAAACTTTGGTCAATAATCCCCCTCGGTGAGCTGATGTGCAGAACCCATGAATGATCTCGACTCAAGGTCAAGGTCACATTTGAAAGTCACAAGTTTAAAACTCTGAATTTTGTGCCTGTTCCATACCCCCTTTACCCCAGAAAGGATTTTCATTAAACTTTGGTCAATTATCCCCCTTAGTGAGCTCATGTGCAGAGCCCATAAATGAATCATTCCGACACCGAGTCAAGGTCACATTGGAACTGCTTAGGTCACAAGTTTGAAACTTTGAATTTTGTGTCCGTTCCTAAGCTCCTTTACCCGCCAAAGGATTTTTATTAAACTTTTGTCAAAAGTCCCCGCCAATGAGCTGATGAACAGAACACATGAATAAATCATGCCCACTCAAGTTCAAGGTCACAGTTGATGGTCATGAGTTTGAAACTTAGTAGTTTGTGTCCGTTCCTTATCTCCTTTACCCCTAGAAGGATTTTCATTAAACTTTCATCAAATATCCCCCTCAGTGAGCTGATGTGCAAAACCCTTAAATAAACCATGCCAACCCAAGGTCACAGGTGAAGGTCACAAGTTTGAAACTTTTGTGTCCGTTCCATATCCTTAATTTTCATTGAACTTTTGTGAAATATACCCCCTCAGTAAGCTGATTTGCAGTACCCACAAATAAACCATGCCAAGTCAAGGTCACAGGGGAAGGTCACAAGGTTGAGCCTTGATACAAAGTGCAGCTGGGGATTTGGCTGTCCCTCAGACTGCTTTCGTGTTTAAGAGGCAAGCAGCTTGCTCACTACCAAACCTCACAAAATCCAGTGTAGTGATTATATCATTTCTAATTTGTCATCATTTCAATCATATCAGTATGCATGTTTGTATTCTTGTAAACAAAGAGTGGGAAGTAGTTGTTACAGCCATGTATACATTGAAAAGGGCACCCGCCCATAGGGGCTTGAAGAAATATATGGGCTGCATGATGCTTCCACTGGACGTTAAGCCTCACATCAAACAAAACAACAAGACAAAGATACAGTGTTACAATGAGTCTAGTTTTTTTTTTTTCAGCTAAGGATTTCATATTCAATTTTAAACATGTACCCACTAAGCAAACAGTATAGACCCAGATCAGACTGCTCCTGCTCAGATTTTAGGAGAATTACAGTGTCCCAAAGGTGTCTTAAAATCTAGTGTGTGAAGAAGTAAATGAATGTGTTGCGTTTTTTGTTTCAGATCTGGATGACACAGTGACAGTGCAATGGGACCAGAGCTGAATGAAAACATTCTTTTTGACTAGAGAACCTGGGGACGGGGATGAAAAGGACTAGGATGTTATCTTTTATCATGTTTTAAATTCATATATCACATTTGGTGCATGTGATCTATGACATAAGAATTTTCACTGAACTTTCACTCAACAGCAGAGCCAAACTAAACAGCACTTGGCTGTTTTTGTGTGTGTTCTCACTAATATTCACAGAATTTTCGCATTCTACCAGAGAAATTTGAAATGAACTGTAAAAAAGCAACCCTTCGGAAGCAAGGATTAACAACATAAAACTGAAAACTCTACAGTGTTCATGTTTCACCTACATCAGCAAAGAAAAAAATCACATGGTCACAAACATTGTTGTGTGCAGTCAATACAAGTCACACAGACAGTCTAGACAAGTCTTGAAATGTGATAATTGTGATAAACAAATATATATAACAATCAAATCACTGACAACAATCAAATCACTGGCAGCGCTGGTGGGTTGATTGTCTTGCCAGAGTGAAGATTGGGAAAATGGACCTGAACAAGGGACTTGCTCTGTTTTGTTAAATCTTTAAATTCATGTACTTTAGCGCATAGAGTAGTCCGTGATCAGATGCCATGTTCTGGCAGACTGCATCATCTGATCTTGGTCTACACTATTTGCAAATGTCCCAGCCACATTTTTTAGCTCACCTGGGCCGAAGGCTCCAGGGGAGCTTATAGTATAGTGGGTCCTCCGTCGTCCGTCCACACTTTTGAGCAGCTATATCTCTGTATCCTGCAGGCTGATCTCAATCATTTCTCATCTGTAGCATGCCTCTGGTGGGGCATTGATGACATAAACTTTTTTTCGAAATCGCTCTAAAACTTTGGTTCCTATGGCAACCACAAGGTCCCATAGACTTACTATGGGAAAATGCTTGTCATCACCGTAGCGCCTTCAGATTTGATCGGATCTTTCTGAAACTTATATGAAAGGTGGCTGGGGATAAAAACTCCAATGAGTTCGAAAACCAGCCAAGTCCGCCCATTTATCATAAAATTAGGTACCTTTGATTGCTGAAAATGCCGATTTTTGACCTTGTCATCACGGTAGCCCCTTTTATCATAGAGTTACGTCCCTTTGATTGCTGGAAATGCCCATTTTCGGCCTTGTCATCACCGTAGCCCCTTCAGTTTTGATCGGATCTTTCTGAAACTTATATGTAAGGTGGCTGGGGATAAAACCTCCGATGAGTTCGAAAACCGGCCAAGTCCGCCCATTTATCATAAAATTAGGTACCTTTGATTGCTGAAAATGCCGATTTTTGACCTTGTCATCACGGTAGCCCCTTCAGTTTTGATCGGATCTTTTTGAAACTTATATGTAAGGTGGCTGGGTATAAAACCTCGGATGAGTTCGAAAACCGGCCAAGTCTGCCCATAGAGTTAGGTCCATTTGATTGCTGAAAATGCCGATTTTTGACCTTGTCATCACGGTAGCCCCTTCAGTTTTGATCGGATCTTTCTGAAACTTATATGTAAGGTGGCTGGGGATAAAACCCTGGATGATTTCGAAAACCGGCCAAGTTCGCCCATTTAACATAGTGTTACTTCCCTTTGATTGCTTCGACCTTGTCATCACCGTAGCCCCTTCAGTTTTGATCAGATCTTTCTGAAACTTTTATGTAAGGTGGCTGGGGATAAAACCTCGGATGAGTTTGAAAACCGGCCAAGTCAGCCAATTTATCATAGAGTTACATCCTTTGATTGCTGAAAATGCCGATTTTTGACCTTTTCATCATGGTAGCCTCTTCTGTTTTTATCGAATCTTTCTGAAACTTATATGTAAGGTGGCTAGGGATAAAAACTCGGATGAGTTCGAAAGTCGGCCCATTTATCATAGAGTTACGTCCCTTTGATTGCTGAAAATGCCAATTTTTAGCTCATCTGGGCCGAAGGCTCCAGGGGAGCTTATAGTATAGTGGGTCGTCCGTCGTCCTTCCTTCCATCCACACTTTTGAGCAGCTATATCTCTGCAGCCTGTAGGCTGATCTCAATCATTTCTCATCTGTAGCATGCCTCTGGTGGGGCATTGATGACATAAACTTTTTTCGAAATTGCTCTATAACTTTGGTTGTTATGGCAACCACATGGTCCCATAGACTTACTATGGGAAAATGCTTGTCATCACCATAGCGCCTTCAGATTTGATCGGATCTTTCTGAAACTTATATGAAAGGTGGCTGGGGATAAAAACTCGAATGAGTTCGAAAACCGGCTAAGTCGGCCCATCTATCCTAGAGTTACATCCCTTTGATTGCTGAAAATGCCGATTTTTGACCTTGTCATCACCGTAGCCCCTTCAGTTTTGATCAAATCTTTTTGAAACTTATAAGTAAGGTGGCTGGGGATAAAACCTCGGATGAGTTCGATAACCGGCCAAGTCGGCCCATTTGTCTCAGAGTTACGACCCTTTGATAGCTGAAAATGTCGATTTTTGACCTTGTCACCACCGTAGCCCCTTCAGTTTTGATCGGATCTTTCTGAAACTTATATGTAAGATGGCTAATGATAAAACCTCGGATGAGTTCGAAGACCAGCCAAGTCGGCCCTTTTATCGTAGAGTAACGTCTCTTTGATTGCTGAAAATGTCGATTTTTTACCTTGTCATCCCTGTAGCCCTTTCAGTTTTGATCGTATCTTTCTGAAATTTATATGTAGGTAAGGTGGCTGGGGATAAAACCTCTGATGAGTTCCAATACCGGCCAAGTCTGCCCATTTATCATAGAGTTACCTCCCTTAGATTGCTGAAAATGCTGATTCTTTACCTTGTCATCAACGTAGCTTTTCAGTTTTGATCGGATCTTTCTGAAACTTATAAGTATGGTGGCTGGGGATAAAATCTTGGATGAGTTAAAAAAAACAGCCAAGTCGGCCCATTTTTTATAGAGTTATGTCCCTTTGATTGCTGAAAATGTCAATTTTTGACCTTGTCATAACCGTAGCCCCTTAAGTTTTGATCGGATCTTTCTGAAACGTATGTGTAAGGTTGCTGGGGATTAAACCTCGGATGAGTTCGAAAACCAGTCAAGTTGGCCCATTTTTCATAGAATAACATCCCTTTGATTGCTGAAAATGCCAAATTATGACCTTGTAATCACCGTAGCCCCTTCAGTTTTGATCGGATCTTTTCTGAAACTTACATGAAAGGTGGCTGGGAATAAAACCTCAGATGAGTTCGAATACCGGCAAAGTCGGCACATTTATCATAGAGTGACGTGCCTTTGATTGCTGAAAATGCCTATTTTCGACCTTGTCATCACTGCTGCCCCTTTAGTTTTGAACGGATCTTCATGAAACTTACAAACAAGGAAGTCAGGCAGAAAGCTTGGAGGAGTTTGAAAACTCTTGTTTTTGAACTTGTCTTCACCATAGCCACTTCAGTTTAGATCGGATCTTCTTAGCAAGTCAGAAATAAAAGCTTGAATGAGTTTGAAAACCGGTGAGGTCAGCCTGTTTATCATAGAGTTACATTCTACTTGATTTGCAGAAAATGCTTACCCTGTCATCACCATGTCCTCCCATAAAGCCTTCAGTGAAGGTTGGCACTTCCTTAAACTTTGAATCTGTTAGCTCAGGTGAGCGATACAGTTAGCTTGGTCCTCTTGTTTCACAGCACTCTTGGGTCAGAAGGAGAAGACGTGCTGCTACAAATAACCAACACCCAGATTTTGTACACATTCCTTTATTACTTCTTAATTTATAGTTACCGTAAGCAGCTTTTACCATCTTGAAACATGCAATTTTAGTATATATACATGTATGTAAGACTCGGATTGAGAGTCAGTCCGGTATTAAGCTTATCAATAGTCAATTTCCAAATCATAGGCTGATTGCAATGCAAATTGTGGGCCCATTGCCTTTCTTAGCTCACCTGAAATAAGGTCATGGTGAGGTTTTGTAACTGCGAGATATTGATAGGCTTCATCTTCTTTCGTCCGTCCTGCATCATCTGTGCATAAACTTTTCTTGTGAACTCACTAGAGGCCACATTTTTTTGGTCCAATCATCATCAAACTTGCCCAGAATGATCATCTTGACAATGTCTCCGTCAAAGTAGAATATGGGTCATGTCGGGTCAAAAAGTTGGTCAGTAGGTCAAATCGCAGAAAAAACTGGTGAACACACTAGAGGCCACAGTTTTGGTCCGATAGTCCTCAAACTTGCTCAGAATGATAATTTTGACAATAACCCAGTCAAGTTCGAATATGGGTCATGACTGGTCGAAAAGTAGGTCAGTAGGTCAAATAATAGATAAACCTTGTGAACACGCAAGAGGGCACAGTTTTGGGACAATCATCATCAAACTTGCCCAGAATGATCATCATGAGAGTATCTTGGTCATGTTCGAAAATGGGTCATGTCGGGTCAAAAGTAGGTCAGTAGGTCAAATCATAGAAAAACCTGGTGAACACACTAGAGGCCACAGTTTTGGTCCGATCGTCATTTAACTTGCTCAGAATGATAGTCTTGACTATATCTCGGTCAGTTTAGAATATGGGTCATGTGGGGTCAAAAAGTAGGCCAGTAGGTCAAATCATATAAAAACCTTGTGAACCAACTTGAGGCCACAGTTTTGGTCCGATTATCAAACTTGCCCAGAATGATCATCTTACTATCTCGGTCAAGTTAGAAAATATGGTTATTGTCGGGTCAAAAAGTAGGTCAGTAGGTCAAATCATAGAAAAACATTGTGGACACACTAGAGGCCACAGTTTTGGTCGGATCATCATCAAACTCGCTCCAAATGATCATCTTGACAATATCTGGGTCAGGTTTGAATATGGGTCATGTTGTGTCAAGAAGTAGGTCAGCAGGTCAAATCATAGAAAAACGTTATTACTCTTAAGAGGCTAAAGTTTTAGTCAAATCATCATAAAACTTGCTCAGAATGATCATCTGGACAATATCTAATATCATTAGTTAAGTTGGAATATGGGTCATGTCAATTAAAAAAGTAGATCAGTAGGTTATTTTGTCAGAACCTTTAAACCATTTGAGATAAGAGCCTTGATATTTGGCATGTAAGGGCTTCCCACTCATATAAAAATTTGATCTGTGACCTACTTTATCATAACTTTTGAACCATATGAAATAGGGCCTTCATATTTGGCATGTATGTTCCTTGTGACAAGGTTTTCCCAACCATTCAAAAGTTTTAACCAATCGCATTGACCTTTGACCTACTTTGTCACAACTTTTGAAGCATTTGAGATACAGCCTTCATATTTGGCATGCAGGTTCCTGGCTACAAGGGATCCTATCCATACATAAATTGATCTGTGACCTTTACCATGACATTTGACCTACTTTATTATAACCTTTGAACCATTTGAGATAGTGCCTTCATATTTGGCATGTACATTCCTTGTGAAAAGGTCTTCATACCCATACAAACATTTTGATGACCTTGACCTTTGGCCTACTTTATCATAATTTTTTAATCATTTGAGATAGAGCCTTCATATTTGGCATGTAGTTTCCTTGTGACAAGGGCTTCCTATTCATATAAAAATGACGTGTGACCTTGACCTTGGCATGTGACCTACTTTATCATAACTTTTGAACCATTTGAGGTAGAACCTTCATATTTGGCATGAATGTTCCTTGTGGCAAGGCCTTTCCACCCCTACAAAAATGTACGTTCCTTGTGGCAAGGCCTTTCCACCCATACAAAAATTTTGACATGTGACCTTGACCTTTGGCTGTCTTTCTCATAAATTTCGAACCATTAAAGATAGAGCGATCATATTCAGCATGTAGATTCCTTGTGACAAGGGCTTCCCACCCAATCAAAAATTTTTACCATTGACCGTTTTTGTCATAACTTTTGAACCATTTAAGGTAGAGCCTTCATATTTGGCATGCATGTTCCTTGTGACAAGGTCTACCCACTCATGCAAAAAATTTTGACCTTGACCTGTGACCTACTTAATCATAACTTTGGAACCATTTGAGATAGAGCCTTCATATTTGGCATGTATATTTCTTGTGACAATGGCTTCACATCCATACATCTACCCCACCCATCATGGCTTGGAGAAATAGATTGGGCTGCATGGTGTGTCCACGACAATCCACACAGAACTGAAACTGACCACACATTTGTACAGGTAAACTGCTCGGATGATTCATATTCAGTATTTTTGTCGTCTTCTTCAGTAAACTGCTGGGCTGATTGAAACCAAATCAGCAGTCAGCTGAAAGTAAGTTTATCAGTTCTAAATGTCCTGGTCATTTACTGACCTTTGCCCTGGATGGCTTATATTCATCATTTCTGTCTTCTTCTCAAGTTAAATGCTTAACTGATTGAAACTAATTTATATGTATAGCCTAGATGGGCTGTGGCAATGAAAATAAATTCATGGCATTGGAGTCACAGGGCCAAGATGGCTACCGTACCCATATATATGGTAAAAACCTTTAAAAACCAACTCCCCGGGAACCAAAAGGCAGATAACCATGAAACTTGAACAGCATCAGGGACATGGGCCATACCATTTTTCTTCAAATTATGACATTTGGGTGATCTTGACCTATTTTACATTGTTTTCAGATTTGGTTACTTACACCTTTGTATTTAAAAAGGCAAAGCAGTGGATTTTTCCAATTTTGTTGTATCTTGTGCCACAATTGATATTTTGAGTCATCTGGATCAATTCCAGTGGACAAGGTCATTTATTGACCTTTGTCCTGGATGTCTGAAGAGTCAGTTTTTTCAGTTCACCTGACTGAAGGTCATGGTGAGCTTTTGTGATATTGAGTTGTTCCTCTTTGTCATCCAGCGCCCCTGCGTAAACTTTTCTCGTGAACACCTAAGCACTTGTCCAATCATCAAATTTGATGATCAAAGGATAAGCCTTTCCAGAACATATTGGTCAGAATGATCACCATGCCAATATCTTGGTCAAGTTTGAATACGTTTAAGCATGCCCAAGAAAAATGTGGATAGGTAAACTGACCATCTCAAAAATGACCTAAATAGGGTTGACTGGGCCGTTAAACTCCAAAACAAACAATGTGAACTCTCTAGAGGACACATTTTTGGCCAATCATCATCAAACTTACTCATAATGATCATCATGACAATATCTCGGTCAAGTTCGAACAATTGTCAAGTCAGGTCACATCATAGAAAAACATTGTGAACACTTTATGCCACAATTTGAGCCCAATCACCATCGAACTTGCTCAGAATGATCATCACGACACAATCTCAGTCAAGTTCAAGTTCAAGTATGGGTCATGTCAGGCCAAAAAGCAGGTCAGTGGGGCAAATCATAGAAAAACCTTGTAATTGCCATATATGCCACAGTTTTAGTCCGATCATCATCAAACTTGCTCAAAATGTCCGTGTTGACAATATTACAGTTCAAATATGGGTCATGTCTGGTTAGAAAGTAGGTCATTAGGTCAAATAGAAAAACATTGTGAACACTATTGGCCACAGTTTTTGTCCAATCATCATCAGACTTGCTCAGAATGATCATGTTCAACAGTTGACAATATCTCTGTGCTAGGGTCAAGGTCACTGTGGCTATTTTTAGAAAAACTTTGTTGTGGCTCAACTGCCTTATGTATTGATTTTTTTTTTTGTTTTGGTTTTACGGCCCTTTCAAGATTATTTCACTCGTATCAAGCCGATCGTTAATCAGAGGTGGGCGAAAAAGGGGCCTTTTTTTCGTGTTTTGTCAATAACTTTCTTATTTTTAGATAGAATTTGTAATTACTTGGCAGAAATGTTAACTATCATAGGACGATGTGTTGCACGCATGATTCGGGTTGGTACCTCAAATGTCAAGGTCATACATAGAGGTCAAATGTAAAAAAATGGGCCTTCTTTTTCGTATTTGGTTAATAACTTTCTTATTTTTCGATGGATTTTGAAATTATTTGGCAGAAATGTTAACAACCATGAGTCAATGTGTCTGGGACATGATACTTCAGTGAGGCAGCACTATAAAAGTGAGCATTGAGTTCCCTGTTGCAACCAGACACCGTCGTGATATGACTGAAAAATTGTTGAAAGCGACGTTAAACCCGAATTCAAACACACACACACATTTGTATGCCACTATCTGGGTACTTTATGGACATTCAGGGTCAGGTCCTAGTGCACCAGACAAATAGGCTCAGTCTAATTCACTCATGATGACGGGGGGTATCCATCCTTTTGACAATACAGAGCTGACTTGTATCTCCTTATCTGGGCACCTTGTTGACATTGAGGGTCAGGTCCTAGTGCACCCGATGAAGATGAACACGCTCAGTCTATTTAACAATGGTGGCAAAAGGAATGGGGCGGGGGAAGGGGATGACCCTTTGTAAAAGGTATCACTATATTCATAAAATACACCTGACCAAGGTATTACCAAAATAGGACAATTCTGAGCAAGTTAGATGATTGGACTGAAACTGTGACCTCTAGAGTGTTAACAAGGTTTTTCTATGATTTAACCTACTGACCTACTTTCTAACATCTCATGACCCATATTCGAACTTGACCTAGATATTGTCAAGATGATCATTCTGAGCAAGTTTGTTGATAATTAGACTAAAACTGTAGCCTCTATAATAGTGTTAACAAGGTTTTTCTAGGATTTGACATACTGACCTACTTTTTGACCCGACATGACCTGTATTCGAACTTGACAGAGATATTGTCAGGATGACCACTCTAAGAAAGTTTGAGGATGATTGGCCCAAAACTGGCCTCTAGAATGTCAACAAGGTTTTTCTCTGATTTGACCTAATGACCTACTTTTTGACCTGACATGACCCATATTCGAACTTGACCCAGGTATCATTAAGACAAACATTTTGGTAAAGTTTCACGAAGATTGAAGCAAAAATGTGGTTCCTAGAGGATGAACCAGGCAAATGTTGATGATGGACGTACGACGGACAAAAGGTGATCACAAAAGCTCATCTTGAGCTTTGCTAAGGTGCGCTAAAAACTTAATGCAGCAAATGTTTGGTATGATTATATATAATTTGAGTAAAACTTCAATCAGGTTGTAGTCTCATTACATCTGGCAGTTCTATATTTGTCTGTTATTATTTTGTGTATGCATCTTTGCACGTGCTAATTTGTGTATGTATATAATCTCGCTAAGATGTAAATACAATTTTTCCTGAAATTGGTTGATCTTTGTATTAGACTAAGAGATTTTACTATTATAGATGATTTGTATAAATTTGACAAATAAAATATTGTTTATTAATACATATTGTTCTTCTTTATAGCCATTAAGCCATTATTTATTAAGAAATAAAATATTAGAACTGTACCATCATGACTCTGTGCAAGAAATATTGGCAGAAAATAGGCCTAAATGCAAATATGGTCTAATTTCGTCAATATGCCCATCAACCTCTTTAAATCCATGTTTTTCAATATGCTGCACTTGTGTGCGTCGGATTGTAATCAACGGTCCGCATTTTTTCTGCTGAGCTGCAAGATCTAAGTTGGTCAAATTAGGTATGTGGGTACTTCTAGTGAATAGTATCAAATGCCACAGATCGCCCCTCGGACCTACATTAAACTATAAATCCCTAATGTCCCTCAAAGAGGACTTGGCAAACAGTGTAGACGCAGATTAGGGTCTACACTGTTTGTCATTACACTGAACGGAAAAAAATCCACTTGGCATTGAAGGGTTAAAAGTCCTTCAGATCTACCGTTTTTGTCTTCTTTGTTTGTTTGTATTGGAGTTCTAACGACCCAAACCACACTATTTAGGTCATTTTTGAGTCGGCCGTTTTACCTTTTCACACTTTTCCTGGGTAGGCTTATACGTAAGTGGTTAACCAGTCAGCTTTTAGTGGACACATTAAGAAAGCATACCAGGTTTAACAAATCTACCGATTATAAAAAATAGAGTGAGTTTTACGTCCCACCAACAGCTACGGTCATACGGAGACGGGATATCGGATTAAAGACACATCCGAAGGTCTGGAGACGCGGGATCGATCCTGCGATCCCTGGATTACAAGGCGATCAGCATAACCACTACACCATGGAGGCTTCTATAAAAAATAGAAGTGAAGGCAATGATCAGGAATCGATACAGTTAACCCACAGCTACCAGCAGTGACACCAAAGGGAATGAAACACAAACATAATATATATGTTAAACACACACTCAAAGTAACAAAAATTAAATCGCGGCAGAAGAACCGCATTGAAACGGTCCGTGAAACGAATTCCATTGGAGCGGGGCTTAAAGTCTCCAAAATGAACTCTCACAATCAAAAGTGCACACTCTTGAAATTTAAGGTCTTTTATGAAGTGAATTGGTTGGGGCATGGCCACGGGTTGGTATCAATGAATGCATCTTCTATTAAGAACAAGAGAATTGGTTTAGGTGGTTTCATGGAATGGATGGGTGAGGCATTCATGGCTCCCAGTTTGGAGTGACTCAACGAGTCTTATAAGTTGTGTGTGTGTGAATTCGGGTTTAACGCCGCTTTCAACAATTTTTCAGCCATATCACGACAGTGTCTGGTTGCGACAGGGAGCTCAATGCTCACTTTTATAGTGCTGTCTCACTGAAGTATCATGTCCCAGACACATTACATGATACCCCACCCAGTCACATTATCCTGACACTGGGTCGACCAGTCCTAGCTTTACCCCCTAAATCTGAGTGCCAAGCGAGGAGCAGCTAGTACCATTTTTAACGACTTTGGTATGTCGCGGCCCGGGATCGAACCCGTGACCTCCCGTTCGCCGGAGCGGACACTTTACCAACTGAGCTATCGGGGCCGGTAAGAGTCTTATAAGATACAAGAATATATGTGGTTATGCCAGGGTGGGAACTCTACGGTTTCTGAGATATAAGGTCTTTTATGAAGTGGAGTGGTTTAGGGACATGGCACCGGCGCAAACTGACGACCGCCGACGGTTGGTGTCACTGTGTCTTATCATTGGAAACAGGATTGTATGGGGGGGGGGGGCACCTGAAGGGTTTCTGAGATATTAGGCCTTTTACGAATTCAGGAGGCGGGGTATGGCTAGGTTGGTGTCACTGAATGCGTATTATCATAAGGAACATGAAAACATAAGGTTTAGGGTTCGGATTCTGAACTTTTTTGTTTGGTTTGAATTGAAATTTTAACGTCCCCGACAACACTAAGTATTTTGGAGACATTGCTTCTAATGTGTGGGAAATTAACCCGACATTAAGATCAAATGACATATCAAGCCCTGCCGCCCAATGAAACAAATAGGGTTTATGTGCTTGGATGGTCCGACTCGTACCACTTTGCGAGGGCAGGCTTAGACATGGCCCTATCACATCCCGGGGTTCCCCCAGGCTGGTGTCACTGAATGCGCCTTATCATAAGGAACAAGAATGTATGGTCTAGGGGTGGAGAACGGTTTCCTGAGATAGGTCTTTTATGAAGTGCATGGGACAAGGCCCCTGCGCTCCCTGGGGAACGCCTTGAAACTCTCTTGCAAAATTTCTCAGTGATATGTGTCAAATCACCTTTATCCGTCATGCGGTTGCAGAGAACTCGTCCGGACAAAATTTGGGCGGATTTTTTTTTTTTTTTTAAATCCAGGGGACGTTTTGGTCCGCGGTTATGAAACCCTCTTTTACAACGTCATATCCATATCTATCATATCCCAAAATTTCAGAACACTCATTCCAGTGGTTGACGAGAACTCGTCGTAATAAAACTGTAGCGAAAAGAAAAAGAATGACAGTAAGAATAAGAGACGCAGCAAACCCAGTAAGTCTCCCGACTTCGTTTGGGAACCTAAATTATTTAGGAGAATTTTGATCCACGAAAAGGTAAGAATCACCATCTGGAATCCTGAAAAAAAAATGAGTTGGAACGGCGAGCATTCCAGAGAAGTCGGTTTCTAATGGAATCATTTCAATATTATTCGTTGGCAATCCATTTTAGCGCTTCATAACAAGCGTGAATTAAAACATAACTGATAAACAATGTACAATATATAATGTCAAGTACAAAACGGCTAATCCGTTATATTGTCTTTTAGACGGGCCTTCATGAGCTAGTGGGCAGTGGCGCCGCATTCGGGTCCCATGAGACGCCAAGGTTTAAAATGGAAGGTTTTTTCCCCAGTATTCGCCAACCTATGATTATTAATGACCAGATCAAAACAAGTGAAATAATTTTGAAATGGCAGTAAAACAACATCCAACCCTGAAAATTTGAATGCATGTAACAAAGCCTATCATGAGGTATACAAGTACTTTTCCCCAAAGTGTTTATAGGTCTGAGTGGAAGTGAGTACATTTTTGTAGTCCACCAGCGTTGTCTAAGGTCTGCAATTTATGTATAGTATGATAACTGGAGCACCGGAACAGGCTTCACAGCCTCTACGGTGTCTTTTTGTAATGGTCTCTTGGTATGGGTCCGGGGGTCAAACTTGTAGGGGTGGTTTTTTTGTTCAAACACTGAAAAATTAAGGGTCACTGATTAGGCGTAATGGGCTGGTCCGCTCCAGCAAAAGACGCGTGCACTCCATGTTTTTTTTTTTTTTTTTTTTTTTTTCCAGCTCTGTGCAGTAGTCTTTGCTTCTTTTATAGAACATTGTTCAGTCTCGGCTTGAAACGCTTTCAAGTACATGTAGTTTGTTCGGAACGTACGGACAGCGCATGTCAAGATCATGAGACACTGTTCATCCGCACAGTCTGGTAAGAGCTCATACTTCCCGTTGACACAATCATAAGGCGTATACAAATGAACAGCTAATTTATTCTTGATATAAAATAATGACTTACCAGACATGACAAAATCAAAGGTACGGTTGTTTGCTGACCGCACAGCCATCTACTCCGAAAGATGTAGAGCTCCTACAGCAGGATCTTGTTCAACTCCAAGGAAACTTTATTGGGACATGGAGTTCAATCCAAGCAAATTTGTTGTCAAACATACAACAAGAGGTAGAACTAGTGTCCAAAGTAAGTACTTCTTAAATGATCAGCTTTTGAAATCAGTTGCAAGTTACAAGTATTTTGGAGGTCAGCAGCAACCTGTCCTCCAATAAACATATTCAGAACATAACCACTTCAGTAAGTCGGTCATTGGGCTTTCTTAAGAGAAATATTAGATCCCAAAACCCAGCCTTAAGGCCATACGTGCAATGGAACCGGCTGCTGGCAAGTATTGCTTTGCTGCCAACATTCGATTCTTTCAAGAGGGCATTGTATACAGTCAGCCATTCACTGCTTTAAATACAAGCGCGTTGTTTTAACCTTTCAGTCTGTAGACTGGTGGTTTAACATCTTCACTCTGTCATCTTTCACCTGTACGAATATGTATTATGGGAACTTTTTTATTTGTAACTTATTCTCTACTAACATAGAATAGACGCGCACCTGCACATAATCCCCGCGTGGGGGTGATTCTGTATGAATAGATAGAGTACCTCTCATACTTTGCTTAACATCCCTCCTTTGCAAAGTCCATTACTGAGAATTCGTCAGAAAATGTGATGCATCAACGGATATCCACTGTTTGTTTGTATTGGAGTTTAACGGCCAAGTCAACACTATTGTATGTCATTTTTTGAGTCGGTCAGTTTACCTATCCAACTAATACCTACCATTGATAGAAAAAAGATGAGAATTAAAATGTGGGATTTCGTCACTTTTGATCGGTGTTTAATAGGGACCCAATCTGTGATCAGTCGGTTGCCGCCATCGTGTAATCGGTGGGTAAACATATTGTTTTAATAGAAGGACCAACAGCAACCTATAGCACGAGATATGCAAGCTCTTAATCACCGATATCGCCGATCGGACAAAGATAACCAAATATGTATCACCGACCATATCTGACGGAAAATGTTTAATCACCGATGACTAGCTATCAAATGCCGATTAATCAGCGATACGCCTGATTAAGCTCCAATTTACAAACGATAGAAATGGTTAGTATTTCAGTATTTTATCGATGAAAACATAATTATCACCGATCGAACCCCGTTTGAGTTGCTTTCGGTCACCTGCCAGCAACCCATGAAATGTTTGGTTAACCGATTGAATATTTGTCTATCACCGATGGCCGTTTACACAGAAAACCAGAAATAAAATCACACATGACAACAGATCAAAACAGCAAGAAATTTAATATAAAATGACCGATTGGGGACAGCCCGTCTGTGTAACTTGGGCATAACGGAGTCTACTACCTTCGCATTCTTTAAATTGTGTTTGCTTTCAAACAACCACTTTTCTCGGAATTTATTAAAAGTAAGTCACGTGATGCTGTTTAAAGATCTAGAAACATTCGTATATACTTGCATCTATCTGCAAAATTTGAAATGCTTATATAAGTGTGCGTTGCTTACGTATATTTCCGAGTCTGTTGTATATAAGAAAATTTTAATATTTTCTAAGTTCTGTTCACGAATGGCTACACGTGCTACCACACGGACGGCTGTGTCCTTGATTTATGTTTCATGGCTGACTGGCTTTAGACTGGCTGTTAGTGTTAGAGAGCTGTAATTTCACACAAATTGGTTGTCATTCGGGTTGAATATGTTGCCTCTTCAGATTTGACGATTGGGAGTACTACCAAATTACATTATACCATCAGCGATGCAAAAGCTCCAAGGTCTCCTCTCATATGCTTGGCGCAAAGCCCCTAAACGGCAATACCAATTTTAGAGTCGGACTCTCCACCGTCTGAGTTACTTGTACCAGTGGTTTAGTCGGCAAACCATTTGTAAAGACCAAACAGATCAAACGCCTTTGATCTATATCGGCATTTTTAAGTGTATGTTTGGAGTTCGCATTAAGATATATTCCGTAATAGCAAAGTATAGTAAAATATCAGTGAGTGTTGGGGAAAGCCGCGAATCCCAAACCAAGTTCACACACATTTTATTTTAAATACTTCTCGAGTCATTCCACTCTCGAATGTGCACATTGTTTACATGCAGGATGTTGGAATGGCCCACATAATTATCCGTCGAGTCAAACACTAAATAGACGACAAATCGTCAAACCACGCCGTCAAGGCGGGGCCAGTGGAAACAGAAACTTTCACGCAAGCTTGAAATTTCAGGAATTTCCATCTGATTACTGCTCTGCTCATGTACATTAGGGGCATCTATAGAGCCTTTTGGAGAAGTTGGCGGAGCTTAAAAACTGACTTAAGTTCATGCTCATGACACGTTTTCTTACCAAGTGTAAACAAAACATCTCAAATGTTTTTAGTGTGAAGGCGATTACAAGGTTATAATATCAAAGGAGACAACTCAAATACAATGGTACCCAGAGTTGTGATTCTTGTAAATTACACGTTTTCTCATATACAATATACCGTCAATTTACCTCATAGAGTATAAGAATGATTTTGATGACAAGTTTTATTGCCAGGGGAAAATGCCATTACACCTAAAGTTGAGGTTCTTGTGCATGAAATGCCTTCTCAACCTTATGCACATTTGACTAAGTACAATCAATACACCTCAAAGGGTATTGGAGTCCGGGTGATCATAAGGTTATATTGTCAGGGCAGATTACCAAAATACCATGGCGCCCAGTTTTGGTTTTAGTGCATGACGCGCTTTCTCAATCACATATACAGTTGTACTAAGTGGTAGTCGCAGATAAGATTGACTAGGCGCAGCTATTCACTATATGTCAAATTCGCCGAATCCACCAGAGGATTCGGTAGAGTGCCTGTCGCATGCTTTCTTCAAGCGGAGCAACTGACCATATATACACCACAACTTTATGTTACCGACTGACGCCAGGCTGAGCGCTATATCCACTGGACCTATTCGGCCCGGGGATAAAAGTCTCGATAAAACAGTCTCCGTCTCCTTCATCATATTGTAGATTATATTTTCTAGTCATTTGGGATCTTTGATACTATTTTGGAGTTTTGAAAATCTATGTATTTGAGTCACTGATGAGGCGCCATTACACTAACTTGTCTGTGTAAAATATATATTTGATATCCATAGTGTTAGGTAAAGCGAGTGGTGCAACCAAACAATATACATTTGTTTCTCCTAAAAGCAATAGGTTATTTGCACTCGTGACCAATGTTTTGTGGTTCAATGAAATATTTAACGGTATAGCCCTAGTATCTAGAACTATGCAAGCTTTGTGAAAATACGAGTATGGCAGTGCATGCAGTGTGAAAATTTGATAGAAATAACAACAATTCTGCCGAAGGCTATGGCGAACCGGTGGAGGGGCGAACTTACCAAACCATGGAATGCAGGTCAAGGTCAAAGTTGGATGCTTGCATAAAACTTGACATCCTTAGATGTAAGCTTGTTCCACCTACTATAAACAAGAATTCCGCAGAAGACGGCGTCGTACTTGCTAGGGCAAATGTCACAGGAGCCACAATCAGACCGTGGTTATGAGTGAGAGTTTGAGTTATACGTCTCACCAACTGTTAAGGTCATATGGAGAGAGGACTGCGGTTTAAAGACCCATCCATAAGTCTGGAGGAGCTCGGGATCGTTCCGGCAACCCCTGGTTTACAAGGCGAGTAGCATAAACACTACACCACGTACGCTTCTGTGAACGTGGTTATTTAATAAATTTATTTCATACTCAGCAGTTGATAGTTCAAAGTCTCTGGACCGCAAAATATAAGGCATGGTCACCAAGTCGACATACCTGCCGCATCAGTGCGTCGTGGAGAAGCATTATGCAAGGTTTGGTAGTTGTAGGCCTTATAGCAGAGAATATATAGAATGTCGACGTAAAATGTGTTCTGCAAAATATAGGTCAAGGCCACCCGGTCAAATGACCTGCTGAGTTAGTACACTGAGAAGGACTACGGATGTTTTAGCGGTTGTAGGCCTTAAGAGTTGAGCAGATATCAATTAAACGTCGACGTAAAATGTGAAAAAGTCACTGGAGTGCATAATATAGGTTACGGTCACCAGGTCATGGTACCATGCAAGGCTGAGTAGTTGTAGGTTTTATAGTTGAAAAGATATGGAATGTCAAAGTAAAATGTGTAAAAGTCACTGGAGTGCAAAAAATAGGTCAAGGTACCTGCAAAACCCGTATCTTGAGGAGAGACACTATGCAAGGTACGGTGGTTACTGACCGCACAGCCATCTACTCTGAAGGTCTTATTGTTGAGGAGATGCCTAGCGTTGACGTAAAAAAGTGACTGGAGCACAAAACATAGGTCAAGGTCACCGGGTCAGGGTACCTGCAGAGTCAGTACAACTAGGAGAAGCACTATGCAAGGTTTGATGGTTGGAGGCCTTTTATTTGAGATCTGGAACATCCGCGTAAATTGTGTTAAAGTCACTGGAGCGCAAATTATGCCAAGGTCACCTGGTCAATGTGTCTAGCAAGTCAGAAGGTTGGGAAGGTTTAAAAGCTTATTAGTATTGTAGTTAATTACAATACAAACATTAGGCGTAAATGTGGAACTTCGACATAAAATGTTTACAGACGGACGGACAGTCAACGCCTATGTCGCACCCTACTACAAGCAGGTGCAATAATGAAGCTTAATGGACTTAAACCTTAGGGTGATTGCTAGATCTGATCCAAAAATGATCACAGTGAGTGAACCATAAAATGTAGGTCAATGATAAATATGAATGCTTGCAATGTAAAGGCTTATGTTGGTTGGTACCTGATGCTTTGTCTCTGGTCGGGCCCATCGGAGTCTGTTGGTTTTCTTTAGCTCCAGCATTTCAGTTGTTTCGTGCTGTCGAGTCCTCGCCGTTGTTTCATCTCTAGTGTGGTTGTTTGACTTTTGTGTTCACGGAGATGTGCACTGATGAGTTAGGAAGCCTTCATGCGGATTGAACAAATTATTTGTCTAAATCGCGACGGAAGTAAGGGCGAGGATTGTGGCCACGTAAAATCGATTCGTGTCCCCAGTGGAATTTGTTTCCGCTGACCGTTCCAAGATGGCTATTCTGTCGCGGTTTATTTTTATCATGGTTTGTCTTTGGGTGTTTGTGTCGCTTTTATTTTGGATAGCCCATTGGCCAATATGTGGGAAAGTAAAAGTTTCTGTCCTTTTTGCTTTCCGTCGTTGATGTTTCCATTGGAGCCTGTTGTTTCATGTTGTTTTTTTTTTTTTTGTTTTTTCCCTTTGGTGTCTCAGGTGGGTTAACTGTATCGATTCCTGATCATTGCCTCCACCTCTACTTTGCATTTTTGTGAAGTTATATTAAAATCGGTCAAGTAATGTAGGCGCTAGAGCGATGACAAAAGTACGTACGTACGTACGTACGGGACAAACGCTATATCCCCCCCCCCCATCACAACTATGTTAAGTGAGGGGATAATCAGTATTTTTTTTTCTTAGCAGTTGATAGTTGATATAAAATGTGTCAAAGTCACGACAAAAACATATAGGCCAAGGTATGTGCCAAATCAGTACATCGACGAGAAGCACTATGGTTGGTTGCTGTCGGCCATTTATTTTAAGACATATGGGACATTGACGTAAAATGTGTTAAAAGTCACTAGAGTGCATAAAATAGGTCAAGGTCACCAGGTCAATGTACCCGCAGATGCAGTAAATGTAGGAGAAGCACTATGCAAGGTTTGGTGGTTGTAGTTGATATGGGACGTCGACCTTAAATGTGTAAAAGTCAATGGTGTGCCAAAAATAGATCAAGGTCACCAAGTCAAGGTACTTGCACAGTCAGTACAGCTAGGAGAAGCACTATGCAAGATTTGGTGGTTGCAGGCCGTTTACTCAAGATGCGGAACATTGACGTAAATTGTGTAAAAGTCACTCCATTGTAAAATATAGGTCATGGTCACCAGGTCAAGGTAACTGCAGAGACGGTACGTCTAGGAGGAGAATAATGTAAGATTTGATGGCTGTAGGCCTTTTATTTGAGATCTGGAACTGCGACGTAAAATGTGCCAAAATCACTGGAGCGTAAAATATAGGTCAATGACACCAGGCCAAATTTTGATGGTCGTAGGCCTTTAATTTGAGATCGGGAACATCGACGTTAATTCTGTCAGTCACTGGAGTGTAAAATATTGATCAAGGTCATCGAGTCAAGATACCTGCAAAGTCAGTATAGTAGTCGCAGATAATATTGACTAGGCGGAGCTATCGTGTGTACCTGCCTTTGGAATGCTCTATTAACAAGAAGGTAAAACAAGTCACCAGGTTGTGTGAATTCAACTGTAACACAAACAAGGCTGTGGAGTATATGGTCATTTGGTATGCTTGAATAAAGCATGCAAAAGGCACTCTACCGAATCTTCTGGTGGACTCATCGAATTTGACATTTATTGACAATACCTATTGGCTCCGCCTAGTCAATTTTATCTGCGACTACTATACATCTAAGAGAAGCACTATACAAGATTATATGGTTGTAGGTCTTTTATTTGAGAAGATCTGGAACATCCGACGTTATTTGTGTCAAATATGTTCTATAAAAGGGTTATCCTTTGGAAGCTAGGAATACGCCACAGAACTGGAAATATGAAGTGTACATGTTTTCTGGGCCAGACTAGCTAGTTTCGGCCAATTAGGCCTCATAAGTGACCCTCTCATATTTTCAAAATTCCACAATGGAATCAATGATCCCAAAGGACAAGAAAATATAAACTACACTATGATGTAGGGCAGGGAGACTTTTTACGGCCGCCACCAGCTGAAGTGACGTTAAATACAGTAAAAATTCGGTGGCTCGAACACCGATGGCTCGTTTACCATGGCTGAGTCGAACTCTTTTTTGAGTCCCTAGGGAATTCCTCTAAATAAGAAATAGTCAGGGATAATTTGGGAGATTTATGTCTTTTATCATGCAAATGTATGCTGTGTGTACTCATTAGAATCGCCTCGATGAGGCTATTCTAATGAGTACACACAGCATACATTTGCATTATAGAATACCTAAAAAATGTCCAAAAGTATCTTGTTATGCCTCCTAACAGTCACCCTCAGTGGCTCGAACTACCCCTGTCTCGAACAGATTTTCGAGGTCCCAAAGGTGTTCGAGCCATCGAAGTTCGACTATTTTCTATAAAAGGGACTGGAGCGTAAAATATAGGTCAAGGTCACCGAGTCAAGGCACTTGCCTAGTCAAGGGCTCAGGGAGATGTTTCATGAAAGATTTGATGGTTGTTTAGTCTTATAGTTGATTACAATACAAACTTCAGCACAAATGTCGAACTTCGACATATTGGCCAAAGTCACTGGAGCGCAAAATATAGGTCAAAGTCACCTTGTCAGGGAGCTTACAAAGTCAGAAGGTCAGGGAGATGTTTCATGTAAGGTTTGGTGGTTGCTGAGGTTTGTAGTTGACTTAAATCAAGAATTGACGTAAATGTCGATCTTCGACGTAATTATTAACAGACGGACGGACGAACAGATGGGTGCAGCGACGGAAAAGCGGACGCCTATGTCGCACCCTACTTCAAGTAGGTGCGACAAAAAGTAAGGTCTGTATATCAAAGTAAGAAATAAAAACAATGGAAGAGTTTTTTTACGAATAAATATATTTTTAAGTTTATTAATAACTACTCAGCATCCAAGTACATGTATCAAACAAATGAAACTTACAGAGTTTAAAAATAGAAATATTTTAACTCAGCTGAAATTATTTAATATAATACCTTATCGCCTGCCTTGGTAGCTTATTTGGATGCATGTACGACTAGTGATCAGGAGGTTGAGAGTTTGATACCTGTCAGGGTCTGCAACATTCTTTTATGGACACTGATCATGAAATCTTTTCTACAGTCATTCTCTACATTCTGCTTATTCAAGCAGTGCAGTTGTCAGTTTCTGGCAATGAACACACTAGCTGTTGTTGTTCACAGTTGCAAACAAAACAAAATAACTGCACCATATTTACCACATCAAGAAAAACGACAAATGGCATTATGGACGGGTTTTTCAGTAGGAGTTTCCAAAAATGCCAATTTGAACAACTTTTAAAGGGGACCACTTAAGGATCGTTCCTGTGAAGTTTGGTCAAAATCTGATCAGTGGTTTGAATAAATTGTTTACGCATGGATGCACGCACGACGGACGACGGAAAAAAGTGATCCCAAAAGCTTACCTCGTCACTGTGCTAAAAATATGCTTTTGATTCAGCATATATTAGGGTGGGATTAAGGTGGTGCAGAGGAGATCTATTTAATCATCTCCAGTAAGGTTCTCCTCAAGACTTCTAACTTTATACTAATCATGATATAATATTGAAGCAAGATGGTCCTGAATTGCCCACTTGATTTCAAAAGTTTGCTGTTATTTAAAAATTTAAAGATTTGTCTGGTCTGCCAGCCATATTCTTTATCGGAGCAAATCCATTTTCTGGTGACCATCACCTTTCAAGAATATTGGCCCAGCGTTTCTGGAGGAGATACTTCAAGGTTTTTACCATATTTGGACATGCCAGCCATTTCGGTCATGTGATCTGAACCATTGCAACATACTATCCTTGTCACATAGATTTTCTTTTTTTGATTTGTGGTTTTACATGCCCGTCAAAACTATTTAGGTCATGTTGGACATGTTGCTTCCAGTTTTGATGGAAGCCCTGCCACCTTAACAAACCAAAACGGCAGTCCGACCTGCACAACTTTGCCTGGGCAGGTTTAGACCCTTTAAGCGGTTTACCAGTACTCATGCGCACAATCGGTACTGAGCAATTGTCAAAAGGCTGCATTTGAAATTTGACCGAAATTGGCCCAGCCATTACATGAATATGGAAACTGTCCTTTGAAATGTCAATCCAAAAAACTTGGGCCAACTTGGTCACTGAATGATATTTGGCACTCAAAGAGATCAATTTTGTACCTTTCTCGTGTCATAAACCACAATGACTTGTTTTACCGTTAACCAATTCAAAAGCCTAAGAAACCAAATTTGACCTTGCCATTAAATCAAACTTCTTCTCAGAAACCACTGGGCCAGCAGAACCACTCCAACCGAATTTCATATGAAAAGTTTTAGGAACAAAGAAATTAAAGTAACACATGACCAATATGGCAGTCATGCACACTTAAGGTAAAAGCATGTCAGAAATCTCCAGAATCAGTGGGTCAATGGCCATGAAAATTGGCTTGTATCTAGCATTGGGGACTTGAGCCAATCATGGTTTGTTCAAATAATGACCTTGACCTATTTTATGCCATGGTCAGCTTTGGTTGCATAGGCTTTTGTATGGAAAAAAGTCAAAACAGTGTATCTATTGGAAACTATTGCAGCCTGTGATGCAAATATTGTTGTTGCAGTTTGCTAAATGAGTAATAAACTAGAGCTATCACTAAAGGTGATGAATACCCCAACAAAAACTGCCTTGATAGTACAACAGCGGCATTTTGCAATTTTTTCACTTGAAAGGGGCCATAACTACGTCGAAAATTGACGAATTGTAGTGGAAATCGAACTTGACCTGTATTTTATGATGTTACATCAGTGTACCAAAAATTATAAAAATCGATGAAGCGCTTTTTGAGTTATCGTCTGGAAACCAAGTCAACTGACCGACCGACGGACAGACCGACCGACCGAAAAACTCACTCCTATATACCCCCCAAATTTCATTTGTGGGGGAATAATGAAACTACATTGAGTATTTAAAGTCAATGTCATTTCTTGACCTTGCCCCAAGGTCCTTAAGATATTAAACAGAAAATAGAGAATATTTGATTTTTTTTCTTCAGTTTTCTTTGTTTGATTTGAAGTTTAACATCACTGTCAACACTGTATAGGTTATTTTGGAGACGTTGTTTCATATTCTGTGGGACTTTTACCCAACTCTGAGAAGAAATGACATCTCAAACCCTGTTTGATTTTTTTTTCATTGTAAGATTGATTTTTATTTCATCGAATGAACACCAAAAGAAGTACTTTCACAAGTGGTGAAGCCACGAGTGAAAATAGTTCTTTTGGGGTCATGAGTGAAATAAAAATTGATCTTACAGACTTACACTGAAAATAACTATAAATTTGTTTCTTTAAACATGTTAAAGCTTTACATTGTCATTTATAACGTGATTCCAAAGAGTCACTCAACCATCATCAAATTTCATATGAAAGCTTTTACATGTTTTAGGAACAATAAACTTAAATATGTGTTTAGTCACAGGACCAATATGGCCGCCATGCCCATATATGATAAAAACACTCAAAAAGCTTCTTATGCAGAATCTTGGGGTCCAATTGCCTTGAAACTTGATTTAAAGCATAAGGGTCTTGACTTGTCATAATTTGATCAAATGATTACTCCATCTTGGAAACTATTGTTGCCTGCTAACATTAAATTTGTGTAAGGGCTGGAAAATTCTGCACAATTTCACTTGGCAATACGAATACATGCCAATACAAATACATTGTAAACTTTACTGTCGAAATAAACGAAAATTTTAAGATGAAAAATTGCGATATTTTTCTTATTTCTGGTCAAAATATAGATTATGGAATATGGATTAAAACTGCCTCATCCCCACAATCTATATTTTCGAGGAGAAATAAGAAAAATAAGATGAGGGGGTCAAAATTATATACTACTCAAAGTTTGATAGGGATCACTTTTTATGTACCAAATTTTGCACAGAAAATTTATAAGTTCTTGACAGAATTTGTACTCGGTATATTGATAAATATCTTAAGCAGAAACTCGTGTGCAGTTCAGTACTCATAAAAGTGTACACTTCTCACAATTCGCAAATGAATTCATGCACCCCCAAAATCTTGCGTAGCACTGCTTTCCAACAGACCAATCAAACTTGTCAGTGTTCCTTTACCAAGCGTAAAAAGGACTTCATTTGATTTGTGAAACACTAAAATGCCTAGGGGGACAATTAAGAAACCGTCTGAGCCCCGAAGAAATGAATCGTTGCGTCGGAATGTTGAAATCTTGCGTCTCTCAACGTCGTGTTACTGGGATTCTGAATGTGTCTCAGAGCGTGGTTTCACGAATGTGGAGTCGGCATCTTACCCACGGAAATCTTTCACACAGCCGCGGCGGGGTCGAGAAAGGGCTACAACTCAACGTCAGGGCCGTTTCTTGTTGATTCAGTCTCGACGTCAACGGTTCCTGAACGCTACGCATTTGCATAACGAGCTTATGAACGGAACTGGAGTACGAATTTCTACACAAACTGTCAGAAACGGACTCCACGAGTTCGGACTTAATGCCATGAGGCCTGTTGTACGTGTCCCGTTGACGAGACAGCACGTGCTAGACCGGTTAGACTTTGTCAGAACTCACGTCAGGTGGACGGTTCGTGACTTGACGCCAGTACTGTTTACTGAGGGGTCCAGATTCTGTCTAGACTTCACTTATAAACGTCAATTAGTGTGGCGAATGTCTAAACAGCGATTCGATGACTTGAATGTGGCAGAGCATGATCGCTATGGAAAGGGGTCAGTCATGGTTTGGGCTGGGATAAGCGTGAACGGTAAACCTGACTTGTACGTCGTTGAAAACGGAACGTTAATGGCAGTGAGGTACTGTAATGAGATTCTTGCTGAGTTTGTGAGACCATATGCAGATGCTATCGGCCCGGACTTTATTCTGCTGGATGATAATGCCCGTCCCAACCCTGCCAACGTCACTGGACCCACCTGGAACGTGAGACAATCGTTCGTATGGACTGGCCTGCTCGGTCACCGCACTTAAATCCGATTGAGCATGCGCAGGACATGCTACAGAGTGCTGTTTCAGCCCGACCTGTGCATCCGAGGACTTTACAGGAGCTCAAAGATGCATTGGTTGCTGAATGAAAGCTGATTTCACAAAACCGGATACAGACTCGGATTACGAGCATGCGCAAGCGATGTCGTACTGTAATTGATGCCCTTGTACGCCATACACGTTATTAAGCACGTTTGTCTAAACAAATTGGGAAATTTGTGAAAAATCAGTTGTCCAAATCCCTTCGTGTTACGGCAAATTTTGGGGGTGCCAAGACGTTTGCTGTTGTCACGCTTGAATGCAGTACCAGTTGACAAAATTAATCACTAGGTTTTGTGAAGGATACGTTTTCTATCATTATGAATCAAACTTGGATTCAGCTGATTAATTCATCCAAAAATTATTTTGCATTAAAAAAGTGATCCCTATCAAACTTTGAGTAGTATATATATATATGTGTGCTTTCATGATGTTTGTTTGTTTGAATTGAGGTTTAACGTCCCCGTCAACACTGTAAAGGTCATTTTGGAGACGTTGCTTCCAATTTTGTGGGACTTTTACCCGACATCCAGATGAAATGACATATCAAGCCCTATTGCCCAATGAAACCAATAGGGTTTATTAGCATGGACGGTCCGCCTCGCACCGGGGTTCCTGGACACGCTTAGATCCTCTAAGTGGTTTACCAGTACTAGTGTGCGGGCTGGATTCAGCTCTGCGTGGAAGCATCATGCAGCCCATATATTTCGCTTTCATTATGTACCGCATTACCAAGGGCATGTGTTTTCTGGTAAATTTTATGTTGAGTAGATAAAATTTTGCTCTTAGGAACCAGCGGATCAGAGGTCTTAAAACTATATTATAAATTTGGCATTTCCGGCCTTGGTAGCTCAGTCGGATGCGCGTCTGACTGGTGATCAGGAGGACCTGCCAGGGTCAGCAACATTCTTTAGTAGAGATTAATCATGGAATCTTTTCTATGGTCATCCTCTCCCTTCCCCTGATTTAAGATGGGCAGTTGTCAGGTTCTGGCGAAAGTGTGTGTGTGAATTCGGGTTTAACGTTGCTTTCAACAATTTTTCCGTCATATCACGACGGTGCCTGGTTGCGACAGGGAGCTCAATGCTCACTTTTATAGAGCTGCCTCACTGAAGTATCTTGTCCCAGACACATTACATGATACCACACCCAGCCAAACTATCCTGACACTGGGTCGACCAGTCCTAGCTCTACCCCGTGAATCTTAGTGCCAAGTGAGGAGCAGGTAGTACCATTTTTAACGACTTTGGTATGTCGCGGCCCGGGATCGAACCCCTGACTACCCTTTCCCCGGAGCGGACACTTTACCAACTGAGCTATCCGGGCTGGTTTCTGGCGAAAGAATGTGCACTGTACTGATTAACTGCTAACATATAAGCTAGCCCAGGAAATGTGGCTAAACATTGCTAAGTAAACTGACTAGCTCAAAAATGACTTCAATTGTGATGACTGGGCCGTTAAACCCCAATACAATCATACATACAAATAAATTTAGCATTAGCAACTCAGGGCCCATTTTAATTTAAATTCAAATGATGAAAAGCATAAACTTATGGGATAGAGGAAAAATGTGTATGTCACATGACCAAGATTGCTGCCAGGATAAAAAAAACCAAAAGGCACCACATACACTAAGCGCCCAGGTCTGCAGTCCAGGACCATCAGTCCTCCAGTTTAAGATTCTTTCCCCATCTTGACATGGTGGTGATCATGGTCATAAGACCTTGAGCAAACAAACAAACGTCCATTCCACAACTGTCAGGCAGTTGCATATGATATTAATTGAATTGACCCGCTTTTTAAGCACATGTTAGGTTGAGATTGTATATTCCTTGTCCATGTCATTGCAATACACTTGTTTGTATATACATTCTTCAAGCTTTGCTTATCTCTTATCGGTAGTCACAATTTTATGTGATCAAGACTTTAATCAGCTGCCTCCTCTGTGACGTAAACTTAGGTTTCACAAAGTACTCTTTCACTTGTACAGTGTTGTCTCTAGAACAGTATTCAGTACAGATGTCTTTATTGTTATGGTTTGACCTCCAATGATCTAACTGCCTTTTCTGTATATCTACTGAGACTTCATCATAAAATGCTAGCAGCACTGTTAGCTGAAAAATAAAATAGATACACACGGTAAATGGTACTGGCACTTTAAGCAACTAAAGCTATGCGTGAAACATACTGATGCCCCCCACCCAAGTGCCAACTTTAAAACAAAGGGATTAAGTAAAACTTTTACACATGCCTGAAGTTGGCCAGAAAATGTCAAAAGTGGCAAAAGCCATATAACACACACTAGAATTGGTTGTATTTGTTTGTTTGTTTCTATTGGAGTTTTACGGCCCAGTCAACACTATTTAGGTCATTTTTGAGCCAGTCAGTTTACCTATCAACACTTTCCTGGGCAGGCTTATACGTAAGCGGTTAACCAGTACAGTGCACATTCTTTCGCCAGAAACTGACAACTGCCCTTCTTGAATCAGCGGAAGGGAGAGAATGACCGTAGAAAAGATTTCATGATCAATCTCCACGAAAGAATGTTGCCGACCCTGGCGGGAGTCGAACCCGCGTCCTCCTGATCACCAGTCAGACGCGCATCCGACTGAGCCACTGAGGCCGGCCAGAATTGGTTGTATAAGGCCAAGTGGAGTTCAGGTGTAATAATATTGCCTGCATAGAATATATAGTATTATACAAGAATTCCACGGAAGGCTATGTCGCGCCTGCGGGGATGCAAAGTCACCAAACCATGACATCTAGGCAAGGTCAAACATAGATGCTTACACAAAAGTTGCCATTTTTAAATGCAAGCTTGTACTACATGTAAGTATCATTAAAGAAAGCTCTAATACATGTAATTCTTGAGAAATAAGTGAGTGTTTGAGTTTTACTTTCCACCAACTGCTAAGGTCATACAGAGACGGGACCTCTGTTTAAAGACTCATCCGAAAGTCTGGAGACGCCCAGGATTGATTCTGCAATCCCTGGTTTACAAGGCGAGCAGCCTAACAACTACATCACAGATGCGTCTCCTTGAGAAATGCTTCTCCTTGCCGAAACTAGCTAGTCTGGCCCAGAAAACATATACACTCCATATATTTCAGTTCTGTGGTGTATTCCTTGCTTCCAAAGGATAACCCTTTTATAGAACCTATTTAACCATTAGGTTTTTGTTTGTTTGAATTGAGGTTTAACGTCCTCATCAACACTGTAAAGGACATTTTGGAGACATTGCTTCCAATTTTGTGGGACTTTTTACCTGACATTGAGATGAAATGGCATCTCAAGCCCTGTCGCCCAATGAAACCAATAGGGTTTATTAGCATGGACTGTCAGCCTCGCACCACAGTTCCTGGACAGGCTTAGATCCTCCAAGCGAAGCCATTAGGGTGAACGCTAGGGTTGTTGCAATATTTTACAAAGTCCGTGAACCATAAAATATAGGTCAAGATCAAATATGGAAGCTTGCATTTCAGTTTCCATCTCCAGATACCAGTTTGTACCAAGTATCATTAATGAAGCTCTTATAGTTCTTGAGAAATTAACTTGAGTATTTGGGTGAATGCTAGGGTGGTTGCAATATTTTACCAAGTCGGTGGACCATGAAATGTAGGTTAAGTCAAATATGGACGTTTGCATTTAAGTTTCCATCCTTAAATACAGGTTTGTGCCAAGTATCATTAAGGCACTCTTATACATGTAGTTCTTGAGAAATTAACTTGATCATTAGGGTGAACACTAGAGTGGTCGCAATATTTACAAAGTCAGTGAACCATAAAATGTAGGTCAAGGTCAAACATGGATGCTTGCATTTAAGTTGCCATCCCCAGACACAAGTTTGTACCAAGTATCATTAATGAAGCTCTTATAGTTCTTGAGAAATAAACTTTACCATTCTTATAGTTCTTGAGAAATAAACTTCATCTTTCTGCCCCCGCCCATCGGGGCTTGAAGAAATAGATGGGCTGGATGATGCTTCCAGTCCGAGTTGCACCCTCCATGCTTATAAACCCTATTGGTTTCATTGGGCGACAGGGCTTGAGATGTCATTTCATCTCAGTGCCGGGTAAAAGTCCCACAAAATTGGAAGCAACGTCTCCAAAATGACCTATACTGTGTTGACGGGGATGTTAAACGTCAAATCAAACAAACAAACAAAAACTTGACCAATAGGACAAACACTAGGGTGGTCGCAAATGCTGACGCCTTGACAAGTTGACGCCATGACAAAAGGATGGACAGAAGGATGAACGGATGGAAAACCGGGCGCCTATATCGTGCCATGCTAATAGCAGATGCGACAAAAATTATCATTTTCAGCAAAGCAGGGGACATAACTCTGTGAGTAATTGCCTGACAATGCTAGCTTTCGAAGTATTCTGACTTACTTGTACTGTATTTAAGTTTCAGTAAGATCCGATAAAAATGAAGGCACTGTGTTGATGACAAGATCAAAAATAGGCATTTTCAGCAATCAAGGGGACATAACTCTTAATGTGCAGATTTGGTCGGTTTTCAAACTCATCTGAGTTTTCATCCCTTGCCACCTTCCATATTAGTTTCAGAAGGATGAGATCAAAACTGAAGGAGCTACGATGATGACAAGCATTTTCCGCATTGTAAATACATTTAAGTCAATGGGACCTTGTGGTTGCCATAGCAGTCTAAGTTTTCATTCAATTTAAAAAAAAATTATGTCATCAATGCCCCACCAGAGGCTTGCCACAGATGAGATATGCCGATATAAATGGTCCAAAATGTGGATGGCCGGACAATGCATGTCAGACCACCCACTATGCTATAAGCTCCCCTGGAGCCTTCAGCCCAGGTGAGCTAAAACAAATGCTCATCTGGATGAGATATTGTGCCACGGTAGCCAACTTGTTTTCAGGTCAGATCGAGTCCTGAATCTGCATGCTGCCATGATGTTTGCTGATAAGGTTTCTAAACAACTCAATTCAATATGACTTAGGATTCAGATGTTTGTGCTGATAATTTTTAGTTCTGTGGTCCTTGCTTCTTAATGATTATGATAACCTTTTTTAAAGCTGGTGTTAGGGGAACTTCTGGCAGCCGTAGTCTTCCTGTCCTTAACTTTAGTGTACAGACTTGAACACTTCAGTTCTTCTGCTGATTCAAGAACCTGCCCAGGAAAAGTGTGGATCTATAGGTAAACTGACTGGCTCAAAAATACTAATTAGTGTTGACTGGGACGTTTAAACTCCATTACAAACAAATACAAATGCCCCTTACATTGATTAACAGTACATTGTAATAGATAAGGCTGATCTTAAAGTGAATTTAAATGTATCCATTCCTGATCATTGCCTACACTTATTATAGAAGGGTGATCAGCCGGTACAGCTTTAAGAGCTCATACAGTCACCGTGTTAAGTTTGTCTTCCTTTTTTATTTATTTATTGAACTTTTTATCAGCTTTGTTGATTTTAGAAATTATTATAAAGGCTAGTAAATATATACACTCACATATTGGAGATATAGATTGAGCTGCACGGTGCTTCCAAGCTGAGCTGAAACCGGCCGCGCAGGAATACTGGTAAACCGCTCAGAAAATCTAAGTCTGTCCAGGCAAAGTGGCACGAGTCTGACCATCCATGCATGATGCATACAAACCCTATCAGTTTCATTAGGCAGCAGGGCAAGAGGTGTCACTTCATCTCCATGTCAGTAAAAATCCCACAAAAACTGGAAGCAATGTCTCCAAAATGACCTAAACAGTGTTGATTGGGACATTAAACCTCAAATCAAACAAAAAAAAATAAAAATAAACACTCACATCTTTAGATCAATAGAATCAGTAAACAACTGACTGTAGCCATTGTCTGAACATATTTTATCATCAAATTGTCAGCAGTCATCAGAACTCAAGGACCTGAAATAAGATGCAAACACATTACTGAAGCCATGCTTTACAATTTAACACATTTTGAACATACCAACTAGACAGTAAAATAGTGGTTGTTTGTTTGAGTTCACCAGAGCTGAGGGCCCCAGGGGAGCTTAGAGGATAGGCAGTTGTCCGTCTTCTGCGTTGTCTGTCTTGTGACGTCAACACTTTCAAAAGACATGTCTCTTCTGAAGCCACTCGGCCGATTGGGCCCTTAATTCATATGAAGCATCCTTGGGCTGGGGGGATTGAAAGTTTTTGCTTTTTATTGAAATTTGGCATTTTAGATATTATTAAGTCAAGTGAGTGAGTGAGTTTTAGTTTTACGTCCCACCAACAGCTAAGGTCATATGGAGACGGGGCCTTGGTTTAAAGACTCATCCGAAAGTCTGGAGAAGCCCGGGATCGATCCTGCGATCCCCGGTTTACAAGGCCAGTAGCATAACCACTGCGCCACAGGGGCTTCTATTTTTAAGTCAAGCAAAGTTTACTGAAAAAAAAACAAAACTGTGGCCTCTATAGTGCACCCAAGGCAAAAATTGACCCTATGACCTAATACATGTATTTAATCCAACATGATCCATATGCAAACTTGACTGTGATAACATCAAAACAAATATTCTGGCACAGCTTTGTGAAGATCCAAGAAAACCTGTGGCCTCTGGAGGGTGAACATGGTGAATAAGGTTTTTATGACTTTTGGCCCAGTGACATGGCTTTGGATCAGAAATGACCCATAATCGAACTTGACCGAGATATCAGCAAGTCAAACAATCAAGTCATTCCCTTTGACTGCACATTTGTGATCTAAAATGGTGTGTAATATCTCCAGAAATAGCAATATTCAGATGAATATTCCTGATATTTTTCTTATGCCTAGTCGAAACATAGATTATGGGTGCTCATTGGAACTGACTGACTGAGGCTGTGGTTCTAACGAGTACCCACAATGTTTTTGAACAAAAGAAAGAAAAATAACCTACACCCCATAAACCCCCCTTTTCCCTATAGATATAAAATTGGTAGGATGGGTCTTCACTTTACAGACGTGTTTAACCTGATGTAAAGTTTCATGAAGATTGAAACAAAACTGTGGAACTGCTGAAGGAGCTGTCTGAACTGTTTGCCCGACCTGTCTGTACCAAATCCCAGGATCATTATTGTATTCAATGGTAAATGAGTATCCCGACACTTTTCGAAGAAAAGGTTTTGTTTGTTTGATTTGAGGTTTAACGTCCCCCCGTCAACACTGTAAAGGTCATTTTGGAGACATTGCTTCCAATTTTGCGGGACTTTTACCCGACATTGAGATGAAATGACATCTCAAGCCCTTCTGCCAAGTGAAACCAATAAGGTCTATAAGCAAGGAGAGTCTGACTCGCATCACATTGCCTGAGCAGGCTTAGATCCTCTAAGGTTTTTACCTCTACTTTTGTGCAGGTCAGTTTCAACTCTGGGTGAAAGCATCATGCAGCCCATCTATTAATTCAAGCCCCAATGGGTGGGGGCTGTAAAAAAATGCACCTTACTTCAGATTGGGACAAGGGTTAAACAAGAGGCCCATGGGCCACAACGCTCACCAGAGGCCATGTGGTTTATACCATATACAAGCATGGTGCCCATCTTGGTCATTTGACAACAAAAGGCCACCATACAATCAGTAAAATCCACTGTCTTGCCTTTTTTCCATACAATTGTCTATGTGATCAAATTTGACTGTGATGTAAAAACAGGTCATGGTCAACCAAAGGTCATCATTTGAACAAAATTGGTAGGGTCCGAGCCCTTGATGCTGCATACCAAATTTCAAGGTCATCGGCCATTTAATTCCTGAGAAGAAGATTTTTTAAGATTTATATATGGGCATTGCAGTCGTATTGGTCATGTGACCCAATCCTTACTAACAAACTTTCATTCCCCCTTCCCATAGAAGCTCCATATGTAATTTGGTTTCAATCAACCTAGCAGTTTGAGTAGAGAAGATTAAAATACTGAATCTGAGCCATCTAGGACAAAGGTCAGCAAATGACCTTGACCTTTGGAGTTGAAGAACTTCCATTCAGAACTGACAAAATTCCATTCAGCTGAGGGCAAATATCATTTCTGATGCCACTAGCTACCATGCAATCAGAAAAATCCACTGTTTTGCCTTTTTTCAGTGACAATAATTGACCTTGACGTAAAACAGGTCAAGGTCAACCAAAGATCATCATTCAAACAAACTTGGTAGGGCCCGAGTCCTCGATGCTGCAAACCAAGTTTCAAGACCATTCGGTTCTTGATAAGAAGATTTTTAAAGGTTTTTACCATACCTATATGGGCATGGCGGCCATATTGGTCATCATGTCATGTGATCCAATTCTCACGAACAAACTTTGTTTCCCCTTCCCACAGAGGCTCCACATGTAATTTGGTTTCCACTGGTCAAGTAGTTTCAGAGGAGATGTTGTTTGAAAATGTCGATGACGACAACTGACGACAAACCAATGCCTATACTATAAGCTCCCCCGGAGCCTTCGGCTCTGGTGAGCTAAAAACCCTACTGTAACTAATCAGATATATTACTGCAGGGATTTTCCTAGTGCAACTTTGGGGCCGGTAATCGGCCTCTATTTTTCCCAATTTAGAGACAGATATTCCCAAATTTTATGACAACTTTCCCAATTTCTGATGTTGTGCTACATTTTGATAAAAAATTCATGAAAATTGAACCAAAATTGACAAAGTTACAGCTGAATTAAATTCCCAACTATAAATATTAGCGAGCTGTTTTTCCCAAACCCAGTGGCCCCTGGACCCTGATTCTGAAGGGTAGGAAAATCCCTGTACTGTCTAGGCTTTCATCCTGCAAATTTGGAGCGTACAAATGTATCCATGCATGTACACCTACAACTTTCAAACTGACCGATCACAGTTTTTTTTGTTTTGGTTTTAAAGACGTTTCAATATTAATTCACTCATATAGTTGCTAATAAACCCTATTGGTTTCATTGGGCGACAGGGCTTGAGATGTCATTTCATCTCAATGTCGGGTGAAAGTCCCACAAAATTGGAAGCAACGTCTCCAAAATGACCTTTACAGTGTTGACGGTGACGTTAAACCTCAAATCAAACAAAAAACAAACACTCATATAGAACCGATCATTAATCAGAGGTGGACGAAAACCGGAGTACCCGGAGAAAAAATACCTTATCCTTCCATTGCAGAACTTGGCGTCTCACACATGACCCGAGCCAGACTCGAACCCACAGTGGTGAGAGAGGTCGCAGTTAAAAATAGATTGATTTGCAGGGATGAATGTTAGCTGTCCTTTGGATGGGAACATTAACTAGGGAGTTATCCCATGTGCAGATGTTGTGAATTCTGATGACTCAATGATCAGTGCAACTCTGATGCTAGAGACCCCTTATTTGTTCAAGGCAGTGAAAACAAATATCCAGTGTCCGAACATGCTCAGTTGGCATCATTTGCATAGATTTAATGCCACAAACTGCACCGTACTTTGGATAGGGACAAGGGTTAAAGATCCCTATCATAAATTATTACATTATTACTGCATATGCTTTCATCCTGCAGATCTCAAAAGTATGTATTTGTTTGTATTGGAATTTAACAGCCCAATCAACACTATTTTAGGTCAGTTTTGAGCCGGTTAGTTTACCTATCCACACTTTTCCTGGACAAGCTTATACGTAAGTGGCTAACCAGTACAGTACACATTCTTTAGCCAGAATCTGACAACTGCCCTTCTTGAATCAGCGGAAGGGTCAAAAGTATGTAATCTACACCTCTGTGAAATGGTCAAATATGACCGATCACAACAGATTGGAACAGAGATAAAGATCCCTATCACCAGTAATTACATTATTACTGCATAGGCTTTCCTGGGTAATCTTGAGTAGGTCCAATATACACCTGTGAGACCAATCACAGTTACAAACTGATAGATTGTTTGTTTCGAGGATTAATAACCCCTTAACAATATTTAGGTCATTTTGAATATGTTGCTCCCAATTTTGTGGAACTTTTACACAACACTGAGATGAAATGACCTGTCCTGTCACCAATGCAACCAAAGGCTAATATATATACATTGGACGGTCTGACTGACACCCATTTGCCTGGGCAGGCTTAGTCCTTCTAAGCGGTTTACCAGTACACAATCTTGCGGACAGCCCTGCATGGAAGCACCATGCCGCCCATCTGCGTGGAAGCAACATGCAATCAAATCTATTTCTCCATTATTACTGGCCCTGATAGCTCAGTGGTAGAGCTTCCGCTTCGGGAATGGGAGGTCGCGGGTTCGATCCCCGGCGTAAAAATGGCACTAGGCGCACCTTGGCTGACGCTTGCACTATCAGAGGTAGTCCTAAGAAAATTAGATAAATGAAGACAGGTAAGTATTTGTTGATGGATAATTTGTTTGTCACAATAAAAGCTCTACAGAGTTTATGTCATTTGTAATTGATATGAGACATTAAACATGTTAAATTAAGCTTTTTTGTTTTTATCCAAGTCCCCATGGGTGGGGGCGAAGATATGGCAGTGGAAGTTAGACAGATACACAAGTAAAGAGAAAGAAGTGGAGCCGGGTAGCTAAGTGGCTAGTGCACTTGCCATTGATTCTAAAGGGTCACGGTTTGATTTTTTATTGGTTTTATGGCCCTTTCAAGGATATTTCACTCATATTGAGCCGATCGTTAATCAGAGGTGGGCGAAAACCGTAGTACCCAGAGAAAAAACACCTGACCTTTTGTTGCAGAACTTGGCGTCTCACATGTGACCCGAGGGAGGCTCGAACCCACAGCGGTGAGAGACCTAATGATTGTGACTCAGCGCTTTTATCCACTAGGGCACGGGAGACCCGTGCCCCGGTTTGATGCAGCGAAAATAAAATTGTGGTGTTTTTATATTTAACTTACTATACTAGTTAACACTCTCCTATTTCCTTCTTTCTTTCTACTGATACTGTGTAGGTCACAATTTGACCATTACCGCGGGTGTACATTACATATACTCCAGGTTTGCAGGCTGGAAGCCTACACAGTAATCATGTAATTAAGGTAGGGATCTAGGTACGGCAGAGGATGGTTCTCCCTGCACAGTGGGCCTCCAGTTAACGTCCCAATCCGAAGCAGGTTGCACTTTAAGACATTCATCCCAGCAAATGATGCCAATGGAGCATGTTAGGCCTCCAAAATTTTATCGCCGCTGCCTGGGATCAAACCTGGGACCTCTAGCATCAGAGGCAAGTGCACTAGCCACCGAGTTATCACGCTCCACTCCTCACACTGTACAAAATCGTTTCACCTGCTAAACTTATCTTTTATTTCAGTACTTGCAATACTTGAACCCCTTCTGAGTGAGTGAGTGTTTCAGTTTTACGTCCCATCAACAGCTAAGGTCAGACGGAGAAGGGACCTTGGTTTAAAGACATCCTAAAGTACTGGTTACCACCCAGGAAATCCTGCTCGTAATGCTCAGATGTGAGCGAGTAGAAGTCATAGGAGAAAAAAAGAGAAAGTCTGGAGAAGCGACCCCTGGTTTACAAGGCCAGTAGCGTAAACACTCAACCACTAAGGCTTCTAGAACCCCTTCAGAAAGTGCTCATCAGAGGTTAAGAAGTATCTGCAGATTGATAGATAGGTGTCCGAACATGCTCCACTGGCATTCACCATATTTGCATTATTTGCTGGCTCCCAGCTTGCACATTGTCAATATTGGAAAAACAGGTAACCAGACCCCCTGACCTTTCAAGGTCAGGGGGGTCTGGTTACCTGTTTTTCCAACACTGATAACCTTCAGACTAGGAACCAGCAGATAATGCAAATAAGGTGAATAATGCCACAAAGTGCACCGTCCTTCACTGGAGGCCCTCTGTGCAGGGAGAACCACCCCTGTGCGGGTTTAGAATCCCTACCATTATTACCATTGAAGGCTTTCTATCTATCTATCTATCTATCAACTTATACTGCGTCAGTCATATTTGACCATTACCGCAGGTGTACATTACATACACTCCAGGTTTTGCAGGATGAAAGCCTACACAGTAATCATGTAATTATGGTAGGGATCTTTAACCTGCACAGGTGATGGTTCTCTCGCACAGGGGGCCTCCAGTTAACGTCCCGATCCGAAGGATGGTGCACTTTATGACATTCATCCCTGCAAATGATGCCAATGGAGCGTGTTCGGACACCGAAATTTTATCGCCGCTGCCGGGGATCGAACCCGGGACCTCTAGCATCAGAGGCAAGTGCACTAACCACTGGGCTATCACGCTCCAAGCCAGGAGTGTTTGTAATGTACACCTGTGAGTAATGGTCAAATATGTCCGATCGCAGTAGCATCAGAAAGAAAGAAGGGGTGCACTTTTCCTACACGTTACGATATAATGTACACCACGAAACCGGTAAAATTTCGCTGGGAAATGAATACGGCAAGCTGCATCCGCGACAATAAAATAAAATGAGCACGTAAAGGATAATAATTACCTCAGAGGAGTCATGTTCTTGCTCTTTTTCTACACCGTCTTTGCAATGGCATCTATAAACTGCTTTTTTGCAAGCCTCAAACTATTATTTCCCCGCCATCAACACAGGAAAAGCAAGGGAGATAAATATATACATGCGGCGGAAATTACCGAGAAGTAAATCGCGATTCCGTTTCAGAACGAGCGCTTTCCACCAACCACAGCCGCCCATACAAAATTCTATCATATGATTGGTTCCAACCATTAGGCATGTGAGCGATCTCCAAGTATTCACAATCAGAACAACCCGCTAAACCGCTGACCCAAAGTCAACGTCACGGTTGAAGGCGGCGGGGCATTAGCTGTGCTTAAGAGTGTAGTCCAAGTTAACCTGAAAATGTTGTGTATGCGTATATATTTATTATAAACGTCTCATTGGTTATTTTTATTATTATTATTATTTGAGACGGTTCTAACCAGTACACACAACCTGTGTCTTGGAGCAGAAATAAGAATTACGAAAACATGCCTGTACAAATGCATTGTAACTTTTACCGCCGAAAAAAACGAACATTATAAGAGGAAACATTGTGATATTTTATTATTTCTGCTCAAATAAGAAAAATAAGGTTTACCCCTGTAAACCCCAATTTTACTATATAAAAGTGGGGTTCAAGGGGGTCAAAATTACATATTACGAAAACACGCCTAAACAAATACATCGAAAACTTTACCGCCGAAAAACAAAACTTTTAAGATGAAAACTTGTGATATTTTTCTTGTCAGGTTGTGGGTACTCGTTAGAAGCGCCCCATCGAGGCGGTTCTAATGAGTACCCATAATCTATATTTTAGAACAGAAATACGAAAAATAAGGTTTACCCCTGTATACCCCAGTTTTACTATATAAAAGTGGGGTTCAAGGGGGTCAAAATTATATAGGCGTGTTTTCGTGATGAAGGCGTGTCTTCGTGATGTAAATAATGTATGCCCCTATGAGCCTCACTTTTCCCCATATAAACTGGGGTTGAGCGGGGTCTTCATTACACGGGGTTGTTAACATGATGTTTTTTTTTTTTTTTTTTTTGTTAGATTTGACTTTTAACGCCCCAATCAACACTATCTCGGTCATTTTGGAGACGTTGCCTTCAATTTTGTGGGAATTTTACCCATTGATATGAAATGACATCTCAAGCCCTGCAGCCCGATGAAACCAATAAGGTTTATAAGTATGAACGGTCCGACTCGCACCGCTTTTCCTGGCCATGCAGGCTTAAAACCTCAAAGAGGTTTACCTGTACTCATATCACAGACTGTCCGTTTCTTGAAGTCCCGATGGGCGGGGCCGATTTTAACATGATATAAATGCCCATACCCTAACAGATATCAAAAGTGGGGCCGAGGTGTCTTTGGGGCCGAGATGTCTAGGGGCCGAGGTGACAGTGGGGCCGAGGTGTCTAGGGCCGAGGTGACTAGGGCCGAGGTGTCTAGGGCCGACTTGGTTTTGGGCCGACCTGTCTAGGGGCCGAGGTGGTAGTGGGGCCGAAGTGTCTGGAAATCGATTTAATTAGTCATATTAAATAGTTCAACAACTACGGCAGTTTACCGGATTGTCCATTCTTCATTCTAACCTAGTTTATGCCCCGCCATTCGTCCGTCCGTTCGTCCGCCCGTCCGAAACCTAAGCGCAGTCTATAACTTTCTTATTTCTGGATGGGTTTTGAAATTTCTTTGCAGAAATATTAACCATCATGAGTTATGATGTTTCGCGTGCCAAACCCAGTTCCGAACCTCCAAGGTCAAGGTAAAAAAAGGATCCGAAACTTAAAGACAGTCAATTACGTTCTTATTTCTTTATGGATTTTGAAATTACTTTGCAGTAATGTTGAGCTCTGCATAAGACTGGCAAATTGAAATTTGTATTCAGAGCTACGTCGATCTATGTCGAGCTCTGCATAAGACTGGCACATTGAAAGTTATATGCAGAGCTACGTCGAGCTATGTCGAGCTCTGCATAAGACTGGCGAATTGAAAATTGTATGCAGAGCTACGTCGAGCTATGTCGAGTACAGAGTTGTGCATTGATGTGCTGATTTCTAAGATTATGCAGACCTAAGGCGATTACAGAGCTCTGCACTAAACTGGCACATTGAAAGTTGTATGCAGAGCTACGTCGAGCCATGTTGAGCTCTGCATAAGTCTGGCACATTGAAATATTTATGCAGAGCTACGTCGAGCTATGTCGAGCTCTGCATAAGACTGGCACATTGAAAGTAGTATGCAGAGCTATGTCGAGCACTGCATAAGACTGGCACATTGAAAATTTTATGCAGAGCTTTGTCGAGCTGGGTCGAGCTCTGCAATTCGCTAGGTCGAGCTCTGCTATGTCGAGCTCTGCGCTAACCTGGCACATTGAAAGTTGTATGCAGAGCTATGTCGAGCTATGTCGAGCTCTGCATAAGACTCGCGAATTGAAAATTGTATGCAGAGCTACGTCGAGCTATGTCGAGCGCAGAGCTGTGCATTGATGTGCTGATTTCTAAGATTATGCAGACCTAATGCGATTGCAGAGCTCTGCACTAAACTGGCACATTGAAAGTTGTATGCAGAGCTATGTTGAGCTAGGTCGAACTCTGCAATTCGCTAGGTCGAGCTCTGCTATGTCGAGCTCTGCATAAGACTGGCACATTGAAAAATGTATGCAGAGCTACGTCGAGCTATGTCGAGCTCTGCATAAGACTGGCGAATTGAAAATTGTAAGCAGAGCTATGTCGAGCTATGTCGAGCGCAGATCTGTGCATTGATGTGATGATTTCTAAGATTATGCAGACCTAAGGCGATTGCAGAGCTCTGCACTAAACTGGCACATTGAATGTTGTATGCAGAGCTACGTCGAGCGTTGTCGAGCTCTGCATAAGTATGGCACATTGAAATATTTATGCAGAGCTACGTCGAGCTATTTCGAGCTCTGCATAAGACTGGTACATTGAAAGTAGTATGCAGAGCTACGTCGAGCTATGTCGAGCTCTGCATAAGACTGGCGAATTGAAAGTTGTTTGCAGAGCTATGTCGAGCTAGGTCGAGCGCAGCATAAGGTTGGCACATTGAAAGTTGTATGCAGAGCTATGCAGAGTTACGTCGAGCTATGTCGAGCTCTGCATAAGACTGGCACATTGAAAGTTTTATGCAGAGCTGTGTCGAGCTAGGTCGAGCTCTGCAATTCGCTAGGTCGAGCTCTGCTATGTCGAGGTCTGCATAAGACTGGCTCATTGAAAAATGTATGCAGAGCTACGTCGAGGTATGTCGAGCTCTGCATAAGACTGGCGAATTGAAAATTTTATGCAGAGCTACGTCGAGCTATGTCGAGTGCAGAGCTGTGCATTGATGTGATGATTTCTAAGATTATGCAGACCTAAGGCGATTGCAGAGCTCTGCACTAAACTGGCACATTGAAAGTTGTATGCAGAGCTACGTCGAGATATGTCGAGCTCGTCATAAGTATGGCACATTGAAATATTTATGCAGAGCTACGTCGAGCTATGTCGAGCTCAGCATAAGACTGGCACATTGAAAGTAGTATGCAGAGCTATGTCGAGCTCTGCATAAGACTGGCGAATTGAAAGTTGTTTGCAGAGCTATGTCGAGCTAGGTCGAGCTCTGCAATACGCTAGGTCGAGCTCTGCTATGTCGAGCTCTGCATAAGACTTTCACATTGAAAGTTGTATGCAGAGCTACGTCGATCTATGTCGAGCTCTGCATAAGAATGGCACATCGAAAGTTGTATGCAGAGCTACGTCGAGCTATGTCGAGCTCTGCATAAGTATGGCACATTGAAATATTTATGCAGAGCTACGTCGAGCTATGTCGAGCTCTGCATAAGACTGGTACAATGAAAGTAGTATGCATAGCTACGTCGATCTATGTCGAGCTCTGCATAAGACTGACGAATTGAAAGTTGTTTGCAGAGCTTTGTCGAGCTAGGTGGAGCTCTGCAATACGCTAGGTCGAGCTCTGCTATGTCGAGCTCTGCATAAGACTGGCACATTGAAAGTTGTATACAGAGCTACGTCGATCTATGTCGAGCTCTGCATAAGACTGGCTCATTGAAAGTTGTATGCAGAGCTACGTCGAGCTATTTCGATCTCTGCATTAGTATGGCACATTGAAATATTTATGCAGAGCTACGTCGAGCTATGTCGAGGTCTGCATAAGACTGGTACATTGAAAGTAGTATGCAGAGCTACGTCGAGCTATGTCGAGCTCTGCATAAGACTGGCGAATTGAAAGTTGTTTGCAGAGCTATGTCGAGCTAGGTCGAGCTCTGCATAAGTCTGGCACATTGAAAGTTGTATGCAGAGCTATGCAGAGTTACGTCGAGCTATGTCGAGCTCTGCATAAGACTGGCACATTGAAAGTTTTATGCAGAGCTGTGTCGAGCTAGGTCGAGCTCTGCAATTCGCTAGGTCGAGCTCTGCTATGTCGAGCTCTGCATAAGACTGGCTCATTGAAAAATGTATGCAGAGCTTCGTCGAGCTATGTCGAGCTCTGCATAAGACTGGCGAATTGAAAATTGTATGCAGAGCTACGTCGAGCTATGTCGAGCGCAGAGCTGTGCATTGATGTGATGATTTCTAAGATTATGCAGACCTAAGGCGATTGCAGAGCTCTGCACTAAACTGGCAAATTGAAAGTTGTATGCAGAGCTACGTTGAGCTATGTCGAGCTCTGCATAAGTATGGCACAATGAAATATTTATGCAGAGCTACGTCGAGCTATGTCGAGCTATGTCGAGCTCTGCATAAGACTGGCACATTGAAAGTAGTATGCTGAGCTACGTCGAGCTATGTCGAGCTCTGCATAAGACTGGCGTATTGAAAGTTGTTTACAGAGCTATGTCGAGCTAGGTCGAGCTCTGCAATACGCTAGGTCGAGCTCTGCTATGTCGAGCTCTGCATAGGACTGGCACATTGAAAGTTGTATGCAGAGCTACGTCGATCTATGTCGAGCTCTGCATAAGAATGGCACATTGAAAGTTGTATGCAGAGCTACGTCGAGCTATGTCGAGCTCTGCATAAGTATGGCACATTGAAATATTTATGCAGAGCTACGTCGAGCTATGTCGAGCTCTGCATAAGACTGATACATTGAAAGTAGTATGCAGAGCTACGTCGAGCTATGTCGAGCTCTGCATAAGACTGGCGAATTGAAAGTTGTTTGCTGAGCTATGTCGAGCTAGGTCGAGCTCTGCATAAGTCTGGCACATTGAAAGTTGTATGCAGAGCTATGCAGAGTTACGTCGAGGTATGTCGAGCTCTGCATAAGACTGGCACATTGAAAGTTTTATGCAGAGCTGTGTCGAGCTAGGTCGAGCTCTGCAATTCGCTAGGTCGAGCTCTGTTATGTCGAGGTCTGCATAAGATTGGTACATTGAAAGTAGTATGTAGACCTACGTCGAGCTATGTCGAGCTCTGCATAAGACTGGCGAATTGAAAGTTGTTTGCAGAGCTATGTCGAGCTAGGTCGAGCTATGTCGAGTTTTGCATAAGACTGGCACATTGAAAGTTTTATGCAGAGCTGTGTCGAGCTAGGTCGAGCTCTGCAATTCGCTAGGTCGAGCTCTGCTATGTCGAGGTCTGCATAAGACTGGCTCATTGAAAAATGTATGCAGAGCTACGTCGAGGTATGTCGAGCTCTGCATAAGACTGGCGAATTGAAAATTGTATGCAGAGCTACGTCGAGCTATGTCGAGCGCAGAGCTGTGCATTGATGTGATGATTTCTAAGATTATGCAGACCTAAGGCGATTGCAGAGCTCTGCACTAAACTGGCACATTGAAAGTTGTATGCAGAGCTACGTCGAGCTATGTCGAGCTCTGCATAAGTATGGCACATTGAAATATTTATGCAGAGCTACGTCGAGCTATGTCGAGCTCTGCATAAGACTGGCACATTGAAAGTAGTATGCAGAGCTACGTCGAGCTATGTCGAGCTCTGCATAAGACTGGCGAATTGAAAGTTGTTTGCAGAGCTATGTCGAGCTAGGTCGAGCTCTGCATAAGTCTGGCACATTGAAAGTTGTATGCAGAGCTATGTAGAGTTACGTCGAGCTATGTCGAGCTCTGCATAAGACTGGCACATTGAAAGTTTTATGCAGAGCTGTGTCGAGCTAGGTCGAGCTCTGCAATTCGCTAGGTCGAGCTCTGCTATGTCGAGGTCTGCATAAGACTGGCTCATTGAAAAATGTATGCAGAGCTACGTCGAGCTATGTCGAGCTCTTCATAAGACTGGCGAATTGAAAATTGTATGCAGAGCTACGTCGAGCTATGTCGAGCGCAGAGCTGTGCCTTGATGTGATGATTTCTAAGATAATGCAGACCTAAGGCGATTGCAGAGCTCTGCACTAAACTGGCACATTGAAAGTAGAATGCAGAGCTACGTCGAGCTGTGTCGAGCTCTGCATAAGACTGGCGAATTGAAAGTTGTTTGCAGAGCTATGTCGAGCTAGGTCGAGCTCTGCATAAGTCTGGCACATTGAAAGTTGTATGCAGAGCTATGCAGAGTTACGTCGAGCTATGTCGAGCTCTGCATAAGACTGGCACATTGAAAGTTTTATGCAGAGCTGTGTCGAGCTAGGTCGAGCTCTGCAATTCGCTAGGTCGAGCTCTGCTATGTCGAGGTCTGCATAAGACTGGCTCATTGAAAAATGTATGCAGAGCTACGTCGAGCTATGTCGAGTTCTGCATAAGACTTGCGAATTGAAAATTGTATGCAGAGCTACGTCGAGCTATGTCGGGCGCAGAGCTGTGCATTGATGTGATGATTTCTAAGATTATGCAGACCTAAGGCGATTGCAGAGCTCTGCACTAAACTGGCACATTGAAAGTTGTATGCAGAGCTACGTTGAGCTATGTCGAGCTCTGCATAAGTATGGCACAATGAAATATTTATGCAGAGCTACGTCGAGCTATGTCGAGCTCTGCATAAGACTGGCACATTGAAAGTAGTATGCTGAGCTACGTCGAGCTATGTCGAGCTCTGCATAAGACTGGCGTATTGAAAGTTGTTTACAGAGCTATGTCGAGCTAGGTCGAGCTCTGCAATACGCTAGGTCGAGCTCTGCTATGTCGAGCTCTGCATAGGACTGGCACATTGAAAGTTGTATGCAGAGCTACGTCGATCTATGTCGAGCTCTGCATAAGAATGGCACATTGAAAGTTGTATGCAGAGCTACGTCGAGCTATGTCGAGCTCTGCATAAGTATGGCACATTGAAATATTTATGCAGAGCTACGTCGAGCTATGTCGAGCTCTGCATAAGACTGATACATTGAAAGTAGTATGCAGAGCTACGTCGAGCTATGTCGAGCTCTGCATAAGACTGGCGAATTGAAAGTTGTTTGCTGAGCTATGTCGAGCTAGGTCGAGCTCTGCATAAGTCTGGCACATTGAAAGTTGTATGCAGAGCTATGCAGAGTTACGTCGAGCTATGTCGAGCTCTGCATAAGACTGGCACATTGAAAGTTTTATGCAGAGCTGTGTCGAGCTAGGTCGAGCTCTGCCATTCGCTAGGTCGAGCTCTGTTATGTCGAGGTCTGCATAAGACTGGTACATTGAAAGTAGTATGTAGAGCTAAGTCGAGCTATGTCGAGCTCTGCATAAGACTGGCGAATTGAAAGTTGTTTGCAGAGCTATGTCGAGCTAGGTCGAGCTCTGCATAAGTCTGGCACATTGAAAGTTGTATGCAGAGCTATGCAGAGTTACGTCGAGCTATGTCGAGCTTTGCATAAGACTGGCACATTGAAAGTTTTATGCAGAGCTGTGTCGAGCTAGGTCGAGCTCTGCAATTCGCTAGGTCGAGCTCTGCTATGTCGAGGTCTGCATAAGACTGGCTCATTGAAAAATGTATGCAGAGCTACGTCGAGGTATGTCGAGCTAGGCATAAGACTGGCGAATTGAAAATTGTATGCAGAGCTACGTCGAGCTATGTCGAGTGCAGAGCTGTGCATTGATGTGATGATTTCTAAGATTATGCAGACCTAAGACGATTGCAGAGCTCTGCACTAAACTGGCACATTGAAAGTTGTATGCAGAGCTACGTCGAGCTATGTCGAGCTCTGCATAAGTATGGCACATTGAAATATTTATGCAGAGCTACGTCGAGCTATGTCGAACTCTGCATAAGACTGGCACATTGAAAGTAGTATGCAGAGCTACGTCGAGCTATGTCGAGCTCTGCATAAGACTGGCGAATTGAAAGTTGTTTGCAGAGTTATGTCGAGCTAGGTCGAGCTCTGCAATACGCTAGGTCGAGCTCTGCTGTGTCGAGCTCTGCATAAGGCTGGCACATTGAAAGTTGTATGCAGAGCTACGTCGATCTATGTCGAGCTCTGCATAGGAATGGCACATTGAAAGTTGTATGCAGAGCTACGTCGAGCTATGTCGAGCTCTCCATAAGAATGGCACATTGAAAGTTGTATGCAGAGTTACGTCGAGCTTTGTCGAGCTCTTCATAAGACTGGTACATTGAAAGTAGTATGCAGAGCTACGTCGAGCTATGTCGAGCTCTGCATAAGACTGGCGAATTAAAAGTTGTTTGCAGAGCTATGTCGAGCTACGTCGAGCTCTGCATAAGTCTCGCACATTGAAAGTTGTATGCAGAGCTATGCAGAGTTACGTCGAGCTATTTCGAGTTCTGCATAAGACTGGCACATTGAAGGTTTTATGCAGAGCTCTGTCGAGCTAGGTCGAGCTCTGCAATTCGCTAGGTCGAGCTCTGCATAAGTCTGGCACATTGAAAGTTGTATGCAGAGCTACGTCGAGCTATGTCGAGCTCTTCATAAGTATGGCACATTGAAATATTTATGCAGAGCAACGTCGAGCTATGTCGAACTCTGCATAAGACTGGCACATTGAAAGTAGTATGCAGAGCTACGTCGAGCTATGTCGAGCTCTGCATAAGACTGGCGAATTTAAAGTTGTTTGCAGAGCTATGTCGAGCTAGGTCGAGCTCTGCAATACGCTAGGTCGAGCTCTGCTATGTCGAGCTCTGCATAAGACTGGCACATTGAAAGTTGTATGCAGAGCTACGTCGATCTATGTCGAGCTCTGCATAAGAATGGCACATTGAAAGTTGTATGCAGAGCTACGTCTAGCTATATCGCGCTCTGCATAAGACTGGTACATTGAAAGTAGTATGCAGAGCTACGTCGAGCTATGTCGAGCTCTGCATAAGACTGGCGAATTGAAATTTGTTTGCAGAGCTGTGTCGAGCTAGGTCGAGCTCTGCATAAGTCTGGCACATAAAATATGTATGCAGAGCTATGCAGAGCTATGCAGAGTTACGTCGAGCTATGTCGAGCTCGGCATAAGACTGGCACATTGAATGTTTTATGCAGAGCTGTGTCGAGCTAGGTCGAGCTCTGCAATTCGCTAGGTTGAGCTCTGCATAAGTCTGGCACATTGAAAGTTGTATGCAGAGCTATGCAGAGTTACGTCGGGCTATGTCGAGCTCTGCATAAGACTGGTACATTGAATGTTTTATGCAGAGCTGTGTCGAGCTAGGTCGAGCTCTGCAATTCGCTAGGTCGAGCTCTGCTATGTCGAGGTCTGCATAAGACTGACTCATTGAAAAATGTATGCAGAGCTACGTCGAGCGTTGTCGAGCTGTGCATAAGACTGGCGAATTGAAAATTATATGCAGAGCTACGTCGAGCTATGTCGAGCGCAGAGCTGTGCATTGATGTGATGATTTCTAAGATTATGCAGACCTAAGGCGATTGCAGAGCTCTGCACTAAACTGGCACATTGAAAGTTGTATGCAGAGCTACGTCGAGCTATGTCGAGCTCTGCATAAGACTGGTACATTGAAAGTAGTATGCAGAGCTACGTCGAGCTATGTCGAGCTCTGCATAAGACTGGCGAATTGAAAGTTGTTTGCAGAGCTATGTCGAGCTAGGTCGAGCTCTGCATAAGTCTGGCACATTGAAAGTTGTATGCAGAGCTATGCAGAGTTACGTCGAGCTATGTCGAGCTCTGCATAAGACTGGCTCATTGAAAAATGTATGCAGAGCTACGTCGAGCTATGTCGAGCTCTGAATAAAACTGGCGAATTGAAAATTATATGCGGAGCTACGTCGAACTATGTCGAGCGCATAGCTGTGCATTGATGTGATGATTTCTAAGATTATGCAGACCTAAGGCGATTGCAAAGCTCTGCACTAAACTGGCACATTAAAAGTTGTATGCAGAGCTACGTCGAGCTATGTCGAGCTCTGTATAAGTATGGCACATTGAAATATTTATGCAGAGCTACGTCGAGCTATGTCGAACTCTGCATAAGACTGGCACATTGAAAGTAGTATGCAGAGCTACGTCGAGCTATGTCGAGCTCTGCATAAGACTGGCGAATTGAAAGTTGTTTGCAGAGCTATGTCGAGCTAGGTCGAGCTCTGCAGTACGCTAGGTCGAGCTCTGCTATGTCGAGCTCTGCATAAGACTGGCACATTGAAAGTTGTATGCAGAGCTACGTCGATCTATGTCGAGCTATGCATAAGAATGGCACATTGAAAGTTGTATGCAGAGCTTCGTCGATCTCTGCATAAGAATGGCACATTGAAAGTTGTATGCAGAGCTACGTCGAACTATGTCGAGCTCTGCATAAGACTGGTACATTGAAAGTAGTATGCAGAGCTACGTCGAGCTATGTCGAGCTCTGCATAAGACTGGCGAATTGAAAGTTGTTTGCAGAGCTATGTCGAGCTAGGTCGAGCTCTGCATAAGTCTCGCACATTGAAAGTTTTATGCAGAGCTATGCAGAGTTACGTCGAGCTATGTCGAGCTCTGCATAAGACTAGCACATTGAAAGTTTTATGCAGAGCTATGTCGAGCTAGGTCGAGCTCTACAATTCGCTAGGTCGAACTCTGCATAAGTCTGGCACATTGAAAGTTGTATGCAGAGCTATGCAGAGTTACGTCGAGCTATGTCGAGCTCTGCATAAGACTGGCACATTGAAAGTTTTATGCAGAGCTGTGTCGAGCTAGGTCGAGCTCTGCAATTCGCTAGGTCGAGCTCTGCTATGTCGAGGTCTGCATAAGACTGGCTCATTGAAAAATGTATGCAGAGCTACGTCGAGCGTTGTCGAGCTCTGCATAAGACTGGCGAATTGAAAATTGTATGCAGAGCTACGTCGAGCTATGTCGAGCGCAGAGCTGTGCATTGATGTGATGATTTCTAAGATTATGCAGACCTAAGGCGATTGCAGAGCTCTGCACTAAACTGGCACATTGAAAGTTGTATGCAGAGCTACGTCGAGCTATGTCGAGCTCTGCATAAGTATGGCACATTGAAATATTTATGCAGAGCTACGTCGAGCTATGTCGAGCTCTGCGTAAGACTGGCACATTGAAAGTAGTATGCAGAGCTACGTCGAGCTATGTTGAGCTCTGCATAAGACTGGCGAATTGAAAGTTGTTTGCAGAGCTATGTCGAGCTAGGTCGAGCTCTGCAATACGCTAGGTCGAGCTCTGCTTTGTCGAGCTCTGCATAAGACTGGCACATTGAAAGTTGTATGCAGAACTACGTCGATCTATATCGAGCTCTGCATAAGAATGGCACATTGAAAGTTGTATGCAGAGCTGCATCGAGCTATGTCGAGCTCTGCATAAGTATGGCACATTGAAATATTTATGCAGAGCTACGTCGAGCTATGTCGAGCTCTGCTTAAGACTGGTACATTGAAAGTAGTATGCAGAGCTTCGTCGAGCTATGTCGAGCTCTGCTTAAGACTGGCGAATTGAAAGTTGTTTGCAGAGCTATGTCGAGCTAGGTCGAGCTCTGCATAAGTCTGGCACATTGAAAGTTGTATGCAGAGCTATGCAGAGTTACGTCGAGCTATGTCGAGCTCTGCATAAGACTGGCACATTGAAAGTTTTATGCAGACCTGTGTCGAGCTAGGGCGAGCTCTGCAATTCGCTAGGTCGAGCTCTGCTATGTCGAGGTCTGCATACGACTGGCACATTGAAAAATGTATGCAGAGCTACGTCGAGCTATGTCGAGCTATGTCGAGCTCTGCATAAGACTGGCGAATTGAAAATTGTATGCAGAGCTACGTCGAGCTATGTCGAGCGCAGAGTTGTGCATTGATGTGATGATTTCTAAGATTATGCAGACCTAAGGCGATTGCAGAGCTCTGCACTAAACTGGCACATTGAAAGTTGTATGCAGAGCTACGTCGAGCTATGTCGAGCTCTGCATAAGTATGGCACATTGAAATATTTATGCAGAGCTACGTCGAGCTATGTCGAGCTCTGCATAAGACTGACACATTGAAAGTAGTATGCAGAGCTACGTCGAGCTATGTCAAGCGCAGAGCTGTGCATTGATGTGCTGATTTCTAAGTTTATGCAGACCTAAGGCGATTGCAGAGCTCTGCACTAAACTGGCATGCAGAGCTACGTCGACTTATGTCGAGCTCTGCAAAAGACTGGCACATTGAAAGTTGTATGCAGAGCTACGTCGAGCTATGTTGAGCTCTGCATAAGACTGGCGAATTGAAAGTTTATGCAGAGCTATGTCGAGCTAGGTTGAGCTCTGGGTTAGACTTAACAGGAATCCTGTTACATTAAGGGAATCCTGCTAAGTCTTATGCAGAGCTGAATGCAGATGGGCGATTGCAGAGCCAACTTCACACAACTTTCTACATTTTTAAATCTATCATGCTAAGGCTTGTTTTGCTGGCAGGAATATAGCTCAGAATGTTCAATAGTGAGGTCCGTCAGCGGGCTCTACATACGAAAGACGCTTAAGATGCCAATCACAACAATTCTCGTCTGCTTTATTGTCTATTGTCATTGTTGCAAACAATGTTGACCCAGATTGAACAGCTCCACTATGAGCAGTTTGATCAGCATCCACACTATTTGCCTAGATGCAAAAGTATGTGTAAAAAAATAAAAGTATATAAAGCAGACGACATAAACAATCGCACCTAAAGGGTTGTAGTGACAGCACTGATTTGTCGACAGTCCTGAAATGCGATTTAATCCTGAAATACCAGGGCCCAGTTGTTCAAAGCATCATTAGCTTAACAAGCTCGTTAGTGGTCAAATTGTTAACTGTTCTAGCAAGTTCAATATCTGAAATTTTGGTATTTTTGCTGAAAAAAATGTGAGCAGCTTTTGCATTTGCAAAAGCTGCTCACATTTTTTCAGCAAAAACATTAGCATATTTGCCATAATAATGATCAAAGTTTTAATGATACGTTAAGTATCGACATCGTTAGTTTTGAACAACTGGCCCGGTATTTTAAGAAAATACTGTAGACCGTGATCAAATGCCGTTTTCTGTGGCGTCAATCTGGGTCGACAATGTTTATCAAACCCAATACGATTCTGACTTACCTGGACATGCACTGATGGCCTAGGCCTTAGCGTAAGGGATATTGTGAACGCCTACGTCCGTCCACCCGTCTGTCCATCCATGCCGTCCGCCCTTCCTTACATAGTGATAATAGCGGTGTATTTGGCTCTGCCAGATGCGGGCGTGCCATTGACTGCTCGCACTGTTTTATTTTTGTTTTACAAAATAAATGAATGATGTGTGTACTCATTAGTCTCGCCTCATTGACGCGATTCTAATTAGTACACACAGCTTCTTTTGTTTAACATGCGATAGCCAAAAGGAAATAACAAACAGTTTTCACGCGTTTTTTTTGATTGTTTTGGCAGCTAAGGGAGGTCTGAAGAAGTTGAACTAGAGCGAGCAGTTGATGGCAAGCCATCTCAAATCCCCACGCTTTTGTCACATAGCAGACGTGACCTTTTGACACCTTGAGATGGCCCCTTTGGGCGGAGCCAGCTATAACGTCCCTCTCGCACGCCCTCACCATGTAAGGAAGTTATGTAGCAAATATGGTGGCATTCCGGCCAGTGGTTAAGGAGGAGATAGTGGATGGACGGATGGAGGCGTTCACAATATCCCCCAATGCTTTCTTTAAAAGCGTGGGGATAATAAAAAAAACATCAATAAATGTAGTCACTAGAGCGATGACAGTTTTTTTAAATAGCCACAGTGACCTTGACCATGAGGTCATGACCTTGAAAGTCAACTCGCTCGAGATATTGTCATATGGAAAATTTGTGAGAAGTTATATTGAAATAAATCAAGAAATGTAGGCGCTAGAGTGATGACAAAATTTTTTCTAGAAATAGGCACAGTGACCTTGACCTTGGAAGTCGAACTCGCTCAAGATATTGTCATTAGGAAAATTTGTGTGAAGTTTTATTGAAATCTGACAAGAAATGTAGGCGCTAGAGCGATGACAAAGCTTTTCTTAAAATAGCCACAGCGACCTTGACCTTGAAAGTCAAACACACTTGAGATATTGTCAAAAGGAACATTTGTGTGAAATTATATTGAAATTGGTCAAGAACTGTAGGCGCTAGAGCGATTACAAAGTTTTTCTAAAAATAGCCACAGTGACCTTGACCTTGAGACCACGACCTTGAAAGTCAAACTCGCTCGAGATTTTTTTATAACTAACATTTGTGTTGAGTTAAATTGAAATCGGTCAAGAAATGTAGGCGCTTGAGCGATAACAAAGTTTTTTTTAAATAGCCACAGTGACCATGACATTGAGGCTATGACCTTGAAAGTCGAACTCGCTCGAGATATTGTCATAAGGAACATTTGTGTGAAGTTATATTGAAATCGAACAAGAAATGTAGGTGCTATAGAGATGACAAAGCTTTTCTAAAAACAGCCACAGAGACGTCGACCTTGACCTTGAAAGTCAAACACACTCGAGATATTGTCAAAAGGAACATTTGTGTGAAATTATATTGAAATTGGTCAAGAAATGTAGGCGCTAGAGCGAGTACGTTTTTTTTTCTAAAATAGTCACAGTGACCTTGACCATGAGGCCACGACCTTGAAAGTCAAACTTGCTCGAGATATATAGGATCTTACAAGAGTGTTTATGTATTATTGAATTTATTAAACGAGTTGGGGAAAGGGATAAAATGCGAGGCTTTACCCAGCATTTTATCTCTTTTCTTCAACGAGTTTAATAAATTCCATAATACATGAGCACGAATGCAAGATTCTATTTATCATATGACATTTAAAACGCATTTTATTCACGATTGTTTAACAAAAATGACAATATTCCGCCGTTAGTAAACGCGAAGTCGTTAAAGACGTGGTACATGTAACGTTACGGGACGTATCTAGCTAATTTGCATATTTAATCCACTAGTGGATTATCGAATTTATTACACGGCGTTATTACACTCTCAGACGCGACGTCATATGATAAATTTTCATACGGAACATTTGTGTGAAGTTATATTGAAATCGGTGAAGAAATGTAGGCGCTAGGGCGACAGTGTATTTGCAATAGCAGACGTGACCTTTTGACCCCTTGAGAGGGCCCCTTTGGGCGAAGCCAACTATAACGTCCATCTCGCACGCCCTCACCATGTAAGGAAGTCATGTAGCAAATATGGTTGCATTCCGAGGAGATAGCGCGACGGACGGACGGACGGACGGAGGCGTTCACAATATCCCCGAATGCTTTTTTTAAAAACGTGGGGATAAAAATAAATAAATGTCGTGTTTACTCATAAGTCTCGCCTCCGATGATTGGCGCGATTCTAATGAGTCCACACAGCATGCATTTTCTTCTGTTTAACATGTGGTCCAATTGTTACTAAATGTTGGAAATCGGTCTTATCGTTTTGGTGTCGTTCAGTTAATATAGATTAAATAAGATCATTTTTGTTGGGCTAACAATAAAGCCGGTAGTAGATGTAAGAACTGGAAATTCAGGGTTCGTAATCTGGGCAGGTACTTCATACTCCGTGTCCTGAAATTTCACTTGGGCAACTGTGCATGTAAATCAGTGCTTTAAAAATTGATGCTTGCAAATGTTTCTATCTAAATTTAAAGGTCTAAGATTTCAGGACACGGAGTATGAAGTACATAGTACAAGGGATTTCATATAAACACCCTAATAGGGATGAGATTCAGGACACGTTACACAGAATGAAATTCAGGCTAACAGAGGTTCCGGGGTGTCCTGGAGTCTCTGATTTTACTGTTAATTGAATTCTACTCTTTTTACTTACGTTACTGATCTTCACATCAACACTATAAGTAAAATAAGCAAGTTTACAGTATTCTACTTAGGTTACTCAGTTTACTTACCTGGCACTACAGCAGTATAAGTAAACTAAGTAGATGTCAAAAAATCTATGCCCCTCGATCCAAACAACATGCTACATAAAATTAAGTGCAATAAGCTAATTAATTGATAAAATACAACGATTTTACATAGTTTTAAGAGAAATAACTAAAACTTGCTGACCAGAACACTGAAGCATGATACTATAATACGAAAATGAGCTAAGTAGGATGAGTAACATAAGTAGGTGCATAGCTAACCAAGGATGGTGCATGTATCAACCTCACTCTTTAGATAAGCTAAGTGACGTAAGTAATGTAAGTTGACTAATCAAACCACCGAAAGTCAATCTTGATATAACGGGATAAGTACAAGAATAAGCTTAAGTTACCTAAGTAACCTAAGTAAACTAAGTAACCTTGCATGTCTCTTATGACAAAAGCTACTACCATACCAACAATGCTAAGAGTAAGCTAAGTAAGATAAGTAACCTAAGTTGATGTTATATATTTCATCCATGACTATGAGCAGCGTAAGTAGGATAAGTAAGTTAAGTAAGGTAAGTAACATAAGTATTGTAAGTAACTGATATACCAGTAACATCAGCGACATCAGAGTAAGTTAAGTAAACTAAGTGAAGTAAGTAAGTAAGTATTGTGATTTCGATCTCAGCACATGAGTAAGCTGAGTAGGGTAAGTAAACTAAGTAACCTGAGTAGAACTCTAAGTAACATAAGTAAATGTCCTACCAGCTACAACAGACATACCAGAGTAAGTTAAGTGAGCTAAGTAAACTAAGTAGGCGTCCTGGTCACTTCGATGTGCAGGGTAAGTAGGATAAGTAAAGTAAGTAACCTAAGTAGACTTATAAGTATCATAAGTAATGTAAGTAACCTCTCCACCAGCTACACCTACCATACCAGAGTAAGTTAAGTAAGCTAAGTAAACTAAGTAGGCATGATGGTCACTCCGAACAGGGTTGAGAAGGGTAAGTAGGATAAGTAAACTAAGTAACCTAAGTTGAATTCTAAGTAACATAAGTAAGATAAGTATCTACTCCACCAGCTACGTTACCCATGCCAGAGTAAGTTAAGTAAGCTAAGTAAACTAAGTAAGCGGTGAAGTCTGTCCCAACGATGATAAGCAGGGTAAGTAGGATAAGTAAACTAAGTAACCTAGGTAGAATTATAAGTAAGGAAAGTAACTTCTCCATTAGCCACTCTACCCAGACAAGAGTAAGTTAAGTAAGCTAAGTAAACTTAGTAAGCGGCGAAGTCTGTACTGAAGATGATGAGTAGGGTAAGTAGGATAAGTAAACTAAGTAACCTGAGTAGAATTCTAAGTAACATAAGTAAGGTAAGTTACTGCTCTAACAGCAACGCTACCAATACCAAAGTAAGTTGAGTAAACTAAGTAAACTAAGTTGGCGACCTTGTCATCCCGAACAATGATGAGCCGGGTAAGTAGGATAAGTAAACTAAGTAACCTAAGTAGAATTATAAGTAACGTAAGTAAGGTAAGTAACTGTCCTACTACCTACACCACCCTTACCACAGTAAGTTAAGTAAACTAAGTAAGCGGCAAAGTCTGTCGCAACGAGGATCAGTAGGGTAAGAAGGATAAGTAAACTAAGTAACCTAAGTAGAATTATAAGTAAGGTAAGTAACTACTCCATTAGCCACTCCACCCATACCAGAATAAGTTAAGTAAGTTAAGTAAGCGGCGAAGTCTGTACTGAAGATGATGAGTAGGGTAAGTAGGATAAGTAAACTAAGTAACCTAAGTAGAATTCTAAGTAACGTAAGTAAGGTAAGTAACTGTCCTACTACCTTTACCATCCTTACCACAGTAAGTTAAGTAAGCTAAGTAAACTAAGTAAGCGGCAAAGTCTGTCCCAACGAGGAAAAGTAGGGTAAGTAGGATAAGTAAATTAAGTAACCTTAGTAGAATTCTAAGTAAAATATATGTAATTACTCCACTAGCCACTCTATCCATACCAGAGTAAGTTAAGTAAGCTAAGTAAACTAAGTAAGCAGCGAAGCCAGTACCGAAGAGGATGAGTAGGGTAAGTAGGATAAGTAACTAAGTAACCTGAGTTGAATTCTAAGTAACATAAGTAAGGTAAGTAACTACTCCACTAGCCAATCTACCAAGACCAGAGTAAGTTAAGTAAGCTAAGTAAACTAAGTAAGCGGCGATGTATGTCCCACAGAGGATGAGAACGGTAAGTAGGTTAAGTAAACTAAGTAACCTAAGTAGAATTCTAAGAAACGTAAGTAGGGTAAGTAACTACTCCATTAGCCACTCTACCCATACCCAGGTTAGTTAAGTAAACTTGGTAAGCGGCGAAGTCTGTATTGTAGAGGATGAGTAGGGTAAGTAGGAAAAGCAAACTAAGTAACCTGAGTAGAATTCTAAATAACATAAGTAATGTAAGTTACTGCTCTACCAGCAACGCTACCAATACCAAAGTGAGTTGAGCAAGCTATGTAAACTAAGTTCGCGACCGTGTCAACCCGAACAATGATGAGCAGGGTAAGTAGGATAAGTAAACTAAGTAACCTAAGTAGAATTCTAAGTAACGTAAGTAATGTAAGTAACTGTCCTACTACCTATACCATCCTTACCACAGTAAGTTAAGTAAGCTAAGTAAACTGAGTAAGCAAAGTAGGCAAAGTCTGTCCCAACGAGGATCAGTAGGGTAATTAGGATATGTAAACTAAGTAACCTAAGTAGAATTCTAAGTAACATAAGTAACTACTCCACTAGCCACTGTACCCATGCCAGAGTAAGTTAAGTAAGCTAAGTAAACTAAGTCAGCAGCGAAGTCTGTACCGAAGAAGATGAGTAGGGAAAGTACGATAAGTAAACTAAGTAACCTGAGTAGAAATCTAAGTAATATGAGTAAGGTAAGTTACTGCTCCAACAGCAACGCTACCAATACCAAAGTAATTTGAGTAAGCTAAGTAAACTTAGTTGGCGACTTTGTCACTCCGAACAATAATGAGTAGGGTAAGTACGATAAGTAAACTAAGGAACCTAAGTAGAATTCTAAGTAACGTAAGTATGGTAAGTAACTGTCGTACTACCTATACCGCCCTTACACAGTAAGTTAAGTAGGCTAAGTAAACTAAGTAAGCGGCGTAACATGTACTGAAGAGGATGAGAAGGGTAAGTAGGATAAGCAAACTAAGTAACCTGAGTAGAATTCTAAGTAACATAAGTAAGGTCAGTCATTGCTCTATCAGCAACGCTACCAATACCAAAGTAAGTTGAGTAAGCTAAGTAAACTCAGTTGGCGACCTTCTCATCCCGAACAATGATGAGCAAGGTAAGTAAGATAAGTAAACTAAGTAACATAAGTAGAATTCTAAGTAACGTCAGTAAGGTAAGTAACTGTCCTACTACCTATACCATCTTTACCACAGTAAGTTAAGTAAACTAAGTAAGCGGCTAAGTCTGTCCCATAGAGGATGAGTAATGTAAGTAGGATAAGAAAACTAAGTAACCTAAATGGAATTCTAAGTAACATAAGTAAGGCAAGTAACTACTCCATTAGCCACTCTACCAATACCAGAGTAAGATAAGTGAGTTAAGTAAACTAAGTAAGCGGCGAAGTCTGTACTGGAGAGGATGAGTAGGGTAAGTAGGATAAGTAAAGTAAGTAACCTGGGCAGAATTCTAAGGAAGATAAATTAGGTAAGTTACTGCACTACCTGAAAAACAACAATACCAAAGTAAGTAGGATAAGTAAACTAAGTAACCTGAGTAAAATTCTAAGTAACATAAGTAAGGTAAGTTACTGCTCTACCAGCGATGCTACCAATACCAAAGTAAGTTGAGTAAACTAAGTAAACTATGTTGGCGACCTTGTCATCCCGAACAATGATGCGCCAGGTAAGTAGAAAAAGTAAACTAAGTAACCTAAGTAGAATTCTAAGTAACGTAAGTAAGGTAAGTAACTGTCCTACTACCTATACCACCCTTACCACAGTAAGCTAAGTAAACTAAGTAACCGGCAAAGTCTGTCCCAACGAGGATCAGTAGGGTAAGTAGGATAAGTAAACTAAGTAACCTGAGTAGAATTCTAAGTAACATAAGTAAGGTAAGTTACTGTTCTACCAGCAACGCCAACAATACCAAAGTGTGTTGAGTAAGCTAAGCAAACTCAGTTGGCGACTTTGTAACTCCGAACAACGATGGGTAGGGTAAGTAGGATAAGTACCCTAAGTAGAACTCAAAGTAACGTAAGCAAAGATCAGTAACTGTCCTACTGCCTATACCAACCGGACCAGAGTAAGTTAAGTAAGCCAAGTAAACTAAGTAAGCGGCGAAGTCTGTCATCCCGTACAATGATGAGCAGGATAAGTTAACTCAGTAACCTAAGCAGAATTCTAAGTAACGTAAGTAAGGTAAGAAACTGTCCTGCTACCTATACCACCCTTATCACGGGAAGTTAAGTAAGCTAAGTGAACTAAGTTAGCGGCGAAGTCTGTCCCATAGAGGATGAGTAGGGTTAGTAGGATAAGTAAAATAAGTAACCTAAGCAGATTTCTAAGCACAATAAGTAAGTTAAGTAACTTCTCCAGTAGCCAATCTACCCATACCAGAGTAAGTTAAGTAAGTTAAGTAAACTACGGAAGCGGCGAAGTCTGTGCTGAAGAGGATGAGTAGGGTAAGAGGATGAGTAGGGTAAGTAGGATAAGTAAACTAAGTAACCTGAGTAGAATTCTACGTAACGTAAGTAAGGTAAGTAACTGTCCTACTACCTAAACTTACGTTAACACAGTAAGTAAGCCAAGTAAACTAAGTAAGCGGCAAAGTCTGTCCCAACAAGGATGAGTAGGGTAAGTAGGATAAGTAAGCTAAGTAATCTAAGTAGAATTCTAAGTAACATAAGTAACTAGCCACTGTACCCATACCAGAGTAAGTTAAGTAAGCTAAGTAAACTAAGTAAGCAGCAGAGTTTGTACTGAAGAGGATGAGTAGGATAAGTAGGATAAGTCACCTGAGTAGAATTCTACGTAACATAAGTAAGGTAAGTTACTGCTCTACCAGCAACGCTACCAAACCCAAAGTAAGTTGAGTAAGCTAAGTAAACTTAGTTGGCGACCTTGTCACTTCGAACAATGATGAGTAGGGTAAGTAGGATAAGTATACTAAGTAACCTAAGTAGAATTCTAAGTAACCTAAGTAGAACTCTAAGTAACGTAAGTAACTGTCCTACTAGCTATACCACCCTTACCACAGTAAGTTAAGGAAGCTAAGTAAACTAAGTAAGCGGCAAAGTCTGTACTGAAGAGGTTAAGTAGGCTAAGTAGGACAAGCAAACTAAGTAACCTGAGTAGAAATCTAAGTGACATAAGTAAGGTAAGTTACTGCGCTAAGAGTAAGTTGATTAAGCCAAGTAAACTAAGTTGGCGACCTGGTCACTCGAAACAATGATGACTGTGGCCAGTAGGATAAGTAAACTAAGTAACCTAAGTATAATTCTCAGTAACGTAAGTAAGATAAGTAACTGTCATACTAGCTATACGACCCTTACATTAGTAAGTTAAGTAAGCTAAGCAAACTAAGTAAGCAGCGAAGTTTGTACGAAAGAGGATGACAAGGGTAAGTAGGATAAGTAAACTAAGTAATCTGAGTAGAATTCTAAGTAACGTAAGTAAGGTAAGCTACTGCTCTAAGAGCAACGCTACCAATACCAAGGTAAGTTGAGTAAGCTAAGTAAACTAAGTTGGCGACGTGGTCACTCCGAACAATGATGGCTATGGCCAGTAGGATAAGTAAACTAAGTAACCTAAGTAGAATTCTAAGTAACGTAAGTAAGGTAGTAACTGTCTTACTAGCTATACGACCCTTACATTAGTAAGTTAAGTAAGCTAAGTAAACTAAGTAAGCAGCGAAGTGTGTACGGAAGAGGATGATAAGGGTAAGTAGGATAAGTAAACTGAGTAATCTGAGTAGCTTTTGCTATTAAATTGTGTACATCCTTAACATAGTTATGTTTTCAGAGAGAAACAGTTTTCACCTCACCAGAGCCGAAGGCTCCGGGGGAGCTTATAGGATAGGCAGTTGTCCGTCGTCTGCGTTGTCGTCTGGCGTCAACACTTTCAAACGACATCTCTGAAGCCACTGGGCCGATTCATCCCACATTTCATCTGTAGCATCCTTGGGTTGGTTGTGTTAGACTTGATATTTTATGAGCTTTTGCTATTAAATTGTGTACCTCCTTAACAGTTATGTTTTCAGAGAGAAACAGTTTTCACCTCACCAGAGCCTAAGGCTCCGGGGGAGCTTATAGGATAGGCAGTTGTCCTTCGTCTGCCTCGTTGTCTGGCGTCAACACTTTCAAACGACATCTCTGAAGCCACTGGGCCGATTCAACTCAAATTTCATCTGTAGCATCCTTCGGTTGGGGGATTGAAAGTTTGTTTTTAATGAAAATCGGCTCATTAGTTTGGTTTCCATAGACCATAGACCAAAGGGGAAAACAGAAAATTGGCAAAATGGCATTTACTGCCAAACCTTTGCAGATATTTTGACGAGGCTTTTAAAGAAATATTCCTTGAGTGAACTTCTTTTAGCCACATGCTTTTATGTCAACAACATATGGCGGTACAAAACCATATATATTCTTTTCTTATGATAAGACGCATTCAGTGACACCAACCTGGGGGTCCTCTGAGATGTTCCCGGGCCATGGTCCCACCCGCTCCACTTTGTAAAAGGCCCAATATCTCAGAAACCATTCAGATCCCCAACCATAAACCATATATATTGTCGCGTTCCTTATGATAAGACGCGTTCAGTGATACCAAACTAGGGGTCTCCCAGGGTGCGCCAGGGTCATGCCCCACCCCTCTACTTTATAATTTTTAGGCGATATATCTCAGAAACCATCCAGATCCCCACCCCAAAACCATATATATTCTTGTTTCTTATGATAAGACGCGTTCAGTGATACCAACCTGGGGCTCCCCTGGGATGTGCCTGGGCCTTGCCCCACCCCCTCCACCCCATAAACGGCCCAATATCTCAGAAACCGTTCAGATCCCCACCCCTAAACCATATATATTCTTGTAAGTTATGTTAATACGCATTCAGTGATTTCAATCTAGGGGTCACCCGGGGTGCGCCGGGGCCATGCCCCATCCCTCCACTTCATAAAAGGCGGTATACCTCAGAAACCTCTCAGATCCCCACCCCAAAGCCATATACGAGGACTGTTCAAATATGAATGCAACAAAGTACATAAAAATGATTCCGTGATAGATGTAATAGATATATCCATTGTTTTTGTGAAATATTGGTAAATATTTGTACTGATTGATATCTGTACAGGATAATTTGACGAGCCCGCCAGGGCGAGTCTAATTATCCTGTACAGATGTCAATCAGTACAAATATTTACCAATATTTCTCAAAAACAATTGGATATATCTGTTTTAATCCACAGCTTATTGTAACTTCCACTTAAAGGTAATAGATAAAACCTATTAAAGCATATTTGTTTTATTTACTGTTAATTTCAATTTCTTTTATTTGACCTGATTTACCCCGTCTGGAAAATGGATTGTCCTGTCTGAAAGGACACTGTCAGCTTCTCTGCTTCATTAATATTCAATTGGATTTGATTGGTCTAAATCCAACTGACCACAGGTTATTTGATCATGCTTTTTTAACCTGATGTTTATCACTGGGACATTTTAATGCTGAACCTTCAAGTGTAGGACTTACTTTGAACTCAGATGTGTGTTTTTGCTGCATGCAAATGTTTCATAAAATGTTTGGCACCAGTAAATGGGAGTGTATTTTGTGATAATTCAGGGATATTTTTTTCTCCATAAAAAGGTATGTTGTGGGTACTCATTTTGAACAGCCTCATCCCACAAAAACATGTTGTGGGTACTCGTTGGAATTGCCTAGATGAGGCGGTTCTAGCGAGTACCCACAATTTGATTTTATGGAGAATTGGAGAAACTTAATCAGAAGAAGCAGTCTGATCAGGGTCTGCACTGATTAAGTAAAGGCTATTTTAAATGTGGGTACTCATTCAAATAACCTCGGCGAGGCTATTTTAATGAATACCCACAATGTTAATTTTGTCATGCTAGAAGCCCCTTCCCATTTTAAGATCAGAAGGAGCAGTCTGGTCAGGGTCTGCACTGTTTGTCATTAAGTAAAAGCTATTTTAAATGTGGGTACTCATTCAAATAACCTCGGCGAGGCTATTTTAATGAATACCCATAATGTTAATTCTGTCATGCAGAGTTAGAGGCCCCTTCAAATTTTAAGATCAGAAGGTAGCAGTCTGATCCGGGTCTGCACTGTTTGCCATTAAGTAAAAGCTATTTTAAATATGGGTACTCATTCAAATAACCTCGGCGAGGCTATTTTAAGGAATACCCACAATGTTAATTTTGTCATGCAGAGCTAGAAGCCCCTTCCCATTTTAATTGTAGCTCAGTTGATTGGTCCATTCAAAACTGTACACGATATCAGTACATGATATCAGTACATGATATCAATACATTTATCAAAATTTATTAGTACTGCCAGCATCAAAGGAAAGTACTGGAAGCTGTGGATTAATTCGATGAAAAATTTATTTTGTCCCCTCAAAGTATTCCCCTTTAACAGATATACAAACTTTCAGTCTTCTGATCTAATCATTGAATGCATTTTGGTAGTCTTTTCGAAGTATACTATGAAGGCACTGGAATATTGCAGAACCAAGGTGTTTGCGCTGTACAAATGTTCGACCAGAAAGGTATTTTTTCAGCCGCGGGAACAAAAAAAAATCACACGGGGCAAGGTCAGGGGAATACGGGGGTGAGGGAGTTCAACAACCTTTTCCTGCTTCAGTGCATGAGAAAACGTTCTACTTGCATTAATATTTGAATAGTCCTCGTATACTCAGGCCAACTTGTTACACAATGGATCAGGTGAGCGATCCAGGGCCATCATGGCCCTCTTGTTTGATGTTAACCCTTATCTTGCTGTTCACGACAACCCCTATCTTTGCAAACAGTGTAGATACAGATCAGATGGCTTCTTCAGAAGAAGCCATCTGATCAGGATCTACACTGTTTGGCTATCAGTGCATGAATTTGCAGGATTAAATTACATCACGTAATTTGATTTGTTGATAGACAGAAATGGGTGTGGCTTAAATGAATATTCAGCAAGATAAGGGTTAAGTGACCATACCATATGAATTTTACACATGCATAGCAGCCCTTTATGGGACATTGGGAAACTGTGAAGACCCAAATCAGATGCCACAAAACGCAGCGTCTGATCTGATCCCACACAGTTTGTTGAAAATACATACAATTATGCAATATTCTCCCAAAACAAAACAAACCCGGAACCATGGACCACTTCAAGACTTATTAGGTGGGAGATTCCATTGTCATGTATGGGTTAATTAATTGCTGGAAATCTAATAATAAACATACTACTTAGTCCCACAAGTTTTTATAGTCTCTTGGTACAAGATATAGTTCTGCCTTAAGTTATCAGTAGTTGACCATGCCTATGTTCGTAATTTTATGAAGTCACACATTTTAAAATGTTAATTTATTGTTTAGATGAACACTCTTTAATAGAAATAAAATATGAAATAATATATTCTTGTCTATATTTTATTCCCTGTTTTCGCGAGGTGCAAACAGTTAATTTTGCTATTCCAAAGAGGTTACCAATTGTCCTGTGCTCTGCAGACCAAGCTGACAACTACCATGTTACTGCCACCTGCAAACCCCAGGGAAACAAAATTCCGTTGTAACTGTCCGCGTAGATTGTCTCCAGCTTATGGCCATATCACATGGTTATATACTAACAGGGGAGAAAACTCTCGTCTATCGCTCTTTTTTTACTTAGTACTGCTGCAACACCAGCTGCAGTTTGCATTTTTCATGCATGAAGAACAGGATAATCTATATATTTGACAAACATCTAATTTTTCCTTGAAACGGGAGGATTTGTGGTTTGTTTGTTTAATTGTTTGTTTGTTAGTTTGCGGGGTTATTGCCCGTTAATACTTCCTAGGTCATTTTGTAGATGTTGCTTTATATTTTCCGGAACTTTTAACCACTGAAAAGGAAACGACGGTCTGGCTCGCACAGCTTTTTCTGGCCATGTTTAGACCTACTAAGCTGTTTACTCAAATTTTGTGCAGTGGTAGCGCATCGGATTTGTGATCAAGACGTTGCGGGTTCGAACCTCACGATGACCAAAGTGTTGTTTCTTTTAGCAAGGCACTTCTTCCACATTGCTTAGTACTGCTTTCCACCCAGAAGTCCTGCTCGTAAAGCGCAAAAGTTAGCGTGTAGCAGTGAAAAGGGAAAGAGAGAGACTATGTAACTCCTACAATTTAGCGCCGGTTTAGCATAAACTTGATATATAGTTATTTCAATGTTGGACTTCAATAACATTATTTTGGTTTTTAATTTTTGGTTTTACGACCGGCCATTTCATGATTATTTCCCTCATGATGAGCCGATCTTTAATCAGAGATTGGCAAAAACCGGAGTACCTGGGGAAAAAAACACATGAAGATCCGTTGCAGAAGACCAACAAACATGACCTTGGCACGGTGGTACAATGCGCCATTTGCGGAGCTCTTGTTCAGTTTTCTCCCCTGACAGTATAACCATGTGATGATCATACTTCAATTGCCTTAAAGATATATTGATGGTCATTAATGCACAATTGTACCCCAAGTTTAGACACCATGTCATGCACAAGAAAGATAACTCCAGTATGACCACCTTTTGTTCGCCAAATCTGCAATATCCTTCAAGACATATTGATAGTACTCCTGATTTGTCATCTTGATAGTACTGAGAGTTTAACACAAGTTGAGCAGGCTTGTCTTGGTAAGCTAGTGAAGTAGTTACTTACTTTACTTAGGTTACTTAATATTCTACTAAGTTCACTTATCCTACTTACCCAACTCATCCTCGTTGGGACAGACTTCGACACTTACTTAGTTTGCTTAGCTTACTTAACTTGCTCTGGAATGGTTGGTGCAGCTGGTGGAGAGGTTATTTACTATACTTATGATACTTCGAAGTCCACTTTGGTTGCTTACTTTACTTATCCTACTTACTCTGCTACTTAGGTTACTTATCCTACTTACTATACTCATCTTCGTTGGGACAGACTTCGGCACTTACTTAGTTTAATTAGCTTACTTAGCCTGGTATGAGTAGCGTAGCTGATGGAGTAGTTACATATCTTACTTATGATACTTAGAATTCTACTTACGTTGCTTAGTTTACTTATCCTACTTACCCTACTCATAATTTTTCCGAGGCTGCTAAGTTTGTAGATTTAGCTTAATCGGCTTACTTTGATATTTGTAGCATTGCTGGTAGAGCAGTTACTTACCTTACTTATGTTACTTAGAATTCTACTCAGCTTACTTAGTTTACTTATCGTACTTACCCTACACATTCTCTTTGGTACAGACTTCGCTGCTTACTTAGTTTACTTAGCTTACTTAATTTACTCTGGTATGGGTAGAGTGGCTAGTGGAGTAGTTACTTACCCTACTTAGAATTCTACTTGGGTTACTTAGTTTACTTACCCTACTCATGCATCCTCTTCGGTACAGACTTCGCTGCTTACTTAGTTTACTTAGCTTACTTAACTTACTGTGGTATGTGTAGAGTGGCTAGTGGAGTAGTTACTTATTTTACTTATCCTACTTAACCCTACTCATCATTGTTCGGAGTGACAAAGTAGCCGACTAAGTAAACTCAGCTTACTCAACTTAATTTAGTATTGGTAGCGTTGCTGGTGGAGCAGTAACTTACCTGAGTTATGTTACTTAGAATTCTACCCAGGTTACTAAGTTTACTTGTCCTACTTACCCTACTCATCCCCTCGGTACAGACTTCGCTGCTTACTTAGCTTACTTAACTGACTCTGGTATTGGTAGAGTGGCTAGTGGAGTAGTTACTTACCCTACTTAGAATTCTACTTAGATTACTTAGTTTACTTAACCTGCTTACCCTACTCATCCTCGTTGGGACAGACTTTAGCGCTTACTTAGTTTACTTATCTTCCTTAACTTACTGTGGTAAGGGTGGTATAGCTAGTAGGACAGTTACTTACGTTACTTAGAATTCTACTTAGGTTACTTAGAATTCTACTTAGGTTACTTAGTTTACTTATCCTACTTACCCTACTCTTCATTGTTCGAAGTGACAAGGTCGCCAACTTAGTTTACTTAGCTTACCCAACTTACTTCGGTATTGGTAGCGTTGCTGGTAGAGCAGTAACGTACTTTACTTATGTTACTTAGAATTCTACTCAGGTTACTTAGTTTACTTATCTTACTTACCATACTCAAACTCTTCAGTAAAGACTTACTTAGTTTACTTAAGGCGATCGCTATTGACAGCCGGCTGTCGATAGCGAATTCGCTATTGACAGCCAGCAAACTAAATTGATGAAAATGGGTTATTGCAAACTTATTGTATGTTTTACTTTATAAACATTTATGGACAGGTTATTTAATATATATTATTATATAATGACTTCAGGTACTGTGATTATCCCGTCAGTTGGTCTTTACCATGGAACCTGCTAAAGTAGTGATATTACCAGCTATTCCAATGATTTGGTGACTGTCTATCTTCTGATACATATCATTTCTATGACTAAGAATATTGAGAAGCCTTATTAATCTTCTTAATGCAAACAAATATTTACTGTTTTGCCTGTGACCGAGGCCATTGATAGCGAAAATTCCTGAGTTTTTAGCTCACCTGAGCCGAAGGCTCATAGGTGAGCTTATAGTATGGTAAGGCTCCGTTGTCTGTCTGTCGTCTGTTGTCTGTCAACATTTTCAAACATCTTCTCCTCTGAAACCCCAAGGCCAATTGGAGTCATATTTCATGTGGAGCATCCATGGGATGGGGGGAACGAAAGTTTGTTCAGGTCACGTGACCAAGATGGCCGCCATGCACATATAAGGTAAAAACCCTTCAAACATCTTCTCTGAAACCAGTGAGCCCATTGGCCTGAAACTTGGTATGTAGCATTAGGGACTCAGGGTCCATCATATTTTGTTCAAATGATGACCCTTGGATGACCTTGACCAATTTTAGGCCAAGGTCAAATTTGGTCCCATAGACTTTTGTATGGGGAAAAGTCAAAACCGTGTATTTTTTGGAAACTATTGCAGCCTGTGATCTGAAAATTAGTAGATACAGTAAGCTATATGGGTGGATGAAACAACATGAGTATTCAAGGTCAAGGTCATTCTTTGACCTTTGTTCAAGGTCATTCAGATATGAGAATTAAAACCTATTGGAATTTGGACAGGTTTTTCAAGGAAAAAATCCGTCCTTTAGAATAGCGATGTCTGTGCGGGCGTCCGCGTCTCTGTTTACCTTTTGGTTAATTTGACTTAGAAACCACAAAGCCGTTTGTAACAAAATTTCATATGAAAGTTTTAAGAACAAGGAAATGACAATTAATCAATATGAATTTGGTCACATGACCAATATGGCCACCATGCCCATATAAGGTAAAACCCATTCAGAAATCTTTCTTCTCTGTAACCCAGTGGGCCGATTATCATGTTACTTGGTATGTGGCATTGGGGACTCGGGCCCATCAAAATTTATACAGATGATTACTCCTGAATTATCTTGACCTATTTTAGGCCAAGGTCAAATTTGGTCGCATAGACTTTTGTATGGGGAAAAAGTCAAAACCGTGTATTTTTAGCTCACCTGTCACAAAGTGACGAGGTGAGCTTTTGGGATTTCTTTTTGTCCGTCTTGTGTCAGTGAGTGCGTGCGTCCGTCGGTCCATCCCTAAACAATTTCTTCAAACAACATCTCCTCTTAAACCTATGATCGTATTTTGACCAAACTTCACAGGAATGATCCTTAGGTGGTCCCCTTTCAAAGTTGTTCAAATCATTCCGGTCCGTTGCACATGTAGGTCACAGAAGCTAAAAATAGATTTTTTTAACTGAAAACTTTGAAAATATTCTCTGAAACCGCATGGTCCAGGTCTTTGATATTTGGTATGAAGCTTCATCTAGTGGACCTACAAATAACAAAGATTGTTCAAATTATAGCCCTGGGGCCAAAAATGCCCCCGCGTCGGGGCCGACCAGTTTTACATAGACTTTTATAGGGAAAACATTTAAAAATATTCTTGTCTGAAACCAGAAGGCCAAGGTCGTTGATATTTGGTATGACGCTTCATCTAGTGGACCTACATGTATACCAAGATTGTTCAAAATATAGTCCTGGGGCCAAAAATGCCCCCACGCCAGGGCCCACTGGTTTCACATAGACGTTTATAGGGAAAACCTTTAAAAATCATCTTGTCTGAAACCAGAAGGCCCAGGTCTTTCATATTTGGTATGAAGCTTCCACTAGTGGACCTCTACCAATATTGTTCAAATTATAGCCCTAGGGCATTAAATGCCCCCGCGCCAGGACCCACCAGTTTTACATATACTTATATAGGGAAACTTTAATATTTTTGTCTGAAACCAGAAGGCCCATGTCTTTGATCTTTGGTATGAAGCTTCATCTAGTGGACCTCTACCAAGATTGTTTAAATTATAGCCCTGGGGCAATAAATACCCCCGTGCTTGGTCCCACCAGTTTTACATAGACTTACATAGGGAAAACCTTTAAAAATCTTCTTGTCTGAAACCAGAAGGCCCAGGTCTTTGGTATATTTGGTATGAAGCTTCATCTAGTGGACCTCTACCAAGATTGTTCAAATTATAGCCGTTGGGCCAAAAATGCCCCTGCACCAGGGCCCACCAGTTTACATAGACTTATATAGGGAAAACCTTTAAAATCTTCTTGTCTGAAAGCAGAAGGCCCAGGTCTTTGATATTTGGTATGAAGCTTCATCTAGTGGACCGCTACCAAGTTTGTTCAATTTAAAGCCCTTGGGCCAAGAATGTAATAGAGACACTGATACTCAGGTGAGCGATTCAGGGCCCTGTGGACCCTCTTGTTTCACAAGTTATCTATGCATCATATCATGGCCATTCATGCATGGAAAGCGAACAGTTTTATAAGACAAACTGACATAGAAAAACACCAAGGTCCACAATAATTAACCATTGTCCTGCTGAATGAATTAATTTTGCCACACCCATTTCTGTCTATTAACCAAATAAATTGCAGAATACACAATGTATAATGTATTTGTCCAGTTCACAAACTGAATAACAAACATTTAGATCCTGATCAGTTGGCTTATTCAGAAGTTGGGCTTAGAGGTCTAAGTTGGGCTTAGAGGTCTAAATGTCTCTCAGACTAAATGCTAAGTAAACTGTTACAAAAGCCTGATGTGTAACTGAACTGCACCACAGCTCTAGATAAGGAGGAAAACCTAGATATTCAGATAAACTTTCCTCAGGACTGGTGTTAACCCGGCATTTCTGGTAACTGTTGGAAAAGCCTCAACAAGGCAATTCTAACACATACCCATAACATATTTTAATGTCAGAAGTAATCTCGTTACTCCTTCTCTAGAGCTCCAATGTGCCTTCTGCTATGTTGGGATAAGGCTCATGTGTGACAAGAAAATGTCTTTTCATTTGTGCATGTATCCTCAGTTGTACACATTGCTCCAGATTAGCAGCTCCTAGTATAGCTAGTATTCCAGATAATAGGCAGAATCACTGAACCATGAAATATAGGTCACATTGGCCTAGATATATTTTGACGTCATCAGAAGACCCTCCCAGTACTTAAGTTCCAAATATGAGTGCTCTGTGATGAGTGACTGTTGAGATATAAGCATTTGAAAAACTTTAACCCAGTGTGATGGGAACGCAAACATGCACGCAGACGACCGAGGTGACAACAATAGCTCTCCATGTACTCTGTACAGGCGAGCAAATAATAATTGCATATACATTATTTAGACTCCTTTATTTATTTATTGAGAGTCTTAATAATCTATAAAACAAAATTCTTATTTATTTATTTATTTTAGCATGGAGTTACAACCATTTATGGCTTAAGTGTAATGAACACTTTAATAGTTCATATTGTTCTGATGAAAAATTTTCATTTGTATGAAAAAAGTTTAATAGTTCACTTTAATATTCTATAATTATTTCATTTTTATTTATGCATTCATGTTTTTTATCAGATTATATTCATTTATATATAAGTATATATATCCAATATCTTAGTTGGCTGTCAATAGCGATTTCGCTATCGACAGCCGGCTGTCAATAGCGAATTCGCTATCGACAGCCGGCTGTCAGTAGCCACTTCCTTTACTTAATTTACTTAACTTACTCTGGTATGGGTAGAGTGGCTAATGGAGTTGTTACTTACGTTACTTGGAAATCTACCTACGTTACTAAGTTTACTTATCCTACTTACTCTACTCATCCTCTATGGGACAGACTTTGCCGCTTACTTAGTTTACTTAGCTTACTTATCTGACTGTGATAAGGGTGTTAGCTGGTTACTTACCTTACTTATGTTACATAGAATTCTACTCAGGTTACTTAGTTTGCTTATCCTACTTACCCTACACATCCTTTACAATACAGACTTCGTCGCTAACTTAGCTTACTTAACCTACTCTGGTCTGGGTAGAGTGGCTAGTGGAGTAGTTACTTATCTTACTTATGTTACTTAGAGTTCTACTCAGGTAACTTATTTTACTTATCCTAGTTACCCTACTCATCCTCTTCGGTACAGACTTCGCTGCTTAATTAGCTTACTTAGCTTACTTAGCTTACTAAACTTACTCTGGTATGGGTACAGTGGCTAGTGGAGTAGTTACTTATGTTACTTAGAATTCTACTTAGGTTACTTAGTTTACTTATCCTACTTACCCTACTGATCCTCGTTGGGACAGACTTTGCCGCTTACTTAGTTTACTAAACTTACTGTGGTAAGGGTGGAAAAGGTAATAGGATTGTTACTTATCTAACTTACGTTACTTAGAATTCTACTTAGGTTTCTTAGTTTACTTATCCTACTTACCCGGCTCATCATTGTTCGGGACGACAATGTCGCCAACTTAGTTTACTTAGTTTACTCAACTTACTTTGGTATTGGTAGCGTTGCTTGTAGAGCAGTAACTTACCTTTTTTATGTTACTTAGAATTCTACTTAGGTTACTTAGTTTACTTATCCTACTTACCCTACTCATCCTCTCCAGTACACACTTCGCCACTTACATAGTACTTATCGCACTTAACTTACTCTGGTATGGGTAGAGTGGCTAATGGAGTAGTTACTTACCTTACTTATGTTATTTAGAATTCTTCTCAGGTTACTTAGTTTACTTATCCTACTTACCCTACTGATCCTCGATGGGACAGACTTGGCCGCTAACTTAATTTACTTAGCTTACTTAACTTACTCTGGTCTGGGTAGAGTGGCTAGTGGAGTAGTTAAATACCTTACTTATGTTACTTAGAATTCTACTTAGTTCACTTATCCTACTTACCCTACTCATCCTCTTCGGTACAGACTTCGCTGCTTACTTAGCTTACTTAACTTACTCTGGTATGGGTAGAGTGGCTAATGGAGTAGTTACTTACCTTACTTTTAATTCTACTTAGGTTACTTAGTTTACTTATCCTACTTACCTTACTGATCCTCGTTGGGACAGACTTTGCCGCTTACTTAGTTTACTAAACTCACTGTAGTAAGGGTGGTATAGGTAGTAGGACAGTTACTTATCTAACTTACGTTACTTAGAATTCTACTTAGGTTACTTAGTTTACTTATCCTACTCACCCTACTCATCCTCTACAATACAGACTTCGCCACTTACTTACTTTCCTTAACTTACTAAACTTACTCTGGTATAGGTAGAGTGGCTAATGGAGTTGTTACTTACCTTACTTACGTTACTTATAATTCTACTTAGGTTACTAAGTTTACTTAACCTACTTGCCCTACTCATCCTCTATTGGACAGAATGTTTTCATTGCTCTTTAAGGAACTCATTTTTGATTTTTATTCGCCGCTTACTTAATTTATTTAGCTAACTTAACTTACTCTGGTATGGGTAGAGTGGCGAATGGAGTAGTTACTTACCATACCTATGTTACTTACAATTCTACTTAGGATGCTAAGCTTACTTATCCTTCTTAACCTCTTGATCCTCGTTGGGACAGACTTTGCCGCTTACTTAGTTTACTTATTTTACTTAACTTACTCTGGTCTGGGCAGAGTGGCTAGTGGAGTAGTTACTTACCTTACTTACTGTGATAAGGGTGTTACTTAGAATTCTACTCAGGTTACTTAGTTTACTTATCCTACTTACCCTACTCATTCTCTTTGGTACAGACTTCGCTGCTTACTTAGTTTACTTAGCTTTCTTAAGTTACTATGGTATGGGTGGAGTGGCTAGTGGGGGTAATTACTTACCCAACTTAGAATTCTACTTAGGTTACTTAGTTTACTTATCCTACTTACCCTACTGATCCGCGTCTGGACAGACTATGCCGCTAACTTAGTTTACTTAGCTTACTTAACTTACTGGGGTAAGGGTGGTATAGATGACAGATACTTACCTTACTTACGTTACTTAGAATTCTACTTAGGATACTTAGTTTACTTATCCTACTTAACCTACTCATCATTGTTCGGGGTGACAAGGTCGCCACTTTAGTTTACTTAGCTTACTCAACTTATTTTGGTATTGGTAGCGTTCAAGGAAGAGCAGTAACTTACCTTACTTATGTTACTTAGAATTCTACTCAGCTTACTTAGATAACTTATCCTTCTTACCCAACTCATCCTCTTCAGTACAGACTTCGCCGCTTACTGAGTTTACTTAACTTACTCCGGTATGGCTAGAGCGGCTAATGGAGTAGTAACTTACCTTACTTATGTTACTTAGAATTCTACTTAGTTTACTTATCCTACTTACCCTACTCATCCTCTTCAGTACAGACAACGCCATTTACTTTGTTTACTTAGCTTACTTAACTTACTGTGGTAAGGGTGGTATAGCTAGTATGACAGTTACTTACCTTACTTACGTTACTTAGAATTCTACTTAGGTTACTTAGTTTACTTATCCTACTGACCATAGTCTACATTGTTCTGAGTGACAAGGTTGCCAACTTAGTTTACTTAGCTTACTCAACTTACTTTGGTATTGGTATCTTTGCTGGTAGAGCAGTAACTTACCTTACTTATGATACCTAGAATTCTACTCAGGTTACTTAGTTTACTTATCCTACTTACCCTCTCATCCTCTCCAGTACAGACTTCGTCGCGTACTTAGTTTACTTAAATTACTCCGGTATGGGTAGAGCGACTAATGGAGTAGTTACTTACCTTACTTATGTTACTTAGAATTCCACTTAGTTTACTTATCCTACTTACCCTACTCATCCCAGTTCGGAGTGACCATCGTGCCTACTTAGTTTACTTAGCTTACTTAACTTACTCTGGTATGGTTGTTGTAGCTGGTGGAGAGGTTACTTATATTACCTATGTTACTTATAAGTCTACTTAGGTTACTTACTTTACTTATACTTGTACAGACTTCGCCGTTTACTTAGCTTACTTAACTTACTGTGGTAAGGGTGGTATAGCTAGTATGACAGTTACTTACCTTACTTAGAATTCCACTTAGGTTACTTAGTTTACTTATCCTACTGACCATAGTCTACATTGTTCGGAGTGACAAGTTCGCCAACTTAGTTTACTTAACTTACTCAACTTACTTTGGTATTGGTAGCTTTGCTGGTATAGCAGAAACTTACCTCACTTATGGTACGTAGAATTCTACTCAGGTTACTTAGTTTACTTATCCTACTTACCCTACTCATCCTCGTTGGGACAGACTTCGCCGATTACTTAGTTAACTTAGCTTACTTAACTTACTCTGGTATGGGTAGCGTAGCTGGTGGAGCAGTTACTTACCTTACTTATGTTGCTTAGAATTCAACTTAGGTTACTTAGTTTACTTATCCTACTTACCCTACTCAACCCAGTTCGGAGTGACCATCGTGCCTACTTAGTTTACTTAGCTTACTTAACTTACTCTGGTATGGTTGTTGTAGCTGGTGGAGAGGTTACTTATATTACTTATGTTACTTATAAGTCTACTTAGGTTACTTACTTTACTTATTCTACTTACTCTGCGCATCCTTTTACGAAGTGACGCGGACGCCTACTTAGTTTACTTAGCTTACTTAACTTACTCTGGTATGGCTGTTGTAGCTGGTAGGACATTTACTAATGTTACTTAGAGTTCTACTCATGTTACTTAGTTTACTTACCCTACTCAGCTTACTTATGTGCTGAGATCGAAACCACAATACTTACTTACTTACTTCACTTAGCTTACTTAACTTACTCTGGTGTCGCTGATGTTACTGGTATATCAGTTACTTACAATACTTATGTTACTTACCTTACTTAACTTACTTATCCTACTTACACTGCTCATAGTCATGGATGAAATATACCACCCCAACTAATGTTACTTATCTTACTTATCTTACTTAGCTTACTCTTAGCATTGTCGGTATGGTAGTAGCTATTGTCATAAGAGACATGCAAGGTTACTTAGTTTACTTAGGTTAGTTAGGTTACTTACGCTTATTCTTGTACTTATCCTGTTATATCAAGATTGACTTTCGGTGGTTTGATTAGTCAACTTACATTACTTACGTTACTTGGCTTATCTAAAGAGTGAGGCTGATACATGTACCATCCTTGGCTAGCTATACGCCTACTTATGTTACCCATCCTACTTAGCTCATTTCCGTATTATAGTATCATGTTTCAGTGTTCTGGTCAGCAAATTTTAGTTATTTATGTTAAAACTATGTAAAATTGTTCTTTTTATATCAATTAATTAGCTTACTGCACTTAATTTTATGTAACATGTTTTTTGGATCGAGGGGCATAGATTTTTTGACATCTACTTAGTTTACTTAGATTACTTATACTGCTGTAGTGCCAGGTAAGTAAACTGAGTAACCTAAGTAGAATACTGTAAACTTGCTTATTTTACTTATAGTGTTGATATGAAGATCAGTAACGTAAGTAAAATGAATAGAATTCAATTAACAGCGAAATCAGAGACTCTAGGACACCAGGTCAGCCTCAGCTCGGCTTAATTTACTTATCTGACAATGATGACTAATAAGTAATCTAAGTAAAGTAAGTAAATACCGCAATACTGCTTATTTCGCTCATTTCTGGATGAAAATTGGATAAGTTGTGTAAGTAAACGACACAGAAGGCATGGATAGCGTTTTAGATGAATTTCAGGACTCGGAGTATGAAGTATAAGCCGTAATCGGCAGGTTATAAGCCGTAATCTGTTAACAGATTGGTTCCACTGCATTTCGGAAATTCAAACAAACATACGTGCGAAAGCCCTTCTTGAGTGAGTAAACGCAAAAATATGTCGAGCAGTGGCCCGGAGTAATGACGTAAACCGAGATGTTTCTCGCACAGGCGGTGGGGGTCTATAAGTCTTTTAAACATTGTTTCTGTGTAGAGAGCTATTGTAAAAGTGTTTTTAATCGCAGTCACCGAGGAGCTTTGACAAAATTTAGAAGTGGGACTGCTCCTATTGCCAAAGAGACAGGCAGATATACAGTAAAACCTCCACTAATGGTCACCTCTGTTTAGCAGCCACCTCTCTTCAGTAGCCACAATAATTCCTCACATAGCATTTTACTATATATTTAACCTCTGCTCAGCAGCCACCTCTCTCCTCCAGCAAGCAGCCATTTTACCAAATCTAAATTCCCTCTATTAAACAGCCAGAGTTAACTCAATAGCAAAAAAAGCGGATGTAAAAATAGGAATTTCTCTTCTGGTTTGTTTATTTCAAAATTTATTTTTCTCAAAACTACCATTGTGATATATGCATAAATACAACATAAGCATGTGAAAAGAAACAGAAATGATGGAGAGTTGTCAGATGACACCTCTCGATCATTTATTCTTCTTTTAGTAGGCCTACATCCATATTGAGCTGTCTTCAAAAAAACACTATTTTTTTGTCTGTCGATAAAAAGCCTACATCATCTCAGACATTTCCCTCTATTGAACAGCCACCTCCCTTAAACAGCCAGTTTTGGAGTTTTCCCGGGATGGCAGTTGAATGGAGGTTACACTGTAATGGTTCTGCAATCCTAGACAGAAAGAGTTTTAACTGTAGTGATTGCATTGAAAACGAAATGCATGTGATACTCTACCCAGCATGCACTCAACGTTGAACTAACGTTGAAACAACGTTCTTGCATAAATACCTATGCGCATGGCTGTTTGAAGCCATTGTCAAAGGGACCGAAAGCCGTGCTCAAACAGCAAAAACCATGTTCATTCATGAAAATCGCGTGCTGTTTGAACATGGATTTTGAGCTTTTGATATCACAAGACTGGCCTTGCGTTATTTACTTACGTTGAGCGACGTAACGTTATCGCCCTGAACATAGCGTTTTAGGGTTCTATGACGTCACTGTATGACAACGTCATTGTAAACAACATTCTGAACATTGTAAACAACATTGCATTAACATTTGCCGGATCCCTCGGAAGTTATTTGAACATTCGGCCTAGCGGCCTCATGTTCAAACAGCTTCCTCGGGATCCGGCAAATGTTAATGCATGAAAAACCATGGTTGATCCCTATATTGAAAACGTTGTTTCAACATTAGTTCAACGTTGAGTCAACGTTTTGTGCCTGCAGGGTATTGTCCGCTGACGATTCCTTGAGGCAAGATCTTTTTGATGAGATAAGACTTCGATTATAGGGATCAACCATGGTTTTTCATGCATTAACATTTGCCGGATCCCTCGGAAGATATTTGAACATTCGGCCTAGCCTTCATGCATTAACATTTGCCGTGTCCCGAGGAAGCTGTTTGAACATGAGGCCGCTAGGCCGAATGTTCAAATATCTTCCGAGGGATCCGGCAAATGTTAATGCAATGAAATAACCATGGATGATCGTTGTTCTTGCATAACTTACGAATCCGACCGCAAATTTTGACGAAAACGCCCCAAAGCTCCATATAAATTCCATACAAACTCTTCAAATGCGACAGGCAAACCAAAATGGCGACCAGTTCAGAATGTTGTTTACAATGACTGAATCTGACCCTGAAAGGGCAGAGGAATTGGTTGGTCAATTCAATGATGCATTTAATAAAACTGAGTTCAACGAGGTTCCATTGACTGAAAGATCGGCCCCTTTCATGGAAAATATTGTTGTATCCTCGGCGGGAGTGATCAAGTTACTTAAAGGCTTGAACCCTTCTAAAGCTTTAGGGCCTGATGAGCTTCATCCTAGAGTCCTGAAGGAACTAGCAAACGAGTTAGGTCCAGTTTTTGCTCATCTTTTCCAACAATCTCTCGATACGGGTGAAAATCCCAAAGAATGGCTACTAGCGAACATCTGTCCACTTTTCAAAAAAGGGGACAGGGCTCTTGCTCGAAAATATCGCCCGGTGTCACTGACCTGTGTTCTATGTAAATTGCTTGAACACATAGTTTGCTCAAACATCATGGCCCACTTGGATGAACATAAACTTTTGTCAGACAAACATGCATTTAGGAAAAGGCATAGTTGCGGAACTCAGTTGAGCACGGTTATTAATGATTGGGCAAAAATCCTGGACAAAGGGGGGCAGGTGGACACATTTATTCTGGACTTCGAGAAGGCTTTTGACACATCTCCGCATGATCTACTTAAATCTAAATTATTTGGTTATGGAATTGGAGGAAAGACTCTAAAATGGATAGATTCCTTCCTTTGCTACAGAAAACAGCGGGTTGTTGTTAATGGTGAATCTTCAGTATGGGCGCCAGTTTTGTCTGGAGTCCCGCAAGGGACTGTTCTTGGTCCTCTATTGTTCTCCCTGTTCATCAATGATATCTCCGCTGACATTGACTCAGAAATAAGACTGTTCGCAGACGACTGTGTTTGTTACCGGGAAATTAGAGATACAGATGACTCACTGAAACTTCAGGCTGACATAGATAGATTAGGATATTGGGCCCGAAAATGGGGCATGAGATTTCAGCCAGTTAAATGCAATATTATGCAGATAACCAGGAAGAGATCTAATAAAATTGATGCTTCTTACACTTTAGAGGGAACGGTCCTCGAAAATGTGAATTCCATTAAGTACCTTGGTGTGACAATCACTCACGATTTGAGATGGAATACACACATTAGCAACATGTGTACAAAGGCGAATAGAACACTTGGTTTCCTGAGGCGAAATCTTTATCAGTGTCCTCAGGATGTGAAAGAGACAGCATACAGGGGACTTGTTCGCCCAATCTTGGAATATGGTAGTTGCATCTGGGACCCAAGCGGAGTAGTCCTCAATGAAGAAATTGAAAAAGTTCAGAATAGAGCTGCTAGATTTGTAACTGGAAATTACTGCTTTGAAACCGGGAGCATGGCTGGAATTCTAGGAAAATTAAGATGGGAGTCTCTCAAGAAAAGGAGAAGAGACAGTAGGCTCATACTCTTATACAAAGGGTGCTGCCAGCATTCCAACAGATGACCTTGTTCCCCCAGCCAGGCACTGCAGAAAACACCATTCAATGACGTTTCAGACCCTTACTGCAAGAACGGACATTTATAAAGAATCTTTCTTCCCCCGAACCATTAGAGATTGGAATGCCCTTCCCGATTCGATTATTTCGACGGCTGAATGTGCTAAGGATTGTGTAGCTAAGTTTACCTCTTTGGTTAGAGCTAGGGACTAACTTCCCATATCACAGGTGCTGGTGTATGAATGTCATTTGACGTGTCACCAGTAATAATTCTGATTCTGAATGACATTGTCATGCAGTAACCCCCTGACGTCATCATAGAACCCTAAAACGCCACGTTCAGGGCGATAACTACGTCGCTCAGCGTAACGTAAACGAAGAAAGCTCCGTCTTGTGATATCAAAGCTCAAAATCCAAACAGCACGCGAATTTCATTTAGGGAAGTATCGCGATATTTGTTTTAGATTTCTGCCAGATAACAGAAAATTTTATCACGATAGATTTAAAATTATTATCTCGCTTCTTTCGTGATAGATCTAGTGCCCAGAACTGCCACGAGGTAGACAGATAACTACTGTGATAATGTCAAACTAATCGATAAAAGTCTCAAGTTTCCTGAAAATATTGTCGTGATAATGTGAATTGTATGGTGGCATGTAGCTGCCATCGAGATGCGAGATCCTACTTACTAATTGGATGTATTTTATGTTGACATACTAGTGTAAGGCGACATATTTGGTTTGTTTATCGTTATGATAAAAAATATCTCGATTTTCATTAACTAGCCCAGAAACTGCTTTATAATGACACCCAGTTCATTGATATAGTTATAACGAAATGTTACTTACTATGTTGACATACACTCGTTGTAATGTTTTAGCTCACCTGGGCCGAAGGCTCCAGGGGAGCTTATAGTATAGTGGGTCGTCCGTCGTCCGTCCACACTTTTGAGCAGCTATATCTCTGTATCCTGCAGGCTGATCTCAATCATTTCTCATCTGTAGCATGCCTCTGGTGGGGCAAGACACCAAAGGGAAAGAAATACAAACAATAAGCGACCAGACCATAATGGAAACCTAAACAAAGGAAGGCCATAAGGACAGTTACTTTCCCACAAAATGGCCATATGGCCATCCAAAATTAAAAGACACAAGTGATACACACAGTAAGTAACAAACAACAACATAAATAAATCGCCACAGAAGAGCCGCCTTGGAACGGCCAGTGGAAGATTTCCACTGGGTGGGGGGGGGGGGGGGGGGGGCTTAAATCGACCCTACGTGGCCACAATCCTCGCCCTTACTTCCATCGCAATTTAGACAAATAATTTGTTCAGTCCGCATGAAGGCCTCCTAACTCATCAGTGCAACATCTCCGTGAACACAAAAATCAAACAACCACAGAGGTGAGACAACGGTGAGGACTCGACAGCAAGAAACCACTGAAATGCTGGAGCAAAAGAAAACCAACAGTTAGACTCCGATGGGCCCGATCAGAGACAGCTGACTTATCTACCTATGACCGCTACACGTCTAGTTTTCTTATGGAAAACGAGCGTGTTTTATATGCCAGATACAAACCCTGAGTTGAAGCCTCGTGTGTGGGTGGGGGAACATTTGGTATGGGTGAGCGGACAGGATTTTAAAAACATACCTCATTCATATACTTGTACTCTGAAAAAAGGGACCCATTCATATACTTAACTTTCGAAAATGTCACACCCATAATATGAGCTTGTATTACATACAATAAAAACTTTTAGAAAAACCGTGCTGTCTCTCCGTCAGTCGTAAGTGCATAGATCGCTCGCGTGCGTCGTGTTCTTTTCACTTTTACGAGTGACTTCCTGCCAGTGATATATTAAGCAACTAGTTACTACCAGTACGAATCTATTTCCTAAATAAAAGCTGACGCTCAAGACGTGAAAGTGGAGCTGTGGCTTTTGAGTCTTTATACTTTCGTTGGGTGCTACGAGGACGTAGTATAATAAACTCATAAGGTCTCCATTTCTGAACATATTCTGTTATTCTGAAAATTTGCCTATAACCCATACTTTGGGTATATATAATCTATTCTATTCTGTAACATTCTCTAATTTAACGGCGACCTAATACCGGCTTTTATACTCCTTAAGTGCTACATGGTTTATTGTCATGTCAGTTTAAAGCACTGAGACGACTTTGTAGTGAACTAAAAAGATATATAAATAAAGTGTCGTTTTTAAAATAAGTCGACTTGCCTGTTCCGCAAGGCGCCTTATTAGCTATTTTTTTCAAGTTTGTGTATGTCATATTAAAGCACTATTTCGCTCATTTTTAGCAAAAATTTAGATAAAAATGACAGAAATATAAGACGACATATTTTATGTCGACTAAATATAAGAGAACATATTTCATGTAGACTTAAAATATCTCAATGAACAAGAAAACAATGTAGACTTAATGGTACCTTTGTTGTTTTATCTGTATGATAAGTATACTTAATATCTCGCATCTCGACGGCAGCTACATGCCACCATAGAATTGTTACCAAGATATTTTCGCGATTTAAATTCTGATATCTATAAATAGATCATCCGCCAAAAAGTGAATGACTAAACAGCGGTACCGCTCCGTAACCTGTATGATAACAAGTCGTTTCGAGGCAAGACGGGCGATGTCACTCCCTTCTTTTCGTTTCGCCTCGGTTCCTCACCGTAATCGTTTAGTCCCCAAACCCTAGTCGTTTCGCCCCAAACCACCCCCTTTCGGGAAGTGTAGATACCACAAGACAGAGCGTCCCTTCTTTTGTTAATCTCGATCCGATCACTCTCTGGTGTAGTTTAACGCATATATGTGTACAGTATTGGTTTAAACATATTTTATTCAATAAGTTCACAAAATAATACAACATACAAGCAAAGTTAAACACATACAAAGGATCAGAACGAAAGCGAGGCTTATATAGTTCCTTTCCTTATAAGGCTAGTGACAATGTATTGTTAACGGCGGTATACAGCCGTGAATGTAAATTGATTTTACTATTTGAGCATCGGAGTATTTAAACCTGAATTAAGTATACAGAATAATGACATTGAATTTAAGAAAAAAAATCCTACAAGCAGAAGGAGATAGATGATAATAATAATTTTGAAAATTAACAAATAACAATTAAGATTAGTGACGATACAATGTATAGATGGAAAAAAAATCAAGCGGATGGGGAGGAGGAGGTATCGATGCGGGGCCTCTGATTGACCGAAAGTTTATTTTCATCGCATGTTGTGAAATATAATGGACTGTATTGAAGATTATTCGAAACGTCTTGAATCTATAATTTACGTGTGAACATTGGCAATTATTCTTTGGTTTATCTCTAGAGATAATGAATCATCACCATGCAAGATGATATCTAAGGAGGGTGTTTGGTGTATTCTTATAGAGTTTAAAAGTGTTTCTCTTTGCCTCTGATAAAACCTACAGTGGAAAAAGAAGTGCTGTGCATCTTCAATGCTACCACAATTACATAGTGGTGAATCTGTTATATTTTTAAGAAAAAGGTCAAGATTTAAGGAGCTACATCCAGTACGTAGTCGTGTTTGAAGTATCTGTGCCTTTCTGTTTCCGAAATAATATTGTTCAGGAACACACTTTTTATTTTTCTTCAAAAAACATTTAAAAGAACATAAACTACTTTTTTGTTTGGCTTCTGTCAGTAAGTTGTTCCAGTCTCTTAGGACAGAGGGAAGAAAAGAGTTTTGATATTGTGTGGTTTTAGCTCTGATCGTCTGTATATTGTCAGAATTTCGTAAATTGTATCGAGATATGTTACTAACCTGTTGTGGTATTAAGGAAGAGAGGTATTCAGGCGCTAAGCTGTGATTCATTTTATAAAACAAAATGAGTTTATGATCACGACGTCTTTTCTGAAGTGATTCCCCACATATTTCTTTGTAGAGATTGTTTAAAGAAACAAGTTTAGTTGCTCCTGTAGCAATTCTTGCAGCTTCATTCTGAATTTTGTCAAGTTCATCCTTTTCTGATTGTGAACAATTATCCCAAATATTATCTCCGTATTCTAACAATGGTCTTATAAATGATCTCGAGAGATTTTCTGTCAAGTTTGAATTTTAGTTTCCTCATAATATTAATTCTAAACCAAGCCTTTTCTTTCATAAAGTAAATGTGCTGGTGCCAACTACAGTCGTTGGCGAGAAATATACCCAAGTGCTTGTGAGAATCAACTTCTTGAATTTGTACATTTTGCATGAATAGTGGTGGATGTTGCAATTGGTTCATTTTGCGAGATATTAAAAGTGCTTCGGTTTTATCGGGATTGAAGGTAACTAGCCACTGTGCTGCCCAGCTTGTAATTTTTCCCAAGTCCGAGTTTAAGCAAGCTGCTGCATTTAATGGATTATCTACAACAATGAAAAAAGTACAGTATTAACAAATGTATTCCGAAATTTAGATTTCTATTTATAGATAACAGGCTATAAAAATGGCCGAAACATAAAGAAAATACGGTAGTTTAAATTATCGCGATAATATTTCCTGGAAAATCCAAATTATCTATAGATAATCTTTTCAGTTTCGCGATATTTGTTTTAAATATCGTGATTGTTATCTAGCTACCTCGTGGCAGCTCTGTGCACTGTTACCTCAAAAAGTGAGATTATAATGTTAAATTTTCGCTATAAAATTTTAAGTTATCTGGCAGGAAACTCAAAATTATCGCGACACTTTTTTATATTATCGCGATAGCAGAAATATGCCACCATACTTTCGTAACACTAATCGCTTCTTGGCGGTTACCCTGAAATGCGAAAAGGACTCCTTTTCGCGAAAAGAAGCCCTTTTCGCGAAAAGGACTTACCCTAAAATGCGAAAAAGATTATTTTTTTCGGGTGAATGACTATGATAGCGAAAAGGCCTGCTGTATAACAAGTCAGTGTCAAGTCTTACAAATAACAAAATCCAAGCATCCAGCTCAGCACATGCTACATGGACAGGCACTAGAAGCAGTTGGTCACGCCAAGTATCTAGGCGTAGACATCAGCAAAGACCTGAGCTGGAATACTCACATTAATAGGATTACAACAACAGTAAATAGGACACCAGGTTTCTTGAAAAGAAACATCAAAACAAATCTCACAGGCATTCGCGAAGCAGCTTATCAGACTTTAGTTCGCCCCCAAGTCGAATATGCACCCCCTGTGTGGAGCCCATACACACGGATGGAAAATTGCAATGGTCCAAAGAATGGCCATATGATGGGTTAACAGCAATTACCCCCTTATGCTAGTTTTACAAGCATGCAAAATACAAGGGTGGCGTTCACTTTAGGACAGGCGAGTCGATGCCCGCCGGATACTATTTTACAAAATAGGACAAGACTTGGAAGAAAAATGTTTTGTACTCTACCACTATCAAGGGACATGTTCAGAGGAGGAAGCCATTTCTGTGCAATTTGTCTTGGTTCGAGAGCATTGTGGCATGAGTGTCGGTGCTGCGTAGAGATGTGACGTCGACGTATCATGGATGCTTTTACGTCTAAAATTGTTAAAAGGAGATATTCATTTCTGTATAATTCATTTTGATCTGAGAACAGCGTAACATTGGCATCGGCGCTGCATGGATATGTATCTTGGATGCTACTGTGTCTTAAATGTTGAAAAAAGGAAGTCATTTCAACATTTTGGTTGAGAGCAGCGTGACATCGTTGACGGCGCTGCGTGGAGTTGTGGCTAAAATGTTAAAAGGGGAAAGTCATTTCTGTGAATTACATTTGAGAGCAACGCGCAAGTGTCTAAAATGTTTAAAGGATAATTGTTAGGAACATTTAATAAGATTACAAACTCTACCTTATCCAAAACTATAAAACTTCTGTAGTAAAATATCGCTCAAATAGGGATTACGTCAGTAATCAAATAAATGCCACGTGTATCGTTTAACCTATCAATAATCAGATTAATCGATACGCGGGTCGTTAACAACCTATCAGTAATTAGACTATCGTAGGACAGAGGGCGTGAAGTCATCACGGACTTGAATTAAAATTGCACAGGACATCATTATAATAACTCATAAAATTTATACCCAGTAAAATAGAAGTGGAGGCAATGATCAGGAATCGATACAATTAGCCCTAAGCTCCCATCAGAGACACCAAAGGGAAAGAAACACAAACATGAAACAACAGACCCTAATGGAAACATCAACAACGGAAAGCCAAAAGGACAGTTACTTTCTCACAAAATGGCCAATATGCTATCCAAAATAAAATAATATAAGCGTCACAAACACCCAAAGACAAACCATAGCAAAATTAAGCCGCGACAGAAGAACTGCCTTGGAACGGTCAGCGGAAACGAATTCCACTGGGGGGGGGGGGGGGGGGGTCCTTTGGAAGTAAAGAATACACCAAATAAACGAAAATAGGAGACTCGGTTTTAGTGAGTCTGTTCATGACCAGTACTGAAAAGTGCAACACCGGCCACGCCCTCTAGCACCGGCTTAAGCAGAACTCTATTGCCAAAATAATTCTAAATGAACTCAGTGATCCCAAAGGACCAGAAAATATAATCTGCACTATGCCTCCTAACTTATCATTACAACATCTGCGTGAACACAAAAAAAACACAATCAACCACCGAGAAGAAACAGCAGTGAAGACTCGACAACAAGAAACCACAGAAATGCTGGAGCAAAAGAAAACCAACATTTAGACTCTGATGGGCCCAACCAGATACAGAGCATCAGGCACCAACCAGCAGTACATAAAATTAGGTTCTCTCTAATTCTCAGTAAGCCTTTACGCTGGAACCGTCATAGAATCTGAGGCCTGACCCACCGATGTGCAATTAAAGAGGGAAGCAAAGTTTTCATTGCCTCTACTTCTATTTATCAACTGTGATTGGGTTAACCACCATGCATGTAGTCTGTCGTATAACATTTATGTTGTATCCAATCTTTTTATATCGAAGAATGCTTTTACGAAATTGGGTACTGAAGTCATTGCAATTATATATTTTTCTTAACTTATATACGAAGTCACAATAAAATTCGGGTTCCGATAGACCCTGTTGCAGAAGAGATTTAAGTCCAACATTGAATATTGAAATTAAACTGGAATGACGCCAATAAAATTTTGAAAAGGCTTTGCGTAGTTTTTGATACTGATAACCTTGATTAAGAAGTTTAGCAGTTAACAATTTATTACGAGTGTTTAAGTCAGTTACACGACTAGACACTCTAGCAAATCGAATTAATAAAGATAGGCACTAATGTCAACAGCTATGATGACACGTGCCGTATGCATTAAACCCGCTGTATACTTATTGTTATTACAGGTAAAACATATTGTCATAGAAGAATACATACCAAAACCATACACATTACTGTGCACTGTAATGGTTAATCGCTTACGTATATGCGTGTCCAGGTTAAGGTTTTGGTTTTACGGCCCTTTCAAGATTATTTCACTCATGTCAAATTGACAATATTGACAACATAGGGAGGCGAGGGAACGAAAGGAATTGCAGATTTTGGATAACTGTGGCGCATGGAAAATTACTAAAACGCCTATTAACTCACTTTCTACACAGAGACGGTCGACATAAAACAATAGTGTCTCAGAAAATAAACCGAGAACATTGTTTTCATGAGGAAAACAAGTCAATACAAAACGAGTACATATACCACTGGAACCGGAACCCAGTGAGCATGAACTTCTGATAGTCCATAAAGCTCCATTTCGCTAAATTAACAAACTTTTTCAATCCAACGAGTTCTTTTCGTATAAAAGAAGTCCTTTTCGCATTTCGCAGCTGCTCGATGGACCTGCCGACGATGGCGCAATAGAAGCAGCGTCGGTGACATGGTTAACGAGCTAGAATGGCCGTCCCTAGAGGCCCGTCGTGAGCAGTCCTCTTTAACCTTCTTCTATAAGATACATTCAGGTACAGTGGCCATTAATAAAGATAAATACTTGACCCCTGTGACAGTTTCGACCCGAACAAGGGCATCAAAAGTAAACAACTCACAGTATCACAGGTACCAGTCCTACAGTGATGCCCTGAAAAATTCCTTCTTCCCTAGGACTATTCCCCACTGGAATAGTCTTCCCTCTTCTGTGGTGAATGCTAAGACTGCAGAGGAGTTCAAAGCCCATACAGTGTAAGATTGAGACTCAGAGGTATGCGTTTTAGTATACCTCTGTTATTCAGATTGTAAATAGTTTTAAGGACCCATCCAGTGACTTCTCTCTTTTTTTTTTTTTTTTTTTTTTAAGCTAAATTCTAAATTTAGCTACGCACCCAACTGAGGTAATGGCCAAATATGACCGACTCAGTATAAGAAGATAGATAGATAGATAGATTTTTCGCGAAAAGGACCTTTTTCGCATTTCAGGGTAACTCTTGGCGCGCTTCTTGTCGCTTTATAGTGAGACCCTCCGTTCCGGTAAGTTCACGCACCCCTAATTAGCATTGCGTACAGTAATTGGCAACAGCGTTAGAAAGTTATGGTTATGCCTGTTATTTTGATTTGAGGTTAAAGGTATGGTTATGTTGTTTTTTATTTGAGCTTTATAATTGATTTGTTTGTTTGATTTGAGGTTTAACGTCCCCGTCAACACTGTTTGATTCCGGGACGTTTCGGTCCTGAGTCGTTTCGGCCTGGGTCGTTTCGGCCTAAATTTGGACTTTGGTCATTTCGGCCCGGTCTCCCTGTTTGGTGGCAAGAAGTGACAATAGCTATTTTATGGTGACAAGAAGTGTTAAAATGCATTTGCGACCCTTTTTAAAAGTAAAATATGACATATTAAACATTTTTGCTAGCGTTTGAATTCCTTTTAAGACTCTTATGGAGCGCAGCAGCTAAGGAATCGAGCGAGAGAAACGCAAACGCTCACATGCGTATTAAAGCCTGTAAATGACTACATCCCTATCATAAACCAAATTATTTATTGTTCATGCCTGAAAATGAATTTCATACAATATAAGACACTAGAACCCCCAATTGACCCACTAGAATCATATCAGGGCCGTCTTCAGATTTTCTAGTCGGGAATAAATTCAAGATGGTGACAAGAGAATGTACACAATGTGTCGCACTGTCACACAAAATTCCAATAAAATGTGTATATGACCTAAGCAGAGATTCATATATCAGGCTGCGCGTATTCCCAGGCTGATCCAAGTCTTTTCTAGGCACACATGCTCGATGAGGCTTCAGGCTTCTTCAGATTTTCTTGTCTGGAATAAAGTCAAGCTGGTGACAAGAAAATTTTACACGTATGAATTTATCTACTATATTTCTCTGTCACATAAAATTATACCATCAGCAAAAAAAAAAAAAAAAATACAGGCTGATCCAAGTTTTTTCTAGGCACACTTGCTCGACGACGCTTCAGTGCCTCTTCAGATTTTTTTTTGGTCGGGAATAAATTCAAGTTAATTTGGTGACAAGAAAATTTTACACGTATTAGATGCTATACTATATTTCTCCCTCACATAAAATTATTCCCTCAACAGAGAAAACATACCATACTGTGCATATGCTCAGGCTGATCCTTTCTAGGCTCACTTTTTGATGACGCTTCATTGCCTCTTCAGGTTTTTCTGGTTGGGAATAAAGTCAAGTTAATTTGGTGACAAGAAAATTTTTCATGTATGAGATGATCTACTATATTTTTCCGTCACATAAAATTATACCCTCAGCTGAGAAAACATACCGGACAACGCATATGCGCAGGCTGATCCAAGTCTTTTCTAGGCACACATGCTCGATGACACATCAGTGCCGCTTCAGTTAATAAAGACAAGTTAGATTGGTGACAAGAAAATTTTGCATGTATGAAACGATCTACATGTGCTATATTTCTCCGTCACATTAAATTATACCCTCAGTGGAGAAAACATACCATGGAGGCTGCACATATGTGCAGGCTGATCCAAGTCTTTTCTAGGCACACTTGCTTAAATTAGGTTAACCCCCTTCTTCGGTTATAACGAGTACCCACAGTCTATGTTTATGAGCAGAGAAAATAAAACATGAAGGAAAGTCACAGGTCTACCCACTTAAAATTCACTTTTTTGCTTAGAAAATCAAGTGACTTTGTATATAAAAAGAACATTCTTGTCGGTAAATGCGGATAAACGTCTGAATAAAGCATGTTGCTTTTTGCTCCAAACATCTTTAAATTTTGGCCAAAATTAATTTCTAACTCAAGAATAACATTAAATTTATCATTTTAAGCAATAATAGTGATGTGCGGTATAATCAGTATACCGGTATATCGTGATACAGTTCTGTTCAGAAAAAAATGCTATCACAATGCGGTCCGCCATTACCGATATTTTCGATATTTTCTTTGCTTTCATCCATTTTTCATATTTTCTTTTGTAACTGATCGGAAAATACAGCTCCATGAAAGCAGAATCATTCCCGTGGCTAAATTAAGTTATTTAATCGATTCCCACCCTTTATGTATAAGCCCGACCACTAGTGAACACCTGCTATTTACTCAAGAAAGAAATGCTTAACTATCTTTGAAACTATTGTCACACTTTGCATCGCTTATGATAATCCAACTACCAAACACCTAGATTATAACCCTCTTTAATTTAAACAGTAACAAGTTTACAAGCTTACAAATGCTCGTCAATGAGATAATTAGTTTATCCTCAACTGCTAATCCGTTTAATTATATCCAAACACCGAACAATTACTACAACACGTTTTTCACACACCGATGACGATCAAAGGCCATGTGCCGTCGCACGTGATTTTGGCTGTCAATATAATACCGCGCAAGGGGAAAATGGGACGTCCTCTAGTACTCAATTTAAAGAGAAAGCGGTTTCAGATAAGAAGGCTGAGCAAACTTTTTACAAACTGCCAACAGTGGGTGGGTTTATATGTGCAGGTTCACACTGGTAAAGGCAAGCGCGCAGGGTAAGGAACAAACACACCGGATAAGGAAATTTTTCCGATCAGGATAAAAAAGAAAATGGCGGAATAGGTATCACATGTGCAGGTTTGTTGTTGTTCTAGATCTCGTGTTATGGCTACTAATCAATACGGCTGCTCACATTAGCTTCACGGAAGACACATATTATTCACAAATTTATATTCGATGGTCCGAATTCGACAGTTACATCCAGTCAAACGGAGAACCGGACACAGTGGAGCTACTCCACCGCGAAATCTCATTATTTTACATGAAACGCTCTTCTGGGAAGATGGTATGCCTTTTTTTGTTGCTTGTAGACATACACATGATAAATCGGACTGTTACAAATACGATTTAAGGAAAATTTGATATTAGAAGGCACACAGTGAGAAATCCTAGTTCAATTTTCAATACAACGCCCACGGGCAAGGGAATGAGTACAACGCATATGATAAGACACAAAATGTTCCGGGGGAAAAATGGTTGTTGTATGGTCGTAGCACTAGGAAATTTCCATCTCAGATTAGGTTTTCCGATATTAATAATTAGTCCTACATAGTTTAAAGCACCAGTTGTGATCTTTAGGAAACGTTCAGAGTTTTTTTGCATTGTCTTGGCATGTGCATTGCTCTGGTTCTAGCAATGTACTCCCCCCCTCCCCCCACCACCACACACACATACACTATGAATCTAGGACGATTTGGCCCGGACGATTTGACCTAGGAGAATTCTGCCAAGGAGAATGTGGTCCTTAAAAAATATTGGGTAGGACAACTTGGCAAGGCTAATATAAGGTCCTGTGCAAATTGACATATAAATGTTCTGGGTTGTTTTCAGAATGCCTCTTGGTTTGTTTGTTTGTTTTAGAGTTTAATGGCACTGTCAATACTATTTTAGGTCATTTTTGAGCCGGTCAGTTTACCTATCCACACTTTTCCTGGCCAGGCTTATACGTAAGCGGTTAACCAGTACAGTGCACATTCTTCCACCATAAATTGACAACTACCCTTCTTGAATCAGTGGAAGGTAGAGAATGGCCGTAGAAAAGGTTTCATGATTAATCTCCACGAAAGAATGCGGCCGACCCCGGCAGGTGTCGAACCCGTGCCCTCCTGATCACCAGCAGACGCGAATCCGACTGAGCTACCGAGGCCGGCATAATCATTCAGTTACCAATACATGTACATACTTTAATATTTGCCTTGCCCATCGGGGCTTAAGAAATAGATGGACTGCATGATGCTTCCACGCAGAGCTGAAACCGACCCACACACGGGTACTGGTTAACTGCTTAGAGGATCTAAGCCTGCACAGGCAAAGCGGTGCGAGTCGACCCGCCCATGCTTATAAACCCTATTGGTTTCATTGGGCGGCAGGGCTTGCGATGTCGTTTCATCTCAGTGTCGGGTAAAAGTCCCACAAAATTGGAAGCAACGTCTCCAAAATGACCTTTACAGGTTTGAAGGGGACGTTAAACCTCAAATCAAACAAACAATATTTGCCTTATATCTGACGACGAAAAAGCCCCCGCCCATAGGGGCTAGAAGAAATATATGGGCTGCATGATGCTTCCACGCAGAGCTGAATCCGGCCCACACACTAGTACTGGTAAACCGCTTAGAGGATCTAAGCCTGTCCAGAAACCGCGGTGCGAGGCGGACTGTCCATGCTAATAAACCCTATTGGTTTCATTGGGTGACAGGGCTTGAGATGTCATTTCATCTCAATGTCGGGTAAAAGTCCCACAAAATTGGAAGCGACGTCTCCAAAATGACCTTTACAGTGTTGACAGGGACGTTAAACCTCAAATCAAACAAACAAAATCTGACGACGAATTGCGTACAAAGGGCCTGTTAAGATCTCCAATTATATCTGCCCCCTCCCACACCCCCCCCCCCCCCCCCACCCCACCCCGGAATATTTGTTTCATAAATGTTGTTTGGTGATTGATAGCCAAAGGAAGTTATATGAAAAAAGATACAGCTTCAAAGAAAAACAAATCAATAAAATGTTTGGTCATTCACAAATAAGGTATTGTTTTTACCATGAATTTACCCCTACCCCCAGCTTATTTTGACCAAAATTGCAAAATTTGTCACCTTTATGGCTTTCAAAATATAACAGCCTAGCCTTGCCTGTACATATTTTATATTTTGTACACAGATTAAGTTTTGATATGTTAACATGTGGTGAAAATATATAAAAAATGAAAGGTGAACTCTGTGTTTTTTTGTTTTTTTTTCATAAATTAATTTTTGGTCATTATCAGAAATGCCAACATAAAATTGCCATAACTCCGTTCATAGTAAAGCTAAATATATGTTGTTATTACTCATTTTCTTAGTTAGAACCCAAGGAATAATTTGATACCTGTTTCATTTTTCGTATATCTCCATGATGACGCAAGTGGGTGGGGTAACAAGATACGACTCACTTAGTGTACAAACGATGAACAGTGCTACCTGATATATTAATGCGCCAGTTGAAACCGGGTTTCTAAGGGCACTTTCTATTGTCTTTTTCTTTCGAAGGGGTATACTTTTATCACACTTTTCTTACTATTTTCGTCATAATTTATTAACTCAATACAGACACATCAAACGTCAAGTTATTCTGAAAATACTTGAAGACGAAACAACTCGTTTCTGTGTATGTTTCCATTAAGAAGCCTGTTAGCAAGTACAACGTCGCACACTGAAGAGGATTTGAGTGAGGGTCAAAAAGAAGCCAAATCATATCAGGCCCTTTAATGACCATGTAATATGTATGTCTCACGAATTTGGCGAAGTTATCTACCTTATTTTCGGCCAAAAGAACAAGCATACAATTTTCTACCAGAAATACTGCATGGACAAATACATCATTTCTCTAATTCATGATCGCGATGAACCCAATCCATCTATCCCCCATAGGGGATGATTATATTGCTAGAACCACAGCAATGCGCATGCCAAGACAATGCACACAAACTTTGGACGTTTCCTAAAGGTCACAATTGGTGCTTTAAACTATGTAGGACTAATTATTAATATCGGAAAACCTAATCTGAGATAGAAATTTACTAGTGCTAAGACCATACAACAACCATTTTCCCCGGAAAATTTTGTGTCTTATCATATGCGTTGTACCCATTTCCTTGCCCAAGGGCGTTGTATTGAAAATTGAACTAGGATTTCTCACTGTGGGCCTTCTAATTTCAAATTTTCCTTAAATCGTATTTGCAACAATCCGAGTTATCATGTGTATGTCTACAAGCAACAAAAGAGTGCATGCCATCTTCCCAGAAGAGCGTTTCATGTAAAATAATGAGATTTCGCGGTGGAGTAGCTCCACTGTGTCCGGTTCTCCGTTTGACTGGATGTAACTGTCGAATTCGGACCATCGAATATAAATTTGTGAATAATATGTGTCTTCCGTGAAGCTAATGTGAGCAGTAGTATTGATTAGTAACCATAACACGAGATCTAGAACAACAACAAACCTGCATATGTGATACCCATTCCGCCATTTTCTTTTTTATCCTGATCGGAAAAATTTCCTTATCCGGTGTGTTTGTTCCTTACCCTGCGCGCTTGCCTTTACCAGTGTGAGGTTGGGACGTCTCGGTAATAATTTTTGGTCGTACAGAGAAATTTTCGGAAGTCTGCGGGACGCCTTTGATGTTTAATGTGGGCGTCAGGAAGCAATTTCAGGACGTAATATACGCCGTACGTCCGCATAACGGAAGCCCTAGCCCTGTCATAGTGTTGGCCAAGCTTGGATTTCGGGGAATCGCGAGCATGTCATTGTTGTATACGCCGTTTTAGTGCAACCCGCCTAGCATTTACAATTTAGCGTAATCGAGGAAAACCATAACCAACTGTACATGGCCAACTACCAAGTCGTTTAAAATCAATAAGGAAAAGCCAATATCTAGCAACATTTCAGTTTGCAAAAGATGACAGTCATAAATAAAGTGACCGAGGCCATCAATCTAATACAACATTTTATAGCATTTTCAGATATTATCTTTATTTCCCCTCATAACATTGGGACATTCTAGAAAGTACCATGGACTTGGTTTTGTGAGTGCTTGAGTTTTACGTCCCACCAACAGCTATGGTCATATGGAGAAGGGACCTCGGTTTAAAGACTCATCCGAAAGTCTGGAGAAGCCCGGGATCGATCCTGCGATCCCTGGTTTACAAGTCGAGTAGCGTAACCACTACACCACGGAGGCTTCTAACTTGGTTTTGTAAGTGCATGAGCAGAAATAGGTTAAATGATATATACCCAAAGAAAATCCATTCTTTTTCCCACATATAGTTGGGTTTTCCAATTACCAATGTGTTTCAGATTGCTACACAATATATCGTGATACGTATCGTGATACATAGTAACCGTATCGCAATATACATGTATCGTGATATGAAAATTCTGACAATACCCATCCCTAAGCAATAATATAGTTTAATTTTGTGTTAGAAAAAGTTTCTTGTCACCATAAAATAGCTCTTGTCACTTCTTGTCACCAAATAGGGAGACCCTTTCGGCCTATTTCAGTGGGTCGTTTCGGTTCTGGGTCATTTCGGCCTGGGTTGTAATTTATGAGAATGGTTTTCAGCAGAGTACCTGTTGAATATTTATTGAAGTAGTTCGATCACGAACCATGGTTAACCAGTGGTTAGCCTAAGTGTGATCGAACTCAGTCTGGTAGCATGGTGGGAAAGTCGTGACGTCACTCTGGTCCAACCAGACTAAAGCGTTGGTTTCTCTGGTAAACCGGATACAAGATGGCGGCGAAAATAAGAAAATATGTTGGCCCAAGGAAAATACACATCTTAAGTGTTGTTAAAGCATGTTTGTTAATAAAAAATATGTACATGTAAAATATGCACAATATGAAAGATAGAATCGGCACTGCTATTTCTGCAGTGTTCAAAATGGTGATCTTCCTTGTCAACCAAAAAAAATCAAAGGTGACATGGGGGCTGCCATATTTATTTACCTAAGGTCTCCCAGAGGGCGTTCGATCACGCCGATGAAAGAACATGGAAATCATGGGAAGAACATGCACACTTTGACTTCCGCTACCATAGTATGGTAGATGATCGAACTGCCTCATTATTTTATATATTTGGAATATTTTTATGGACTTTCATGTTAGCCATGTTTATGATAACCCTCACATAAATAATTTTTAGAGTTCTTTTCATAGCCATGTTTCCAATGACTAGGATTTGATAATATTGTCTGAAAACAACTTTTTTTACAATTATATATCAATTGTATATCGGATAACAATCACACAGCAGGCTAAGGACGCTAAGGCAACGTCAAATCAATGTTACAACGTCACGACGATGATGACGTTGCATCGACGTAGATATGACGTTGCATAAACCTCATGAAATTGCACCGACGCTGATGCAGCTTCTATGTCACATGCAGTTCAAATTAAACAAAGTTTTTTAAAGATCCTTTGACAATCGTTATCAGCGATTACAAGGAAAACTGATGGGATGGTGTCTCTGAGCATCTGATATACATGTACATTGATTACTGACATTTAAAAGAAAGCATATCAGTTACAACATATTTGGATATTTGTACTTTTAACAGAATTCGCGAACAAAGTCAAAGGGCTTAAAAATTATCTCAACAGTTGAAATCAATAATTAAAGATGGGTGCTCAGCTTTAACGCGTGTTTTCACACCTTATTAAAGTCATGCAGTTAATCAGAAGGGGGTTAGATAACGCCAGCAAAATTTATTAACAGGTGATTGATTAACGGATCATCAACGTGTGATGATTCAATTTACTACTTAAAAAGCCAATAACTTATAGTGTTAAATAAATAAATAAGGAACACCTTGGATGGTATTGTGACTGCAGAAGGTTCATGTCTTTGAAGACTCTGATTAGACTGCAAACATGCTCAGGATGATCCGAGTCTTTCCAGATTCCTTATCGATTAAAGACATGCAAACTTGGATCAGCATAAGCATCCATTCATTACGGCAAAGTTGTCGCTTTTACATGTATCTCTTTGTATGTCGCTGTGGCGGTAGAAAATTTGTGCAAGTCTCATCATGCAATCCTCAAAGATTATGATCAGACTGCATGCAAGCGCATGATGGTCTACTTCTTCATGTGCCACATACAGTCATGCACAATAATTTGTTTAACCTTTAACCTGCTGAATATTCAATTAAGCCACACTCATTTGTGACTTAGAAACAATCAGATTACTTGATGCAGCTTATTTCTACATATTCATAAACTGAATGTCAAACTGTGTAGATCCTGATCAGATGGCTTCTTCAGAAGCCATCTGATCTGGATCTACACTGTTTGCAAAGATAGGGCTTGTCGCCTACAGCAGGGTAAAGGTTAAAATCATGGTACGCATCCATTCTATAAGATTTTTTCTTGACAGCCATGCGGATGCAATCTGCAAATACTGATCATACTGCACTGATATGGAGGCTGATTAGTATTCCCTAATATCACAATGGCATGCTGAGTTTCAGAACAGCATGCGAAACATTCTCTGGGTAGCCCTGTGACTGCAGTCAGCTGCTGATCAATTCACATCATCTGTTTGCTTATCAAACGATGAAATATGCAATGTGTTGAATATGTGCTGACTGATTATCCTTTTCTCAGAACATCCTGCAAACCTGGAGTGTGTGTTAATGTACACTTGGCTCGAAACCTCGTGAGGGGGTGTTGCAGCATATAAAGAAAAAAAAGAAAGAAAGAACATTTGTAATTTGCAGAAAAGGCAAATCTGCTCCAACAATTTTATATGATCACCCTGCACCTGTCCTTGTGATCAGACTCTTCTCTGTTCAAAGGAGCCCTCTATGGATTCTGTGCTATTTATAACCCAACAATCAAAGATAGCAATATCACAGGCTGATCTCTGATACATAATATTATAATGTAATGCTTTGAAATGGTGAGAAAAAAAATCGGGTCGAAACGACCCACCCCCAAAATTGGACCGAAACGACCTAGGGACCAAAATGACTCGGGACCGAAACGTTCCTCAGTCAACTATATAGGTTATTTTGGAGATGTTGCTTCCAATTTTGTGGGACATTTACCCGACATTGAGATCAAATGACATCTCAAGCCCTGTCGCCCAATGAAACAAATAGGGTTTATAACCATGTACGGTCCGACTCACACCACTTTGTCTGGGCAGGCTTAGATCCTCTAAGCCGTTTACCAGTATTCCTGTGCAGGTCATTATCAGCTCTGCGTGGAAGCAACATGCAGCCCATCTATTTCTTCAGGCCCCGATTGGCATTGGCCAGCCATTGGAGAGTTCCACATGTCCATACCAGCGGAGCCTTCTCTCTTTTTGGATGAGGTCCAGGTCCTCAGTGCCAAGTCATGCAAGTAGCTCACTGGACCTGATGGTGACAGTGGCTTGACATTACAGATCTGTGTCATTCCACTGCAGACGCTGGAGGTTTGGCTTTGTCAGTGGCCAAGTCTCACTGGCATGAAGCATTGCACTCCATTCACATCACGAGAACAAGTCTGTGAAATGAACACCCCCTAAACCCCACTTCATATAGAGATGCAGGTTTATAGGGGTATATTTTTTTTTTCTTATTTCTGCTCCTAGACATAGGTTGTGGGTACTCGTTAGAACCGCCTCATTGGGGCGGTTCTAACGAGCACCCACAACCTATGTTTGCAGTATAAATAAGACAAATATCATGAATTTTCATCAGAAAAGTAGCCATTTTGAAGATATAAAAGAACGCTCTTAGTCGCACGGATGTGTTATCGTTATGACAAGAGCTGTACAAACAGCTAGCTGTGTGACTTGAACGAGAGGTGGAGCGGTAGAGAGGCTGTTTTCACACGTAATTTGGTTGAAAGATCACACATTTAACCCTTTTAGTACCAAATGGAATCTTCCTCCTTATATATTGCTGGAGTTCAATTCAAAATGTAGGGGTGTCAGGTTGTGTTTTCATCAAAATGTATTTGGAAAATGACTGAACATTTAGCAAACAGTGGAGGCCCTGATCAGACGTGGTGTCTGATCTGGGCCTGCACTGTTTGCCAAGTACCTGTTTAGGGGTTTCTGATACTGAATGGGTTAAGTGGGGAATTTGAATGAAAACATATCATGTAAAGTGATTGGCTGATATATATAGTCAGAAGTGGGTGGCGGCCCCCGTCCATAGGGGCTTGAAGAAATTTATGGGCTGCATGATGCTTCCATGCAGAGCTGAATCCGGCCCGCACACTAGTACTGGCAAACGGCTAAGAGGATCTTAGCCTGTCCAGGAACCGCGGTGCGAGGCGGGACCGTCAATGCTAATAAACCCTATTGGTTTCATTATGCAACAGGGCTTGAAATGTCATTTCATCTCAATGTCAGGTAAAAGTCCCGCAAAATTGGAAGCAACATCTCAAAAATGACCTTTACAGTGTTGACAAACAAAATCAGAAGTGGGTGTGGCTAATTCAAATATTCAGGAGGATAAGGGTTAAGGTGGTGTTGTGTCGTGTGGCGGCCGTAAAACGTCTCCCCGTACATCAACCATAGTGCAGTTTATATTTTACTTTTGGTTCTTTGTGATCAGCGTGAATATTCTGAGAATTCAGAAATAAATTATTGGTTTAGACTCCTATTCTAGACAGGATTTTAATTATTTGGACCCCATTTTGATTTATATCAGTTTTTGATTGGACTGCCTATTCGAAATTCGCAAAATTGCAGTATGTTTCCTCTGGCTTTCTTTGCCGGATCATTACAGGGTCACTGATGAGGCTTTATTAGCCGAAACTACGTTGTATGACCCATCTTTCTTATGAATGTTTTCATTGCTCTTAAAGGAACTCATTTTTGATTTTTATCCAAAATCACCAAGAGGATGACAGACTGATTCATCCTGACGAGAAGGCTCGTTACATGTATGCACTGTTTGAATATCTACATGTATCTGTACTAGTCTACAGGGTTTTAAAGGGTTACTCTTCTATCTCAGACATACTTTTAACCCTTAAGACGCCGAGAAAAACTACATCTGAAAATGTCGTCTGCTGAATTTTTTGCAAACTTTTAAAAAATATTTTTGCATACAGACAAACATTGTGGGCCCAGATCAGACTGCTCTTACAGGAGCAGTCTGATCTGGGTCCACACTGTTTGCAAAAAAATACTTTTAAGGTAACTGGCAGATGGCAAAGCAGACGACAGTTGTCGTGATTGGCATTTTGTGGGTTACTATTCATCCAGATTAATCCAAAAATAAATGAAAGATTTAATAGCTAAAAGACATAGTCTTGCAAAGTGAGAAAATAGATCCCTATCTTATTTTCCCAGAAATAACTTATCACAGTTCAATCAGCTTATCACTGATGTAAAGTCTATTTTAAATTTGTCAGCGCCACATCATGAACATATACTCATAGCTCAAGATAAGTTGTTGTTTTTTTCTGAAAAGTAGTGAAATTTTTCTTATTTCTGCATGAAAACTTAAGTTGTGAGTACTCGGTGAAGCTTATCTAGGGCTATGCATGATACATGTATTTGTTGTTTTATACCATTTGTGCATTACGATAGCAAGTACGTGAAACAAAGACCCCTCTAAACCCCACTTCATATAAATTTGGGGGTTACTGGGATATACATTACCGGTAACTGCCTTATTTTTGCTCAGAAACATAGATTATGGGTACTTGTTAGAACCGCCTCATTGAGGTGGTTCTAACGGGCACACACAATCTATGTTATCAGGAGAAATAAGAAAGATGTTACAATTTTTTCCTATTAATTGTCATTTTCCTAATGGCAGATCAGTCTGCACATCTATGGTTACATTTTGATGACCTTGACCTCAGTTTCTTCTCAAGGTCAGCATGAGACAATATATTATGTCACATTCTGTTAGAATTGGATTGTGTACACATACATGTACATTTGATTTTGTTTGATTTGAAGCTTAACATCCCTGTCAACACGGTATAGGTCATTTCGGAGATATTGCTTCCAATTTTGTGGGACTTTTACCAGACATTGAGATGAAATGACATCTCAAGCACTGTCGCCCAATGAAACCAATAGGGTTTATAAATATGGACTATTTGACTCACACCTCTTTGTCTGGGCAGGCTTAGATCCTCTTACTCCCATACATGAGAGTTCTGCGTTCCAGACATTCATATTTTACATTTATATGCTGATATTTATGTTTTTGTTATTCTTCGGCGCAGAGCTGAAGCCGAGTGCAAGAGTACTGAATAACTGCTTAGAAGGTCTATGCCTGGCCAGGCAAAGTGGTGCGAGTTAGACTGTCCCTCCATATAAACCCTATTGGTTTGATTGGACGGTAGGTCTTAAGATGTCATTTCATCTGAATTTTGGGTAAAAGTCCAACAAATTGGAAGCATTACATCTCCAAAATGACCTAAATAGTGTATTACCCTAAAAGCTCAATTCAGACAAATTAACAGCCTCTCTTGGATGGTGGTTTAACCCATTTTGTACCGGAAACCCCGAAACGGGTAATTGGCAAACAGTGCATACCCAGATCAGATGCGGCAGAATGTGGCATCTGATCAGGGCCTACACTATTTGCAAAAAGATAAGCCTTTACCCAAATACAATTTGAAGAAAACACAGCCTGGCACCCCTAAATTTTGAAATGGACTCCTGCTATTTACAAAATGAATATAAGGAGGACGATTCCATTTGGTACAATGTATTTATTATGTTATGGAAAAATGACCATTCATATTTGGCATGTAGGTTCCTTGTGACAAGGGCTTCCCACTCATATGAAAAATTATGACCTACGACCTTGACCTGTGACATACTTTAAAGAAAAAAATAACATTGATCAAAACTTTGGGATAGATCCTTTATATTTTGCATGTGCATTCCTTATGACAACGGCTTCAAGCCCATTCACAAAAATTTGACCCTTGACCTCCTTAAAAAAGAAAATCTTAACATTGGTCATAACTTTTGAACCGTTTCAAACAGGGCCTTTATATTTGGCATGTAGGTTCCTTGTGCCAAGGGCTTTCCACTTAAACAAAAATAATTTGACCTGTGACCTTGACCTACTTACCTATAAAGAAAAAATATCATTGGCCATAACTTTTGAACTGTTTGAGATAGAGCCTTCATATTTAGCATGTAGGTTCCTTGTGACAGAGGCTTCGCGCTCAAACCAAAAAATCTTGACCTGTGACCAATTTTGAAGAAAAAATTGACCTTGCCCGGATGGCCTACAGCAGAATCTCAGTGATTCGAATGCCGATTTTTCGAAACTACCGGATTTTTCGAAAGTGTGTGTCGGTCTGACACCCCTAAATTTTGAAATGGACTCCTGCTATATATAAGGAGGAAGATGCCATTTGGTACAAATAGGGTTAAACCTTGGCAGTTTCTTCAGGTAGTAGGTCTTTAGATGTCATTCATCATGACTTGGTATCACACCATCAGAAATGACCCAAACAGTGTTGGCAGGGTGTAAAACATCAACACAAACAAAAAGCATAATCCATTCCACTGTCCTCGGCCCCCTCCCATCGGGGCTGGAAGAACTAAATGGGCTGCATGATGCTTCCATGCAGAGCTGAAACCTACTCGCACACGAGTACTGATAAACCGCTTAGAGTATCTAAGCAAGCCCAGGCAAAGTGGCGCAAGAAGGTCCGTCCATGCTTATAAATCCTAGTGGTTTAATTGGGCGACAGGGCTTGAGATGTCATTGCATCTCAATGTCAGGTAAAAGTCCCACTAAATTGGAAGCAATGTCCCCAAAAGCATGCAAAATGACCTTTACAGTGTTGACAGGGATGTTAAACCTCAAATCAAACAAACAAACAAACCATTCCACTGTCCTCCGTTCCATGTTTTAAGATGTGCCTTACTGTAGATCAGTCATTCTAGCTTTTTGAAATAATTGTCAGATGAAACTTTGACTATAAATAAGTACCTGGATATTTGCCTAAATGCTATTTGGCAGCAACCTGGAGTCTGAATGGGATTAGTTTGTTATGATGAATGTTACATATTTGCAGTATTGTCTGTTGATGTCAATTAAGAAAGCTATGCTGGAAAAAATAAGGAAGTAAATACAGGCACATATTGCACAGGTAAGTTGTCTCTACAAAATTTAAATTATTTTCAAACCATTTTTTTCAGCGAAAAAAGGCTTGACATTACAGTGAAGAAAAGGCTTGGCATTATATGTGAATTGTCGCAGACAATTCACATATAATGCCAAGCAGGGCTCGAGAAACTGAAGAATCCAAATCGGTCCAGCCAGATTTCGCCAAAAATTCCGGAAATTGCCGATCGGTTTCGGTAATTTCCGTAAACGTCCTTGGCGATTTGCAATTTCAAAATGTGTTATTAGCGTAACAAATGACATACAAATGTTGCTCTTACACTTATCAACGGATATGAGCACCAGTATCTCGATTATTAACAGCAATTATTGCTCACATCGTTCCGATTTCATCTACTTTCATTTTCTACGCCAGATTTCACCTACTTTCATTTTCCCAATATCCGGGTCACTCACAACCTGAAGACCGCTAAAGGGAAACATTTTTTGTTTGATTTGAGGTTTAACGTCCCCGTCAACACTGTAAAGGTCATTTTGGAGACGTTGCTTCCAATTTTGTGGGACTTTTACCCGACATTGAGATGAAATGACATATCAAGCCCTGTCGCCCAATGAAACCAATAGGGTTTATTAGCATGGACGGTCCGCCTCGCACTGCGGTTCCTGGACAGGCTTAGATCCTCTAAGCGGTTTACCAGTACTAGTGTGCGGGCAGGATTCAGCTCTGCGTGGAAGCATTGTGCAGCCGACGTGGGGCAGTCAAAGACCAGTTCGATGGTCACTATATAAACCTTTAAAATATTTCTCTTATTTCACGCATTTTATTTTGCCCAAATTGGTTTGTTTACAAATTGCGACCGATTTTGCAGCCACGTGGTCAGAAAATGACGTCATCCGGTTTCCGTTTACACAATACACATTAATGCAGCCAAGGACGTAACACACACGCCTGTTTTATGTCACAAATTTTAATAGGGCGTATTTCTAAAAACAATCGCTTTGAACGGGTTAAAAAATCAAAAAAACATTTCTTTAATCTCGAGCCAAAACATGATCGAACGAGTCATTCAAAATCTTACATGGCCGAACCGAGTTCTAAAGAATATAAATACATATTTCACGATTACACAAGCCTGAAACAAATAGCTTTGTCTACAAATGACGACCGATATTGAAGCCACGTGATCGGAAAATCCTGTCATGCGGTTTCATTTTAATTCATTCACACACGTGGTTTGTTATTGGTTTCAATGGAGCGTATTTCTTAAATAAAAATATCGTTTAAAATGGGTGAAATAAGGCATTTTCCCTCGAAGGCAATGTTCAGACATGACAGGTGTGTATTGAAAATTGCGCGCTGTGAATAAAAAAAAAAAAAAAAAAACACACACACACAATTTTATATTCAAATACCGTTTCAGTAGTAAGCCATAAATTAACGACTTGTGTAAACAAACTAGCGTATGTCCTGCATTGATTGACCTTATTTTCTCACCTTGCCAGCTTGCCGATAACGCCTGAGGCCAGTGTTCACGGTTTAATAATTTTGACACACGGGTCAAATTTCGCTGCGATAAGATCAAAGAACCCGACGTGGACTTGTCCAATTTTCACCTAGTTAGACAATGAACCGGTCTAACACCTTGTATTGTAGGCGTTTTTTGTATACATGCTTGGATTATCAGTGGCAAACGGTCAACATATTGATTTAGCGAAATTTTCGAACCGATTTTTTAAAAATGTTATAGAATTATGGACCGATTTTTTAACCTTCTTCTTTAGTCAAAATCGGTTCATGGAGGGCAAATTCGGTCCAGATCCGGAAAACCGATATTTTCTCGAGCCCTGATGCCAAGCCTTTTCTTCCTCAGAAAAATAAGAAAATTAATAAAAGATCATTGTTGTTTGCTGTTAAATTAGGGGATAATTGTGCTGACAATTGTCATTTTGGAATGTTTTACGGAAGCAAAAGCTCATCACGTAAACAAGTCCGTGAAATGAACACCCCCTTACACCCCACTTTATATAGAGAAAACTGGGGTTTACGGGGGTAAAGAATATTTTTCTTATTTCTGCTCCAAGACATAGGTTGTGGGTACTCATTAGACCGCCTCAATGAGGCGGTTCTAACGAGTACCAACAACCTACATGTATATTTGCAGTATAAATAAGAAAATTATCACAGATTTTCGTCAGAAACGTAGCCATTTAAGAGATGTGAAAAATGCACTATGCTGCACGGGTGAGTTATCATAATGTGCTCACATTTTTTTTTTCAGCAAAAATACCAAATTTTTCGATATTGCATTTGCTAGACCAGTTAACAATTTGAGCTCCTTAAGCTAACGATGCTTTGAACAACTCAGAACTGGCCCCAGGTCAGTAGCAGCATTCTGCGGTATCTGAACTGGGCCTGCTCTGTTTGCCGGTGGCCTGTTTTGGATTTTCCCGTCTTAAATGGATTTATTGCACAATTCAGTTCAACCAGGGAGTCATGGCTTTAAAAAGCTAGCACTTTAGATTTATGTTAGAATCAAATGAGTTTTCTTAGAATGAACTAAAAGGGATAATGAAAATGTTATTAAGTCAAGCACAGCCTATACAAGTTATTATTAAAATATTACCACAAAGATGAGTAAAGATTACACTTAATTTCCGAGGTGAAACCCACACATATTATTTATTTAAGAAGTATATTCCATTTTTTCCTGTGTTTATCAAAGTATGAGCAAAATAAGCCCTTATCCTGATGAACAGGATAAACTCTATAGTATGTTTGCAAACAGTGAAGATCCAGATCAGATAGCTTCTGAAGCCAACTGATCAGGATCTGCACTGTTAGTCATGCATTTTGTGATTTTTGAATGAGTACATTGTATCAGGTAGTTTAATTGACTGATTGTCAAAATTGGATGTGCCTAAATTAATTTATTCAGCAGTATAAGAGTTAAGTCAGGAGATGACTTCCATTAAAACCATTTAGTTCCAGAAACCCCAAAACAGGTACCCTGGCAAACAGTGCAAGCCCAGATCAGTCACACGGCAGAACGTGGCATCTGATCAGGGCCTCTACTGTTTGCTAATAGTCTAGTCAGTTTCAACGAATTTTGAAGAAAAACACAACCTGACACCCCTAAATTTCGAAATGGACTCCTGCCATATACGAGATGGAAAATTATATTTGGTACTAATAGGGTAAAGCTGCAATCTTGTTTTGTTTGATTTGAGGTTTAACGTCCCCGTCAACACTGTAAAGTTCATTTTGGAGACGTTGCTTCCAATTTGTGGGACTTTTACCCGACATTGAGATGAAATGACATCTCAAGCCCTGTCGCCCAATGAAACAAATTGGGTTTTTAAGCATGGACGGGCCGGCTCCCACCGCTTTTCCTGGGCAGGCTTAGATTCTCTAATTGGTTTACCAGTAATCTTGTGTTGCAATGTTGTATATTTATCAATGTTGTATATTTTGCATGCGGGAAATGCCTAAAGGGTACTTTGGCAAACAGTGCAGGACCAGATCAGATGCCGCAGAACGGGGCATCTCACCCGGGTCTACACTACTTGCTAACAGAATTTTCTGTCAAAAACAGAATAAAAATGAAAAAAAAAAAAAAGGCTAGTCACCCCTAATTTGACAAATGGACTCAGGGATATTTTGGCCCAAAAATGGGACAAGGGCCCATCTCCGATTCATTTACATGAAAAAAAAAACACAAGATTTTGATGGACCTTTTGGAATTTTCATGGGCCTTGGGAAAAATTGATGGGTCCAAGAATCCTTAAAGCCCACCTTACAGCAAAATTAACATCAGATTTGAATAGCTTTTAATGGCCGAAACAAAAAATTAAATCAGATTCAATCTTCAACTAATAGATTTCTCATAAAATGGCTCGGGGGCCCATTCCAGAAATATATCTGTGGACTTGTCCAATATATAGCAATGGAAGAGTCCACTAGCATTCAATGGTTTTGTGTCTCACTTACATTCAATAAATACTGTTTAAACCAATTATAGGTTAAGTCTCATGCAAAGTGATCGAACAGGGTGCTTAGGGCAGGGCTGCAAAATTTCACTTGTTCTGCATGATCAAGGGCATGTAGTTTTTGGTAGATTTCATAGGGACTAGACAGAAACTTAACCCTTCTCTTGCTGAATATTCAGTTTAGCCACACCCATTTCTGATTTTGAACCAATCAGATTACTTGATGTAATTTATTCCTACAAATTCATAAACTGAATGTCAAACATTGTAGATCCTGATCAGATGGCTTCTTCATAGGGGTTGTCGTGAACAGCAAGATAAGGGTTAATACTCGTCCTCCAAAATGTTTATTTGTCATGACAAGCGGACAAGTGGTATTTTTGGGCCCTGTTTGGGGCCATGAATATAAGAATCTGATATCGGGTTATGTTGTAGATGGGCGTTTCCAACTCGAGGGATGACCGTGCTGAGTGGAACTGAGGCTATGCCGAGGTTCCGCTCAGCACGGTCATCCTTAGGGTTGAAACTCCCGTCTTTAACAGAACACCATATAGATTCTTTTTCTTGCAGTGTCACACCACCAAAAATTTTCATTTTACTTTATTCAAGGAAAAATGGCAGAAAAATCTGCTAGATGTTCCCATTCCCCGTAAATCCAGGTCAGATGGTATCTGATCTGGATCTCCACTGTTTGTCATATAGTTGGTCAATTCATTGGAATAAATTATATAAAGCTATTTACATGTAATTGATTGAAAGTCAAAACTTGGCATTGCAAAATTAATGTATTCAGCAGTACAAGGGTTAACATGTATTGGCTGGTTGTATACTTTCCTGATCTGAGTCTTTTCTGGTCACACTGGTGACTGGTCACCTTGGTTTTGTCATATTATTTGTTACAGTCAAACTTTGATACCTCGAATACCTTTGGGACCTTGAAAATTTGTTCGAGATAAAGGTAGTTCGAACTCCTGATAGTTAACCCTTGTCCTGCTGAGCCCGGGTATGCGTTATCTTTGAAACAATGTAGATCCAGATCAGATGGCTTCTGAAGAAGCCATCTGATCAGGATCTTCATTGTTTGTCATCCAGTTTATGAATTTGTTGCAATAATTTGCATCAAGTAATCTGATTGGCTGATAATCTGTAGTGGGTGTGACATATTTAAATATTCAGCAGGACAAGGGTTAATCATAGCTCAAGGTCATGGTGTGTAATGGCCAAGACATAAGAATGTCATTTGGACCATCTGTAGAATAAAGGAATGTTGTGTTTACTCATTAGAATCGCCTCACAATGAGGCAATTCTAACGAGTACACACAACATACATGTACCTTTTCAAGATAAAATCAGAAAAAAAATATCCATACGTTTTTCTTATATAGACATCTGGAGTTATTGGGAGACTTCTCTTGGGACTCCAAAACAAGTTTGAATTATCTATGGTAAACGAGGTACCGGTATCACTGTTCGAGTTATCGACGTTTCACTGTATAAAAAATTTTTCATGCTCAACTCACTGGAGCATGAATCGGCTCCCGTCCATTGGGGCTTGAGGAAATAGATGGGCTGCATGATACTTCCAATTCCATGCAGAGCTGAAACTGACCACACACAAGTTACTGGATCTAAGCCTGCCCAGGCAAAGCGGTGCGAGTCGGACCGTCCATGCTTATAAACCCTATTGGTTTGGGCTTGAATTAGTGGAGGGCATAGAATGACTATCCTGCGTCCACATGAAAGAATGTTGCCAACCAGTGGCAGGTACATGTTCCTCCGATGCACAAGGGAGTGAGCTGTCAAGACTGGCTAGGGGACTTGATGACATAATGTAATGTCACCTAGTATACCTCTATTCTCACCTCCCTCAGCATCAGTTAACCCATTGCATGCAGGAAACCCCTTAAGGGGTACCTTGGCAAACAGTGTAGGCCCAGATCAGATGCCGCAGAATGCGGCATCTGATCAGGGCCTGCACTATTTGCTAACAGAATTTTCTGCCAAAAATAGATTAAAAACGAAAAATAAATAGGCCTGACACTCCTTACATGACAAATGGACTTGTTCAACATATAGCAATGGAAGAGTCCACTAGTATACAATGGGTTAACCCTTTCTTCCCTGAGTTTCTGAAATGGACTTATCTATGTTCGAATTTGTACACATCCATGTTAGTAAGTTAATTAAAGGAAGTTTAGTCAAAATCATTAACTTACATGTAATTGCAAATGATGTTGATCCTGATGATGGATGGACACTGTTTGCATAGTAGGTATATATATACATTCTTCATGGTTGGAAGCTTTGGCATAGTCTAACACAAGGAGTGGAATGGAGTAGCAGGGACAGAAACAGGAATTCCAAAAATTGCTTGTCTGTCTGTTTCTTGAACAAATTGAATTTTTGTCAAGCTTCTTGCAATATTTCAGACATATTGCAACAAGCTTGACTAAAAATTCAGACATTGCAACCATGCTAATAAACCCAATTGGTTTCATTGGGCGACAGGGCTTGAGAGAGATTGCTAAGTCTGGAGATGAAAGAGTCAAGACATGTTTTTGAGGCTCTGCCAAGTTTATGGAATATTATTGATTAAAGCTGGATTAAAAATTTGAATTTTATATCAAATGAAAGGGCTTTAAATGAAGCTTCTGAAAATGTGGTTTTTAAATTTAAAAACTGAAAATAAATTGGATTAATTATCAAAAATCTGTGTATCTATTTTGGATAAAAATAGAATTTCAAACAAAGGTTTCTTTGTCTTGATTCCTTGTTGCTGGGAGATTTCCTGTGTTAATAGCAGTACCATGAAGTTTCAATATCCAGAACAATCCTTTTCTTTGATGGTTAGAAACAGTGGAGTTTTTATCAGTGTCTAGGGAGTCTATTAATCCAAGTTCAAATTGTGTGGAACTAATGGACCTTTCCTCAGAATCAAAGGCCATACAGTGTATTATGCATAATGATCAATCTTTTAAGGGGTCATCAAATATTTGTGTGGGTGTAATATATAACAGCTTGTTTGTTAACCCAAGATAAGACCAGCAAAATGGAGAAACAAAGTGATGAAGAAAAAACCTGCATAATTCAGTCTTTTTTGGACACATCCATACATACAACTACAAACAGTGACAAAGATAGTACTCTATCTATACCAAGTTGTCTGTGGCTACCCCATGGACCTATAGTCCAAAAACCTCTTTCACCGCATCAGCAATATAGCTATGATCAAAATTGTGAGCCAAATGACAATGCCGCTCAGGGCACTGACCAAGTGGTTCAGCAGATTTATGATGAAAGTTCAAGTCATGCTAAGTCACAGGAAAAGCAAAGACACACAGTAAGTGAACAAGCATCAGAGAGCAATCCTACAAATGAACTTACTGGATTTTCCGAATTTATCACAAATGGAGATGCAATTGAGAGTGAGCGTCATGTCATGGATAAATTCAATGGAATTCTATACCATGTGATTCCAACCTTCAATCAGATCACAGTAATATTCTCAACTAAAGGATTATACACCAAATTTATTCAGTCGTTGAACAAAGAATTGCACTCCAGATCATCAAACGAGGACAGACCCATCTATAGCACTCATCTGCATGGTAAAAAATGTACCATCACATGCAACAAGAATGACTCGTCAATATGTCTCACAGGACCAGGCAATATTCTCTGGAGAGAAACAGTATTCTTAAGATTATCTTTAAAACTGTTTCAGTGTTTTGCCGCTGAAAATACTAATGAGGAAGCAATAGATTTCCAACCAAGTTCAACTCCGATGGAGTCCAGACATCAACAGCGTAAAACACTTCCTCTGTCACCTATATTTATGTGTGAATCGGAGCCAGATTCAGATTTCAGAGCGCCACAACTTACAATGACTGACATTAGTAGACAACTGAGTGTGCTGTGGGATATTACCAGAAACTTGCAAGGACAAATTGGTAAAATAAACAATGTGATCAATCAGCTAACTCAGAAGGCAGAAGTTATTCAAAAAGATACTGAAGGGGTTAAGAAATATATTACCGTGGACTCGACAAAAATTGACCCACCTTCCAAGCGTGCAGAAATTGACCCACCTTCTGAGCATATACATATAAACGAAAATACTGAAGCTGACACAAATATTGTGCCAGGCACTAAGACCTATGGGGAAGTTGTCAAAACCCCAGGACCCAAGAAACAGGTTACCAAACGAAATGATCATGACAAATCAAAAGTGTCAGATACTAAGAAAAATCAAACCAAATCAGGACAACATGGGAAAAAAACATCAACTCCAGTGACAAGTCAGAAAAAACATCAACAACAACAACAAATTTCTCGGACAATGATTATTGGTGACTCAACTCTTACAGGTATAAACCAGAAAGGATTAAAACATAACACAGAATGTGTGCCGATACCAGGAGCAACAATTGATATTATAACTGAAAAGATCAAATTATATGACTTAAGGCGCTTCAACAATATTATTTTGTATATAGCTGGAAATGATGTGTCCCAAAACTCTGACATTGAATATATTGAAGAAAAATATGAACAGCTCATTTCCTATGTGAAAAATAAGAACCCAGACATTTTAATTTACCTGTGCAGTGTGTGTCCCCGAGGGGATACAGATGTAGAGGATTTAAATGAAGTAATAAAACGTCAGTGTGAAATACATAATGGAGTGTTCATTAACGTCAACAAGGCATTCTACAATAAGAAAAAACAAATAAAATCACATTTTTATGGACCTAGAGATAACATTCACCTGTCCCCATCAGGAACGAGAGGTCTTCTAGGAGCTATCAACGAGCACATAGACATTGTCATGAACTTTCAGCAGTGTGCTGGAGACAACTTATCAGCCATGGGTGGAAGAAAAACATATACTCAACGGAAAGTTAACCAAGAGTTCAGACATTCTGGTAGGAATTACCATCACAGAAATGAGATGAATCATGACAGTAACCCTGAGAGATGTTTTAAATGTGGACTGACAAACCATCAAACATACCAGTGCCATCACAAAAAACAATTGCAGTGTTTTATTTGCAAATTTTATGGTCACAAAGATTCCGTATGTTGGAATACATAGGACAAAGGCAAATATGCCTGTGCTGATTTAGAACCAAGCGTTTTAGCCTTATCAATGAACAGATACCACTGTCTATCTAGTATATGTGGCAACTGCAACTGTCAAACTTGTGTATGTGATTACTTACCAAACTATTCTCTCAATGAGGCAATTAATTACCCGTTAAATAATTCTATTGCCTCAGATAATCAAGTGGAATTACTTTTAATTAATCAGAACTCAGTTTCAGTTTTGATGGACAATGAATATGAAGTATCAACCATTCTTGATCAAGATAATGATGTTACCTCTCTTTATTCTAATGCTGCTATTGAAGATAATGTGCATGAAATTAATTTGCATGAGATCAATTATTCTTCCATGAGTGCCCACAATATGTTAAATTTAGGACTTAGTAAAAAAGGTTTGAAAATGGGACATTTAAATATTCAGGGTCTACAAAATAAAATGGAGCAAATTGATATACTGCTTAATAGTTCAGAAAATGACATTCACCTTTTTGGACTCTGTGAGACCAAACTTAATAAGCACCATAGCAATGACTGCTTTGAACTCAATAACTACCAGCTTTTTCGTAGAGACAGAGTTGTATCACCTGATCGACCAGAACAAGGGGGTGGAATATTAGTCTATGTTAAAGAAGAATTCAAGTGTGAAAGAAGGCTTGATTTAGAATGTGACCGTATTGAATGTGTTTGGATTGAAATTTTTCCCCAAAATAGTAAAAGCTTTTTAACTGGCATCTTATATCGACATCCTAATGAAACAGTCATTTGGAATGAAGTTTTTGATGAAACATTTGACAAAGTTTTAGAATGCGAGAAAGAAATTTATTTGTTGGGCGATTTTAATCGAGATTTACTGCAACAAAATACCAAAAAAGCATGGCTAGATTATATGGAATCTTTTGGTCTAAAACAAGTGATTGAGTCTCCAACTAGAGTAACATATTCTTCCCAAACATTGATAGACCATATTTACTGCAATACGCTGAACAATTTACTTTCCAAAAATGTGCCGGTTCTTGGCCTTAGTGACCATTATCCTGTTTTCATAACAAGAAAAGTAAATGCTTGTTCCACTCCTAAAAAATCACATTACACAATTTCATATCGGTCATTTAAAAATTTTAATGAAACAGAATTCATAAATGATTTGACTTCAACTCCTTGGGACATCATAAAAATATTTGACGATGTAAATGATGCAGTGGATACCTGGTCATCTTTATTTTTACATACTGTTGATAAGCATCTGCCATTAAAACAGCATCGTGTAAAACACAAACAACAACCAAAATGGCTGACGGGGGAGATTATAGATGCAATAAAAAGAAGAGATAGGTATAAATCCATTAACAATAATGAACAGTATAAAATCTGGCGCAATAATGTGGGTAAGATGATTAAGCAGTCTAAAAAGCAACAGTTTTCAGAAATTTTAAGTGAAAATGCAAATGATCCTTCCAGTGTCTGGAAATTATTCAGGGAATTAGGAGCAAGTAAGAAAAAAGATAACAGTAATTTAAGAATAAATGACAAAGTCATTGAAAATCCAAAAGAAATAGCAGATGAATTCAACAGATTTTTTGTTACAGTTGCATCAAAAATAAAAGAGCCAGTTGTGACTTCCAGTTTCGATAAACTGAAGCAGTTCTGTCACAGAAATGCTCCTGACAATACATATTTTTCCATACCATTAATTTCCCATGAAAGTGTAGAAAAATATCTTAAAAATATTGATATTACCAAAGCTACTGGCTCTGATAACATAGGACCAAGACTATTAAAACTGGCAGCTCCACTGATTTCTGATAGCTTAACACATATCTGTAATCAAAGTATAATTAACTCAACTTTTCCTGATAAATGGAAAACGGGTAAGGTAAGACCACTATTTAAAAATGGGCAAAGAGATGACACAAATAATTACAGGCCAATTTCAGTTTTGCCTGTTATTTCCAAATTACTAGAAAAACATGTGCATGATTCTTTAATGTCATTTTTGACTGCTAACAAATTACTTCATTCAACCCAGTCTGGTTTTAGACCAAGCCATTCCTGTGAGACTGCCCTGCTGAAAATGATCAATAATTTCCTTTCTGCTATTAATAACAGCCAAATAATTGGAATGGTTGTGGTAGATTTTAGAAAGGCCTTTGATTTGGTCGACCATAAACTCTTGCTTAAAAAACTCAAACTTTACAAGCTCTCAGATGAGGTATTGAATTGGTTTTCTTCTTATTTATTTGAAAGGAAACAAACAGTTTATATTAACAATACCGAATCTAAAACCGAAAACATTGAGTGTGGTGTGCCTCAAGGATCTATCTTGGGCCCTCTTTTATTTTTGATGTTCATAAATGATCTACCACTTTATACTGAAAATGTTTTCACGGATCTTTATGCCGATGATACCACACTGTATTATATTAGTCAATCTCAAGCATCGCTTGAACAGAATTTGCAGCTAGCTTTGCAAAACCTTTCTGAGTGGTGCAAGATAAATGGCATGTTAGTGAACACTGCTAAAACCAAGGTTATGTTAATAACAACTCATCAAAAGCGCCTTCATCTTCACAATGATATTTTGCATCTAAGCTACAATAATAATCATTTGAATACAATTGAAAGTGATAAAGTTCTTGGTGTTCATATAGACAACAATCTTACATGGTCAGTTCATACTGACTTTATTTCTAAGAAAATTTCTAAAAATCTTTGGCTGTTATCAAGAATAAAATACTATTTAACAATTGAACACAGGGTGCAATTTTACAAAACATATATTCAACCACACATCGACTACTGCTCATCAGTGTGGGGAGGGATGTCCCAAAACCATCTAACCAGGTTATACAGGTTGCAGAAAAGAGCTGTAAAAATAATTTTAGATTACCAATATGAAAACATCGCCAGCAGCATGAATGATCTTAAGATACTGAATATATATGAACGCATATTTCTTAGGAAGGCAAAGTTTATGTTTAAAATTTATAAATCATTCACACCTTCTTATATAAATGAAATGTTCAAAATTCGACTAATGAATGAAACTCTCCAATCTCTTAGGTCAACTAGCACATTTGACTTTGAAACACCAAAACCACACAAAGAAATTTATAAGCAGAGTTTAATCTATTCGGGCCCAGTCATTTGGAACAATTTGCCCAGTCAGCTAAAAGATTTAGAAACAGTGGATTCCTTTCATAACCACTGCATTAAATGGATGAAATCTAGCCTATCATATAGCTCATAAATTCTGTAAAATATAAATTGAATGCAAAATATGCTTGTACTCATTACTTCTATTCTGTGTTCTATATGTATATATATATTTGTGAGTGTGTGTATATGTGTGTATGTTGTGGATCTAAGGTGATCACTTTGTAATTTCGCTGTTAATTAATTGTTATATTTTTGCTCATTATGCTCCTTTTGTAATAAGTGTAAATACTAGAGAGGGCCTCATGGAAGATTAGCTGTTTGTTGCTAAATGTGTTACCCTCTGTAAATAAAGGCTATTATTATTATTATTTTATTATTAGATGTCATTTCATCTCAATGTCAGGTAAAAGTCCCACAAAATTGGAAGCAATGTCTCCAAAATGACCTTTACAGTGTTGACGGAAATCAAACAAAACAAAACCAATGTTTTATTTAGATTTGGTAATCTTGACCTTATTTTCAAGATCAAAGGCTCTGTAACATCATGTTAACAAGTCTGTGTAATAAACACCCCTCTAAACCCCACTTTATATAGAGAAAACTTCAGTTTAAAGGGGTAATTATTATTTTTCATATTTCTACTCCAAGACATAAGTTGTGCTGCCTCAATAAGGCAGTTTTAACAAGCACCAACAACCTATGTTTAGAGTTTAAATAAGAAAAATATCACAAAGTTTCATCAGAAAAATAACCATTTTTGAGATATGAAAGAATGCAACATGTCACACGGATGTGTTATTGCCATGAACATGTTCAATTTTGGACCAAAAATTGCTTGTCTGCACCCAGTCTAATGAACAAATTGATGCATTTTAGTTAAACTTGGTATAATCCATCCAAATTACTTTCATTACTAAAATATTACATATATATCCATGTGGCATATAGTGCAAACTTCATAGGAATGTTGCGTAGGGGACCCTCTACCGAAATAGCTAAAACGGTTCCATTCTGATGGGCAAAATGGACCGACCCTAGAGCTAAAAATAGAAAAATGTCATAAATTTTGCTTCAAATGTGAACTACATGTACTCCTAAACCCTTGGGCCAAATTTTGATTCAAACTTTACAAGAATGTTGCCAAGGTGACTCTCAAAATCGTTCTGCTCCAATATACAAGATGGCCATCAGAGCTTAAAATAGAAAAATCTTAACTCCACCTGTACCCTTCGGCCAATTTAATTCAAACTTCATAAAATTATTTGCTTAGGTGACCCTCTGCCAAAATAGCTAAAACAGTTCCACTCTGATGAGCAAAATGGTCACCAGAGCTAAAAATAGAAAAACATAAATTTGTTTCAAATGCGAACTCCACCTGAATGATTCAAACTTCACAGGAATGTTTGGGCCAATTTGATTTAAACTTCACAGAAATGTTGCCCAGGTGACACTCTTCTATAATAGCTGAAAACATCCCGCTCCTATAAACAAGATGGCCACCAGAGCTAAAAGTAGAAAAATCTTTAAAGATAACTCCTCCTGTTTCCTTTGGCCAGTTTGATTCCAACTTCATATGATAGTTAGGTGACCCTCTACCAAAATAGCTAAAACGGTTCCGCTCTGATGAGCAAAATCGCCACCAGAGCTAAAAATAGGAAATGTCGTAAATTTGCTTCAGACGCGAACTCCTCTTAAACTCTTGGGCCAATTCGATTCAAACTTTACAGGAATGTTGCCTATCGAAGAATGATTCTCTTTCAAAATACATGTAGCTAAATAGAAGCCTCCGTGGTGTAGTGGTTACGCTGCTCGCCTTGTAAACCAGGGGTCGCAGGATCGATCCCGGGCTTCTCCAGACTTTCGGATGAGTCTTTAAACCGAGGTCCCGTCTCCGTATGACCTTAGCTGTTGGTTGGACGTAAAACTCTAAACACTCAAAATAGCTAAAATCGTTCTGCTCTGATGAATGAGACGGCTGTCATTACTAAAAATAGAAAAAAGTCTTTAAATGACAAAGTCTCCTGTATCCTTGGGCCGATTTGATTCAAACTTCATAGGAATGTTGCTAAGGAGATTCTCTTCCAAAACAGCTAAAACAGTTTCACTCCGATGAGCAAAATGGCCACCAGACCTAAAAATAGAAAAACATTGTAAATTCAAACACGAACTCCTCCTTAACCCTTGGGCCAATTTGATTCAAACTTCACAAGAATGTTGCCTAGGTGACTCCCTATCTAAATAGCTAAAATCATTCCTCGTTGATGAACAAGATGACCACCAGAGCTAAAAATAGAAAAATCCTTAAATGACAACTCCTCCTGTACCATTGGGCCAATTTCATTCAAACTTCATGGGAATGTTGCTTAAGTAATCCTCTACCAAAATGGCTAAAACTGTTCCGCTCCAATTAGCAAAATGGCCACCAAAGCTAAAAATAGAAAAGCATCGTAAATTTGCTTCAAATGTGAACTCCTTATAGATCCTTGGGCCAATTTGATTCAAACTTTACAGGAATGTTACCTATGTGGCTGACCCTACCAAAATAGCTAAAACAGTTCTGCTCTGATGAACAAAATGGCCACCAGAGCTTAAAAATAGAAAAATCTTCAAACATCAATGCCTCCTTAACCCCTGGGCTCATTTGATTGAAACTTCACAAGAATGTTACCTAGGTGACTCCCTATCAAAATAGTTAAATTTTTCCGCTCTGACAAGCAAGGTGGCCACCAGAGCTAAAAATAGAAAAAAAATCTAACATGGTGGATTTTTGGAGACTGACCTTGACTTGATTTTCAAAAAGCAGTCTGCAAAAACTTGTTAATTTTGGGCCAAAAATTGCCTATCTGCACCCTGTCTCCTGCATGAATTTGTGAGTTGTGTTCATATGTGTGGTGTAGAATGTGACATTTCAACCAGGGGCTGAGAAATCCATTGCCCGGCCACCCGGGACAAGTCCGAAATCACGCCGGGCAGGTGCACTTTGACCTTACGACGCCCGGTCGGGCAAGTGCAAAACAATTGTCTACAACTGTCATATAATTGCCAATTAAACATGATTGCCCTGCGGTTCGTGTCTTTCATTTCCGATGTAGTGTGTACCTCCGGCGCTGCCGATAAGCCTGCAATGTTCCGCATGACAAGGTGTAAAAATAAGATCAAGTTTAATATGTCTCTAATTTGCCATTATCCCTCAATCATAAACAATGTAAAATGGCTTAATTGCTCTGAAGACGATTAACTACATCTAAGGTAGATGTAAAAAATGGACTATTCTACTATCTTGTGAATGGTTATGTTTTGGTGCCAAATAGCAGATGCATGGCGGGAAAAGTTGAGCGCTTTAATTAGGGCCCCGCACTGAAAGTGTGGGTGCCCTATAGTAATCACTCTGTCCGTCCGTCTGTCTGTCTGTCTGTCCGTCCGTCTGTCCGTCTGTCCGTCCACAAATTTTTTTATCCTCCATAACTTTTTATTATTCCTGGATGGATTTAAATATTACTTGGCATCATTCTGTCCGTCCGTCTGTCTGTCTGTCTGTCTGTCCGTCTGTCCGTCCACAAATTTTTTTATCCTCCATAACTTTCTTATTCCTGGATGGATTTAAATATTACTTGGCAGAAATGTTAACCATAATGTGATGGAGTGTTGCGCGCAAGACTCAGGTCCGTACCTCAAAGGTCAAGGTCATACTTAGAGGTTAAAGGTCAAAAAAGGGTCTTTCCTGTGTCCAATTAATAACTTTGTTATTTTTCCTGGATGGATTTAAATATTACTTGGCAGAAATGTTAACCATAATGTGACGAAGTGTCACACGCAAGACCCACAGCCGTACCTCAAAGGTCAAGGTCATACTTAGAGATAAAAGGTCAAAAAAGCGTCTTTTTTATTGTGTCCAATCTATAACTTTCTTATACCTGGATGGATTTAAATATTACTTAGCAGAAATATTAACCATAATGTGACAGTGTGTCACGCGCAAGACCCAGGTCCGTACCTCAAAGGTCAAGGTCATACTTAGAGGTGAAAGGAAAAAAAAAACGTCTTTTTTAACATCAACATTTTCCTACTCCTCTGATAGCGCTGCCGGGGCCCTAGTCAGTTTCACTGACAGCTCTAGTTTGTGTAAACATATCTGTATGCTCTTGTTGGTGATTGACACGGAGCTTCAGGGGATAAATCGGGATTTGTGCAGGGCGCCGTTTTCTGTCCACCTCTATCCACAACTGTTTACATGTAGCTATAGAGAAAATATTTTTTACCTGTTCATTATGAAAACACGCCTATACAAATACATAGTAACTTTTTTCGCCCCAAAATGAAAATTGTAAGATGAAAAATTGTGATATTTTTTATTATTTCTGCTCAAAATATAGATTGTGGGTACTCGTTAGAACCGCCTCATCGAGGCGGTTCAAACGAGTACCCACAATCTATATTTTAGAGCAGAAATAAGAAAAATAAGGTTTACCCCTGTAAACCCCAGTTTTACTGTACATAGAAGTGGGGTTCAAGGGGGTCAAAATTATATAGGCATGTTTTCATAATGCCAAACATTTTTTTATGAAAGAGAAACACCCCATTAAGATAAAACAATGACATTAAACACATGTGGGGTTGCTGGGGACGGATGACGTCATTTACCGATCGCGGGTCGAAAAAATGGTAGCGGTGGTATGTGGACGGAGATTTGGATGGCAGAAAACTTTGATGTTCGCATTGAACTTGCTTGTAGGGCGGGTCACTATGAATGTTTGGGCTCGTTTTGGCTGGAGGGGGTCCTCATCTTGTGGTTAGATCTTTAAACTATAAACTAAACTACATTTTTTTAGTCTCTTATCTCGCTGCGCTGACACTTCTTATCTTTTGAGTATATGGGCTGCAGCTCATGTTTATCGTGCGTGTCAAGCTAAATGAGTTTGTGTAACTGTATCTTTAATTGCTAATTCGATAAGGTGTTATGACATGTCTTCAATTAACTTGAAAAAGTACCGTTATTGATTGTGACAACTACAGTATTTTCTACCGTATAACGGAGGGAAATAAATAGAAGTGAAGGCAATGATCAGGAATCGACACAGTTAACCCACAGCTCCCATCAGAGACACCAAAGGGAAAGAAACACAAATGTAAAATAACTAGACCCTAATGGAAAGTTGTTGTGCTTGAAACTAAGTAAGTAAGTAAGTAAAGACTTTATTTAGTGAGGGTTACAACAACTTGATAGAAACCTCTGATTATATTTTTAAATGTTGGTCACCATCATCGTCACCATTATCCTCCGCACCCACCCCCACTTTGTGTTCCAAAATCCTGGGCAAGTAGGATTTTGAGCTGGGCAAGTGTAAAAATATTTTACTTGCCCAGTGGGCAAGTGGAAAATTTTTTAATTTGTCGGGCCCTGTTTCAACCTGCGAAAGGCTTGGTTAGACTTTGGTGACCTTGACCTCATTTCTAAGGTCAAGTGGTTGTTGAAGATACATGTATATTAATTGTAAACAGGACATAGTTTTCTTCTGAAAACATTTCTAGTTTCTCTCCATTCCAGTCAAAGTTTTAAATTTTGCCGGATTCTTGAAGTAATGTTGAAAGCATGGGCATATTGTTTATTGATTGTTGGGTTTCTTATTTACGGGAAATGAACTTTTGTAAGCTTTCTCACTCCACAGTACTAATAAATGAAGTTGTCAATCCAATATAGATGTGCACACAAAACAGGTACAGCTTGGCATTTGAGACAGCAATAAGTCTCATTAGCTAGCTTTTCCAGTCAAGTGCTCAGTGTCTATGCAGGTTGCTTGAATCTGTGTAGCCATAGGTTCTAGTACCGCTGTATGGGTGGATGGACATATTACAATCTTTGCTGAATGCAACTGCTAAGGTGTACTTTCATGTGTCCACACGCTCAATAATTTGCCATTCCAATATTATTGGAAGAGGCTAAATTTTGACCCTTATCTTGTTGTTCACGACACCCCTATCTTTGCAAACAGTGTAGATCCAGATCTGATGATTTCTGAAGAAGCCATCTGATCAGGATCCACACTGTTTGACATTCAGTGCATTAATTTGTAGGAATAAATTACATCAAGTAATCTGATTGGTTCAAAGTCAGAAATGGGTGTGGCTAAATTGAATATTCAGCAAGAGAAGGGTTAAGCTGTTGCTAACGTCTGATCGCGGCGTCTGATCAGGGCCTACACTGTTTGCCCAAAGTTCAGCCATTTTCCTAATATATATTGAAGAAAACACAACCTGACACCCTAAATTTTGAAATGGACTGCTGCTATATATAGAGAGGAAGATTCCATTTGGTACAAATAGGGTTAATGCCCCAATCACTACAAAATCAAAAGTGGTGGGCAATTTGAAAAACGTTTTGCTTATTTTTCAGGGAAATTGGGCTTAACATTTCATGTGAATTGTCTGCTTAGCAGACAATTCACATGAAATGTTAAGCCTTATTTTCAGTGAAAAAAAAAAAAAAATAGAATGTCATCTGCTGTTTAACTTTGCTTGGAGTGTTAAGGTTTGGTCTAGTGGCACGAAGTGCATATTTCCTCCTTGATGCCATGTTTGTATTGATCTCTGGCCTAGACCGGCATTGATTCTCTGATCCATAGTGTACAGAGTAGTCTTCATATATTCAGACAGTCAGAGTTACAGTTTAAAGTGTATTTCTTAGATGATTGGAATTTGAAACATAGAGTTACAATTGAAAACATTTGCCACAGATTTGAATAAAGGAAACTAAGTCATATGTGAGTTAAGCAGTCATATGTGAGTATATGTGAGTTAAGCAGTCATATGTGAGTATATGTGAGTTAAGCAGTCATATGTGAGTACTGAGCTTTATAACCCTTAAAGTGTCAAGCACAGCTGGAGCAGACAACATGTTCAAATGAGCATGACAGGATAGATTCAAAGGATCTGGTTTCCAGTCAGTTTGTTGACGTTTTGGTTCGCCATCAAAATTTGCGTCAGCCATTGCATGGGCCCGGATTATCAAGCCAGAGTCCCCCAAAAGATGTAACAAAGCCTTAGGTGGAATTCTTGTTAAAATTATTACTTTCCATCAACATGTGTACATATATTTTTTTTTTATACAGAATATAGTGTTGAAGCATATTTTTTAAAAATAGTACATTAAGGTTTTCTTGTTGTGGTAAAGGCGAAATGTACATATTCTATATGGTCAGATATATGAGATATATGTTCTCATCTACATGTATTATAATTGTGTGGAAATGTTGACATTCTGGTAAGGCTTACAGTGCATATTTGTCTTAATTAAATCATAACAAAGGCATTTAAGAAACATTGGATCATTGTCAGTCCAAAGTTGTATTGATGGTTGAATATTTGTTTCATATGAGGTTTGTTTCATTTGAGGTTTAACGTCCCCGTCAACACTGTCTTTTTCATTTTGGAGACGTTGCTTCCAATTTTGTGGGACTTTTACCCAACATTGAGAAGAACTGACATCTCAATCCCTGCTGCCCAATGAAACCAATAGGGTTTATAAGCATGAAATGGCTGACTCACACCGCTTTGCCTGGGCAAGCTTAATAGATCCTCTAAGCGGTTTACCAGTACTCATATGTGGGTCGGTTTCAGCTCTGCGTGGAAACATCATGCAGCCCATCTACAGTAGAACTTTGATGGCTCGAACAGCGATGGCTTGTTTACCATGAATGTGTCGAACCCCTTCTTGAGCCCTAGAAAATCCTCTACATAAGAAATAGTGAGGGATAATTAAGGACATTTTAGTCTTTTATCTTGCAAATGTATGCTGTGTGTGCTCATTAGAATCGCCTCGATGAGGCGATTCTAATGAATTCACACAGTAAACATTTTCATTATAGAACACCGAAAAGATGTCTAAAAGTATCTCGTTATGCCTCCTGGCAGTAACCTCAGTGGCTCGAACTACCCCTGTCTCGAACAGATTTTCGAGGTCCCAAAGGTGTATGAGCCATTGAAGTTCGACTGTTTTTCTTCAAGCCCAGATGGGCGGGGGCCAAAGGATTGAATATTATGTTTGATATGCTGACACCTCTTTATATTTAAGGCAGTTTGTATGTACCCACTATTGTCAGTTGACCCAAAGTTACTCAGCACAGAATCTCTTCAATGTTGATGTCCATGTGACTACAATGTACATCACCAAGAGCACATTAGACAAGAGCATCTAGTTTCTGCTATAAGTATGCTATTCTACGTGTGGGTGCCAGGCTAATCTGATTGGTTGAACAAATTCAGTGTTTAACTGAGGTTTCAGAGTTCATTGAGAAAATACTGTTTAAAATACCTGTCAGTAATGATTCCCTGCTGTTGTTTTATTGCATTTGCTAAGAAACCCTTTAACCACTCTGCTACATACAGCAAGTGCCTTATGCGGATGAAAGCAGTACAGGCTCTGATAAGCGTAAAAAGTGTTCATAACCTCTATAAATAGTGATCAGTACCTATAGGAATCCAGGATAACTGCATGGACTGCTCACATATGCAGACTAGCGAGATATTTTGCCGTCTGTAAATATGTTAGGCACCTCTTGGCATGATGCAGCTCATAGTTTCTACATCATTTTAATGAGTTGCAAATTCCTGTGGTAGGGAATAGTTTACTTTAGTTATGAAGAATCTGATAAAATTAACCAATCATAGCCAAGCGGCTTCCACAAGCTGAATTTATACCTGAAAGCTCTTATGATGAGCTACTTGACATCACCGATATCTAGGAAATCCAGGTGATGGCTCTTTATAGGAAATAGCGATGTTATTTTTATCTCTGTCAGGTCAGTGTTGCATATCTATAGAATGATGGACTGGAATCATGTGTTGGGTTTAATTTGGCAAACAGTGTGGACCCAGATCACAGATGCCTTTCACTCGCAACAGGCAGCTACCGGGTATTTGTGTGTGCCATTTACATGCAGGCAGGAATCAATAAGAAGTTTTGGTTTACAAAACTGACCATATCGAGAATTTCTCGAACCAAACTTTTGACCACATTTAGTTTTCAAATAAATCCGTTTTCAAAACCGATTTATTTGAAAATTAAATGTGGTTGAAATTTGGATAGAGAAATTCTTGATATAGTAAGTTTTCTAAACCCAAATTTCGTTTTTATAAATCATTCCAGACTGACAAATTTTGTTTTCTTTAGCCCTAGACGGAAGTATTGTTCAGGTAATGTCTGTGTTTCATGGGGAACCGCGCTCAGCTGCAGTTCAGGAGGGACAAGAAATTCCCTGTTCTTGACACTTATTTGGACTGAGCTGTCTGTTCAGTTATCAAACAACAAACTGCATAAGGCAGAACTATTTGTTTTTCAATATTCTATATTGGATGTTTATTAGTGGTTTGTGTTTTCATGAAAATTGCTAAAAAATCAATAATTTTTTAGTCCAAATTGGGGAATGGGCATTTATTAGAGCATAGGTATTTAATAGAATTTTTACTGTATGTATAACAGACTTGCATGAAGTGATATTAGTTGGCTGTGCACATGCATTTGAAGAATTCACCATATTTGCATTATTTGCTGGCTCCCAGCTTGCACACTGTCAATATTGGAAAAACAGGTAACCAGACCCCCCTGACCTTGAAAGGTCAGGGGGGTCTGGTTACCTGTTTTTCCAACATTTATAATCTTCAGACTAGGAACTGGCAGATAATGCAGATAAGGTGAATGCTCATGTGTCCATAATTGTTATTTTTGTCTACCCATTTTGTACTGAATAGAATCTTACAGAAATCCCATTTCAAAATTTTGGGATGTCAGGTTGCAGAAAATGGCTGAAATGGGTAAATGGTAGATTTACAACTTCTAGACAAGGCACAGGACTGGGGCATCTGTGTCTTTTTGACACTTTATTAACAAGCACCCACAAGATGTTGACGCAAAATCCATGCCATGTCTGGTTCCTGTAATTCTTACGTGGGGGAAAAGAAGCATATTATTACTGTGTAACAGTAGTAATTTATTGGCTGGTTTTGTGTTATTTAACCAGTTGCTGATATTTTCTTATTTCTGCTTTGATATATATTAATCACAAACTCTTACAGGTACCGTAAATTCCCTAAGTATTTAGACATCTCGGTACTGAATGTTCTAAAATTTGAGCAAGCTCAATGTTGTGTCTAAAAATAGCTGGATGAGTGGCAAACAGTGTAGACCCTGATGAGATGCCACATTTTGCGGCATCTCATCTGGGTTCTTCTCAGGCCTATATATCTGAATACATATTGTAAATACGACATTGACAAATAGAAAAGACACCAATCAAAACAGTTATCATCTGCTTTGTTATCTACTGGTACACATTTGGACCCAAATCAGACTGCTCCCGTAGGAGCTGTCTGATCAGGATCCTCACTGCTCGCTTGTATGCAAAAATATGTTTGAGATGTTTGCAAGAACTTGTAGCAGACAACACAAACAGACATTTTTTTCTTGGCATCTTAACCCTTGTCCTGCTGAATATTTTATTCTGCCACACCCACTACTGATTATCAACCAATCAGATTACTTGATGCAAATTATTGAAACAAATCCACAATCTGAGTTACAAACAATGTAGATCCTGATCAGATGGCTTCTTCAGAAGCCATCTGATCTGGATCTACATTGTTTCAAAGATAAGGCATATCCGGGCTCAGCATGGCAAGGGTTAAAGGCTAAATACTGATTATAACTGAACAAAATGATGGAATATATCAGGAGTTTGAATAAGTGTGTGTCTGGCTATCTTGGTCTCGGAAAAGTTGTCTTTACGATAACACACCCATGCCACACAGAGCATTTTTTACATCTCCAAAATGGATATTTTTTATGCAAACCTGTTATATTTTTCTTATTTATACTGCAAACATAGGTTGTGGGTATTTGTTAGAGCCCCTCATTCGGAGAAGGCAGCTGATCTGGCTCTATACTGTTCTTTCAAAAAAGGGATATACAGTATAACTTCGATGGCTCGAACACCGATGGCTTGTTTTCCAATTGGATGTGTCGGACCTATTCTTGAGCCCCTAGCGAAATCCTCTACATAAGAAATAGTGGGGGATAATTTAGGAGATTTTAGTCTTTTGTCTTACAAATGTATGCTGTGTGTACTCATTAGAATCGCCTCAATGAGGCGATTCTAATGAGTACACACACCATACATTTTCATTATAGAACACCGAAAAGATGTCTAAAAGTATCTCTTTATGCCTCCTGACAGTAACCTCAGTGGCTCGAACTACCCCAGTCTCGAACAGATTTTCGAGGTCCCAAAGGTGTTAGAGCCATTGAAGTCCGACTGTATCAGGGTTCAGCATGGTGAGGGTTAGTCATGAAGCCAGGTCAGGAAGAGTGAGTGAGTTTTTTTTTTTTTTTTAGTTTTACGTCCCACCAACAGCTAAGGTCATACGGAGACGGGACCTCGGTTTAAAGACTCATCTGAAAGTCTGGAGAAGCCCGGGATCGATCCTGCGATCCCTGGTTTACAAGGCGAGTAGCGTAACCACTGCACCACGGAGGCTTCTCCAGGTCAGGAAGAAGATCGGGGATAATTAAGGGATAAGTATTTGTTTTTCCATGAAATAATGGTATGTTATGTGTACTCATTAGGATAACCTCAGCAAGGTAATTCTAATGTTTGCACACAACAATCAGTTCAAGGTAAATTAAGAAGTGTTCTCATAAATAGACGGCCCCTGCCCATTGGGGCTTAAAGAAATATATGGGCTGCATGATGCTTCCATGCAGAGCTGAAACCGACCCGCACACGAGTATGGGTAAACCGCTTAGAGGATCTAAGCCTGCCAAAGCAAAGCGGTGCTTATAAACCCTATTGCTTTCATTGGGCGGCAGGCCTTGAGATGTCATTTCATCTCATTGTCAGGTAAAAGTACAACAAAATTGGAAGCAACGTCTCCAAAATGAGCTTTACAGTGTTGACGGGGACGTTAAACCCTAAATCAAATAAACAACAAAATCTCATAAATAGTGAAAAATATGTTGAGATCTGGAGTCATGGGTATTGAATAAGCCACAGTTAACAAGTCCCCAGGGTCTGAGGTTGTAAAACTTTTTTCATACCCAACCCATTTGAACATGTAATTTATTCTGCTCATAAATTTTAAAATGCCAACAAATGTTGGCATTTTAAAATTTATGAGCAGAATAAAGAACATTCTGTACTGATCAGAGAAGACAATTGCCTGATTTGTTTGTATTTTAATAGTTATGAGCAACAAATTTCATGCTCAAGTGAGTTGAGCATGAAAAAAGTTATATGTTATTTAGGGGCCAAGTATTTGCTTAGTGTTTTCTGAACTTTCAATTTCTTGTCACTTGTTATTTCAGCTAAATAATGATACAGTGGACGTTCACATCACATTTTGACATGTAAAAGACATTAATAAAAGAAATCATGGCTGAAGCATCTCCTACATCAAAACACAACAACCTCCCAGATCTTCTAGTTGAAGATGGGATAGATCACCATGACAACATAGAGTCCATGAAAGAACTGGACGGTCCTGACATGTATAAATTCCTGGAGCGATCTCAGTCAGAAGCTACACTTCTGCAGAAGAAGCATCAAAACCAGAAGGAAGAACTTGCAGGGAAGTCTGAGAAAACATCCACAAACGTATCAGAATGTTCCAAAGTTTATTTTGACCTTTCTAAAGGTGAAACATTTGAAGAACACACAGGTTCAAACACCATATTTGCATACTCAAAGTCTTCATCTGGAAGATTCTTGGAGACTATTCGGCAGAATGAAGAACTGAGAGTTGGTGATCTTACTGTGAATTATAGAGGTCAAAGATCAGTGTCCATGGGCAGCACATCAAGCATTGATAGTGCTGATGGGAAAATTCTGAAAGGTGATGATACTCATCAGGGTGCAGGAGAGGGAATGAATCTTCAAGCTAGTCTAGAACAGTTCTCCAAAAACTTGAAGAAGAAAATAAAATGTCTTTCAGCTGGAGAAGAAGAAAGTGAACAGATTGAAGCATTAAATGAGATAAATGTTCTCATTGAACAGGCTTGGGCAATGCCAGCAATAGGTAGAGACCTTGCGTACGGACTTAGTGCAATTGTTCACCAAGAAAAAGCTTTAGACTGGGTTTTGGATAAGTGTGCTTCAAAGTCTAGAAAACTAGTTTTGGCATCTGCCCGTGTTCTTGAACAAGTCTTGACAACTCAAAATAGGGAGTATGTGGCGGATAGTGGACTGGAACCTATTTTCTACATGTGTAAACATTTCAAAGGGGACCAGGAAATCGCAGAAATGATAACAGGAATTTTAGAAAGTTTGTTCAAAACCTCTGATGAAGCATGTATGAAACTGATTAAACTAGGTGGACTTGAAGTGATCTTATTCTGGTGCAGAAGTCAGGAAAGATTAACACTTCGTCATTGTGCTATAGCACTTGCTAACTTAGCTCTGTATGGTGGCCCAGATTGTCATGCCCTCATGGTTAAACACAATGTTCCTGAGTGGCTGTTTCCACTTGCTTTCAATAAGGATGATGTTGTGCGGTATTATGCTTGTCTAGCGATTTCAGTACTTGTTGCCGACAAACATGATAAGTGTGTTGAGACAGCGGTGCTGGATTCTGGTACCCTTGAACTGGTACTTCCTTTTGTCTCAAGCCACAGTCCAATGGAATTTGCGAGGATGGACTTGTGGCACCGTCATGGAAGGTCACGTGACTGGTTGAGGAGACTGGTTCCTGTGTTGACCAGTAAAAGAGAAGAACCACAGGCACTGGCAGCATTCCACTTTGCTATGGAAGCTTGGATCAAGTCTGAACAGGGAAGAAAAGATGTAAGTTTTGACCTTTAATCTCTGAGTTTATGAAATGGACATTTCCGTCTTTTAATTTGGACACATCCATTCTGGTGCCAGTTGTCCAAACCAACAAAGTGGTTAGTTAACATATTGTTAACCCTTCTCTTGCTGAATATTCATTTTAGCCACACCCATCTCTGACTTTGAACCAATCAGATTACTTGATGTAATTTATTCCTGCAAATTCATAAACTGAATGTCAAACAGTGTAGATCCTGATCAGATGGCTTCTTCAGAAGCCATCTGATCTGGATCTACACTGTTTGCAAAGATAGGGGTTGTCGTGAACAGCAAGATAAGGGTTAAAACTTTTGTCATTGGATGGCAAAAATGCAAAAGCTACTCACATTTTTTTTTCAGCAAAAAATATTTGCGTATTATTAGATAGTGTACTTGCAAGAGCAGTTAAAATTTAGACCACTAACGGGCTCGTTAAGCTAACAATGCTGTAATCAACTGGAGGGTTTGGATCAAAATAATTGACATGATGGCAAACAGTATTGATCCTGATGAGATGGCTTGTTATGAGTCATCTCATCATGACCGGCACTGTTTGCATCTAAGGTATTCTGTATCCGTCTACAGAATTAAAAGGGTTTTGCTCTGGCTCAGTTTCCAGAATAAAGACCATAATCACAGCTGGACTCATATTGGAGAAATAAGGATAATTATGCAATACCATAGTTCCAATTAGTGAGGAGTAACAGGGATTTTCCTTAAATCTACATTAAAACATATTGTGGGTACTTGTTAGAATCACCTCGATGAGGTGATTCTTACAAGTACCCACAACTTATACAGCAAATAAGGAAAATTATCTCTTAAGTATCTTTTTACAACCTCTGATTAACAATCAGCTCAAAATAAGTGAAATAATCTTGAAAAGGCCATAAAACCAAACAACCCCTCCCCCCCAAAAAAAAAGAACAACAAAAAAAAAAACAACAACAAAGAAATGCCTTCTTGTCTGGAGCAATGTGGACAGAGTTCCACTCATAAGGATAACATGCCCATGTGATATAATATTATATTTTGTGGTTATAAAACTGGAATTTTCTGATGAAAATGTGTGATATTTTTAGCTTGTCTGATTTTCAAAGAAAAAGTTCGAGCTATTGTCATCACACCGGCATCTGCATTAGCTAGTCTGTGTTGTCATGGCTATTGTTTCGAAAAAACTTAACCTTGACTCTAACTTCAAAAGTATTTCACCCAGCCTCATGAAACTTCATACACATCCTCACCATCACAAGAGCTGCATTCTGACCAAAGGCCATAACCATATTTGGCTTAATTATCCCCCCTTTCCTATTTTTTTCTGAAAAACATTTTTTTCTCCTCTCATTTCAATACTATTTATAAAAGAGCCTTCAAACTTCCCATGGATTTTCAATTCCATTGATACCAAGCTTTTTGACCCTCGACCTTAACATATGAAGTTTGACCTAGTTTTCGAAAAAGTAATCAAAAATTCTAACCTTGGCCATATTTCCAAAAGCCCCAGCCTTATGAAACTTGACACCCATCACAAGAGCTACATTTTTAGCTCACCTGACCGAAGGTCATGGTGAGCTTTTGTGACCGTAAGATGTCCGGCGTCGTCGTGCGTCGTCCGTCGTCCGTCGTCCGTCGTGCGTAAACTTTTTCTTGTGAACAAACTAGAGGCCACAGTTTTGGTCCAATCATCATCAAACTTGCTCAGAATGATCATCATGACAATATCTCGGTCAAGTTCGAATATGGGTCATGTCGGGTGAAAAAGTAGGTCAGTAGGTCAAATCATAGAAAAACCTTGTGAACACTCTAGAGGGCACAGTTTTGGTCCAATCATCATCAAACTTGCTCAGAATAATTATCATGACAATATCTCGGTCAGGTTCGAATATGGATCATGTAGGGTCAAAAAGTAGGTCAGTAGGTCAAACCATAGATAATCCTTGTGAACACTCTAGAGGGCACAGTTATGGTTCAATTATCATCAAACTTGCTCAGAATGATCATTGTGACAATATCTCGGTCAAGTTTGAATATGGGTCATGTCGGGTCAAAAAGTAGGTCAGTAGGTCAATTCATAGAAAAACCTTGTGAACACTCTGAAGGCCACTGTTTTGGTCCAATTATCATGAAACTTGCTCAGAATGACCATTGTGACAATATTTCAGTCCAGTTCGAATATGGGTCATATCGGGTTAAAAAGTAGGTCAGCGGGTCAAATCATATAAAAACCTTGTGAACACCCTAGGGGCCACAATTTTGGTCCAATCTTAATCAAACTTGCTCAGAATGATCATCATGACAATATCTCGGTCAAGTTTGAATATGGGTCAAATGGTTCCGGTCCGTTGCACATCTAGGTCACAGGAGCCAAAAACAGATTTTTTTCACCAAAAACTTAAAAAATCTTCTTCTCTGAAACCACAAGGCCCAGGTCTTTGTTATTTGGTATGAAGCTTCATCTAGTGGACCCCTACCAAGATTGTTCAAATTATAGTGCTGGGGCCAAAAATGCCCCCGCACGGGGGCCCTTTGGTTTTACATAGGCTTATATAGGGAAAATCTTTAAAAATCTTCTTCTCTGAAACCACAAGGCCCAGGACTTTGATATTTGGTATGAAGCTTCATCTAGTGGACCCCTACCAAGATTGTTCAAATTTGAGTGCTGGGACGAAAAATGCCCCCGCCACGGGGCCCTTTGGTTTTACATTGGCTTATATAGGGAAAATCTTTAAAAATCTTCTTCTCTGAAACCACAAGGCCCAGGTCTTTGATATTTGGTATGAAGCTTCATCTAGTGGACCCCTACCAAGATTGTTCAAATTATAGTGCTGGGGCCAAAAATGCCCCCGCCCCAGGGCCCTTTGGTTTTACATAGGCTTATATAGGGAAAATCTTCAAAAATCTTCTACTCTGAAACCACAAGGCCCAGGACTTTGATATTTGGTATGAAGCTTCATCTAGTGGACCCCTACCAAGATTGTTCAAATTATAGTGCTGGGACAAAAAATGCCCCCGCCACGGGGCCCTTTGGTTTTACATTGGCTTATATAGGGAAAATCTTTAAAAATCTTCTTCTCTGAAACCACAAGGCCCAGGTCTTTGATATTTGGTATGAAGCTTCATCTAGTTGACCCCTACCAAGATTGTTCAAATTACAGTGCTGGGGCCAAAAATGCCCCCGCCCCGGGGCCCTTTGGTTTTACATAGGCTTATATAGGGAAAATCTTAAAAAATCTTCTTCTCTGAAACCACAAGGCCCAGGTCTTTGATATTTGGTATGAAGCTTCATCTAGTGGACCCCTACCAAGATTGTTCAAATTTTAGTGCTGGGACAAAAAATGCCCCCGCCACGGGGCCCTTTGGTTTTACATGGGCTTATATAGGGAAAATCTTTAAAAATTTTCTTTTCTGAAACCACAAGGCCCAGGACTTTGATATTTGGTATGAAGCTTCATCTAGTGGACCCCTACCAAGATTGTTCAAATTTTAGTGCTGGGACAAAAATGCCCCCGCCACGGGGCCCTTTGCTTTTACATTGGCTTATATAGGGAAAATTTTTAAAAATCTTCTTCTCTGAAACCACAAGGCCCAGGTCTTATATATTTGGTATGAAGCTTCATCTAGTGGACCCCTACCAAGATTGTTCAAATTATAGTGCTGGGGCCAAAAATGCCCCCGCCACGGGGCCCTTTGGTTTTACATAGGCTTATATAGGGAAAATCTTTAAAAATTTTCTTCTCTAAAACCACAAGGCCCAGGACTTTGATATTTGGTATGAAGCTTCATCTAGTGGACCCCTACCAAGATTGTTCCAATTTTAGTGCTGGGGCCAAAAATGCCCCTGCCCCGGGGCCCTTTGGTTTTACATAGGCTTATATAGGCAAAATCTTTAAAAATCTTCTTCTCTGAAACCACAAGGCCCAGGACTTTGATATTTGGTATGAAGCTTCGTCTAGTGGACCCCTACCAAGATTGTTCAAATTATAGTGCTGGGACAAAAAATCCCCCCCTGCCACGGGGCCCTTTGGTTTTACATAGGCTTATATAGGGAAAATCTTTAAAAATCTTCTTCTCTGAAACCACAAGGCCCAGAACTTTGATATTTGGTATGAAGCTTCATCTAGTGGACCCCTACCAAGATTGTTCAAACTATAGTGCTGGGGCAAAAAATGCCCCTGTCCCGGGGCCCTTTGATTTTACATAGGCTTATATAGGCAAAATCTTTAAAAATCTTCTTCTCTGAAACCGCTAGGCCCAGGTCTTTGATATTTGATGTGTAGCTTCATCTAGTGGACCTTTGACAAGATTGTTCAAATTTTAGCCTTTGTTGATGTTTGGTATGAAGCTTCACCTTTAAGACCTCCCTCAACATTATGTACATTAAAGCCCTGGGGCCAATAATGGCCCTCTCTGGTTACCATGTTCCATAGCTCTTATCATGCAATTGGACTGATTTCTCTCCCTTTGTAACATAGAAAAATACACCTGTTTCAAGAAAACATTTTGGTCTCTCATTTTAATACCACAAACAATACAGCCTTCAAAATTCACATGTACAGTAGAACTTCGATGGCTCGAACATCGATGACTCGTTTACCATGGATGAGTTGAACACATTCTTGAGCCACTAGCGAAATCCTCTACATAACAAATAGTGGGGGATAATTTAGGAGATTTTAGTCTTTTTTCTTGCAAATGTATGCTGTGTGTACTCATTAGAATCGCCTCGATGAGGCGATTCTAATGAGTACACACAGCATACATATTCATTATAGAACACCGAAAAGATGTCAAAAAGTATCTCGTTATGCCTCCTGACAGTAACCTCAGTGGCCAGTGTCGAACAGATTTTCAAGGTCCCATAGGTGTTCGAGCATTTGAAGTTCGACTGTATGTTCAAATGTGTGTTCCTTGGGACAAGACCTTTCCATTTATATCAAACTTTTTGACCTTGACTTTTGACTTTGACCTATTTTTCGAAAATTAAATAAAAAAAAAAAAAAAGAACCTTGGCCATATTTCCAAAAGTACATGTATTTGTCCCAGCCTCATGAAACTAGACACACATCTGTACCATCACAATCAAGTTCCATAGCTCTATCATCCAATTAGATTTATCTCCCTTGTGACATACAAAAAGGCAGAAAAACATGGCAGCCTCTTGCAGTGCTCTTGTCTTTAACCCTTATCCTGCTGAATATTCAATTTAGCCACACCCATATCTGACTTTGAACCAATCAGATGTTATTTATTCCTACAGATTCATAAACTGAATGTCAAACAGTGTAGATCATGATCAGATGGCTCTGATCTGGAGCTACACTGTTTGCAAAGATAGGGGTTGTTGTGAACAGCAGGATAAGGGTTAAGAGTATTTATTCCTGCTTCCAACATACTGTCAAGCCGGTTAGCCACCCATTGATTAGAAAATTTTAGAAAATGGCTGAACTTTTCACAAATACATGTAATAAAGGCCCTGATCTGATGCAGCAAACTCTACATCTGATACAGGTATTCACTGTTTGCCAGTTTCCCTTCTGAAATGAGTAAATTTGTCCATATCTGGGAATCAGTTAAATATCTCCATAGAAACTGAAAAGAAAAATTAATTAATCTCAGTTTAGCATGCTGGAGGCAAGTTTGGAATGTGACAACTTACACAACAACCTCATTATTACACTGTTTGTTACAACATGGTTTTGGATAGTAAACGATTTCAAGATTGATCCCAAAAATGTATAGATTATATAGAAAAATGTCATCTTTATATATCCGTTTTGTAAAAAACCAGTCGTATTATGGTATTGGGTCAGCATTCATCCATCCATCTGAAAAATTCGTTTCCAGATAATTCCTCCTACAGTTTTCAACCAATCAAGCTGAAACTTGGTAGATAGCAAGACTGATGTGGTGTAGCGCATATCATTTCGAGGTAGCAGTCCGCCAAATATTTACAGAGTTATGCCCCTTTGAAAGTTTTTGTGAACTTTTTATGCCCCCGCATCGGCTTGATGCCGGGGGCATATAGTTTTTCGGTTTTCCGTACGTGCTTACATGTGTACATCCGTCTGTACATGTGTGTTTACGTACGTACGTACGTATGTGATCCTGTAACCTCAGGTTAAGGTTTTTGTAACAGGTAGAGCCTGAACTTTTAGAACTCATATTTTCCTAACCATTTGATGGAACTTGTTCATCTTTGGTATGATGATAGATATAGGTCCAAAGTTTTATTAAGCAATACCCCCACCCATGCCTGTGACCTCAAGGTCAAGGTCACAGACTTAGAAATTTTCAATGTTAAAGACTCAGGTTAAGGTTTTTGTGACAGGTAGACCTGAACATTTTAGAACTCATATTTTCCAAACCATTTGATGGAATTGGTTCATTATTTGGTATGATTATAGATATACATTAGGTCCAAAGTTTTATTCAGCGATACCCCCACCCATCCCCATGACCTCAAGGTGAAGGTCATGGACTTAGAAATTTTCCATGTTGAAGACTCCAGTTAAGGTATTTGTACCTGGTAGAACCTGAACTTTTATGATGGCTTTGGTTCATATGATGATAGATATAGGTACAATGTTTTATTCAGCAATACACCCACCCATGCCTATGACCTCAAGGTCAAGGTCACAGACTTAGACAATTATAATGTTAAAGATTTTAAAGAGCTCAAATTTTCCAAACCATATTATGGATTTGGCTTATATATGCTATGATGATAGATACAGGTCCAAATGTTTAATTGGCAATACCCCCTCTCATGCCTATGGTTTCAAGGTCAAAGTCACATACTTAGAAATTTTTAATTAGATATTTTAAGAGTTGATATTTTCCAAATCGTGTGATGGATTGAGTTTATATTTGGTATGATGTTAGACACCTGTCCATTTTATTCAGCGATACCCCCACCCATGCCCATGAGTTCAAGGTCAAGGTCACAGACTTAGAAATTTTTGATTAGATATTTTAAGAGTTTATATTTTCCAAATTGTATGATGAATTAAGTTTATATTTGGTATGATGATTGATACTGGTCCAATACCCCCACCCATGCATGTGCCCTAATGGTCAAGGTCACAGACAAAGAAATTTTGTATTTGAAGTTTATTAAGAGCTCATACTCACCAAACCATATACATTTGCTTCATATTTGGTATGATGATAGTTACAGGTCCAAAGTTGTATATACTCCCACCCCTGACCTCAAGGACAAGGTCACAGACTTAGTCTTATTATGCTTTTAAAGTTTTAGAGCTCATATTTATAGATTGGCTTCATATTTGAAATGATGATAGATACACAGGTCCCAAGTCTCATTCACCCATACCAATGACCCTGCCCATGACCTCAAGGTCAAGGTCACACACTTAGAAAATTTTATTGCAACATGGATTTTCGGGGTGAGGCGGGGCCCTTGGCAGGGACATCTGTGTCGTCTGGACACATTTCTAGTTCGTTTCTGGAAAACTAGTCCTTCAGTTTTCATGCGATGAGGCTGAAACTTGGTAGATTAAGATAGTTAGACAATGAGGTTGTGCAGCGCATATTACATGTATTGTTTCGAGGTTATGGTCCACCAAATAGAGTTTAGTCCCATTGAATATTTCTGTAAACATTTTGTTTCCGTTTAACTCCTCCTAAGGCCGGCCTCGGTAGCTCAGTCGCATGCACGTCTGACTGGTGATCAGGAGGCGTGTGTTCGATCCCTGCCGGGGCCGGCAACATTTTTTCGTGGAGATTGATCATGAAATCTTTTCTACGGTCATTCTCTCCCTTCCGCTGATTCATGAAGGGCAGTTGTCAGTTTCTGGCGAAAGAATGTACACTGTACTGGTTAACCACTTACCTGTACATATAAGCCTGCCCAGGAAAGTGTGGATAGGTAAACTGACCGGCTCAAAAATGACCTAAATAGTGTTGACTGGGCCGTTAAACTCCAAAACAAACGAACAAAACTCCTCCTAAAATTATCATTTGATCAAGCTGAAACTTGATATATAGTAAATTAGACCATAAGGTGGTACACTGCATACTGTTAGGGCCCCACACGGCTTTTGTCTGTGTGTTCGTTTCGCCTTAACCAAAAAACTTAATTTCGATCATAACATCAGAAGTTTTTGCCCAATTCTCATGAAACTTCTCATACATACTAACCATAACAAGACCTACATTCTGACAAAGGGTCATAGCTATATTGCTTTTGTCCATGTGTTTGTCACACCTTAACCAAAAAACTTAACATCTGTCATCACTTCCGAACTATTTGCCCTACTCTCATGAAACTTCGCACACATACTTACTGTCAGAAGACCTACCTTTGGACTTAACCTAGTGGCCCTTTTTTGGGACGTTGGCAAACAATGTAGACCCAGATCAGACGCCGCATAACGCGGCGTCTGATCTGGGTCTACACTGTTTGCTCAAAGAACATACATTTTTGTACAACTTACATTAAACAAAACAAATCTGACACCCCTATAATTGAAAATGGACAACTCCAAATTTATATGATGGAAGATTCCATTGTCATATATGGGTTAACCAAAAAGCTTAACTTTGGTCATAATTTCAAAGTCTTTGTCTTTCTCTAATGAAACCTTACACACATACTTACCATCACAAGACCGGCCCCCGCCCATCGGGGCTTGAAGAAATATATGGGCTGCATGATGCTTCCACCCAGAGCTAAATCCGACCTGCACACGCGTACTGGTAAACCGCTTAGAGGATCTAAGCCTGCCCAGTCAAAGCGGTACGAGTCGGACCGTCCATGCATATAAACCCTATTGGTTTCATTGGGCGACAGGGCTTGAGATGTCATTTCATCTCAACGTCGGGTAAAAGTCCCACAAAATTGGAAGCAACATCTCCAAAATGACCTTTACAGTGTTGAAGGGGCTGTTAAACCTCAAATCAAACAAATAAACAACCATCACAAGACCTACGTTCTGCCAAAACTTGTACCATACCTCTTTGACAGCTTTATTTGGGGCCCTTTCTGATGATGCCTGCCCAGGCAAAGCGGTGTAAGTCGGACCATCCATGCTTATAAACCCTATTGGTTACATTGGGCGGCAGGGCTTGAGATGTCATTTCATCGCAATGTTGGGTAAAAGTCCCACAAAATTGGAAGCATTGTCTCCAAAATGATCTATAGTGTTGACGGGAACGTTAAACCACAAAACAAACAAACAAAGACTAAAGGACAAACAGCGTCGATCTAGATGAGGTGGCTCATTATGAGCCACCTCATCAAGATCAACGCTGTTTGCAAATTCAGCTGTTGGTGTCACTGGTACTTAACACTTTTTGTACCAGACGGAACCTTCCTCCTTATATAAAGCAGGAGACCATTTCAAAATTTAGGGGTGTAAGGTTGTTTTTTCTTCAAAATCAAAATTTATTTGAAAATGACTGAACTTTTAGCAAACAGTGGAGGCCCTGATCAGACGCCGCGTTCTGCGGCATCAGATCAGGGCCTGCACTGTTTGCCAGGGTACCCGTTTTGGGTTTCTGGTACAAAATGGGTTAAAGAGTTAATTAACAGCAAAATAACTAATATCAGAGAAGCACAACACAGTTGATCTGAAACTCAGATGGGAAATAGATGAGATCTTTGTACCTTATGATCTTGGCCAAACAGCATGTGAATTAGCTGATGCCATGCATTGATAGTAAAAAAGTAAAAAAATACAGAGCTGATCAGCTATTAAGGGGAGTGTATACACTTTTGAAGGTCAGCGTTTTGTCAGATATACAGTAAAATTCTTCTTTTAAGACCACCTTTGGAACCGTTCAAAAGTGGTCTTAAAGACCAGTTTTGAAAAGTCCCAAATGTGGTCCCTCACCAGAGGACACTGTGGCCAGAAAAGATAAAGAAATATTAAGTGCACCTTCAAAATATGTTTCTAAAAACAGATTCAGTCTAAATTTTAGGTGCTCTTAATGGTGGAATTTTACTGTATTTTTGCTGAAACATGATGAAAAGGCCATGCTGAACCTGGATATACAACTTTTGAATACAGGATAGATCCAGATCAGTTGGCTTCTCAGAAGCATTTTATAACGGAAACCTTTAACCCATTGCATGCGGGGAAACCCCTGAAGGGGTACCTTGGCAAACAGTGCAGGCCCAGATCAGACACCGCAGAACACGGCGTCTGATCAGGGCTTGCACTATTTGCTGGCAAAAATAAAAGAATGAATTACTAGGCCTGACACCCCTTATATGACTAATGGACTTGTCCAACATATAGCAATGGAAGAGTCCACAAGTATAATGAAGAGTCCACTAGTATCTTGAAGTCTGTTAAATTTTGTTGGAGAAATATCATTCCTGGGACACTAGAACCATGTTACCCGATGATTGACCTTAAAATATATTTTGGTCATTGTGACCTATACAACATACTTTCATGGAGATTGATCATGAAATTTTTTTTGCAGTCATTCTCTCCCTTCCGCTGATTCAAGAAGGGCAGTTGTCAGTTTCTGGCAAAAGAATGTGCACTGTACTGGTTAAAGCCTGCCCAGTAAAAGTGTGGATAGGTAAACTGACCGGCTCAAAAATGACCTAAAATAGTGTTGACTTGGCCATTAAACTCTAATACAAACAAACATTGTAACCTATATTTCATGGTTCAGAGATTTTGCCTTACATCTTTAATACTTGATGGAGAAACTTCATACCTGGATTATGAGTTCCATGTGACCTGGTGATTGGCTTAAAAATATATCTAGGTGAGTGTGACCTACATTTCATGGTTCAATAATTTTACCTTATAACTCAAAGACTATTTGATTCAGAAATGTCATACCTGGAATATAAGTTCCATATTTTACCCCATAATTGACATAAAACTATCTAAGTCAGTATGACCAATATTTCATGGTTCAATGATGTCTTATAAATAAACTCGATGACTATTTGATTGGGAAATATCATACCTGGAATATAAGTTCCATCTGACCAATTGCTTGACTTCAAAATATATCTTGGCCAGTGAGACCTATATTTCATGGGTCGCTGATTTTATTATATATTTGGAGGCAATTGTTTGGAGAAATTTCATACCTGGGATAATAGTTCAATGTCACATGACCTCTAAGACTAATTGATGGAGAAATGTCATGCCTGGAATATATGATCCAGATGACTCGATGATTGACTAAACGTATTTCTAGGTAACGTTGAGCTATATTGTATGGTCCAGTAATTTTGCCTTATATCTTGAAGACTATTTGTTGGAGAAATATCATTCCTGGGATATTAGTACTATGTGACCTGACGATTGACCTCAAAATATATATGTAGGTCAGTGTGACCTATATTTCATGGTTCAGTGATTTTGCCTAATATTTTGAATACAATTAGATGGAGCAATGCCATGCATGAATATATTTGTATTTGGTATAAAATCCTATAAAAATACTTCCTGTAAGATCTAGCTGTTTTACAAAACTTTTCCATATAAATGTAAAAACATGGCTAGGCAAGGTGGGAAAAAGGTGAGCTATACTGTCCTGTCACAGCTCTTATTGTCAATGATGCGGTTCTGATGAATACCCACAGCATATGTTTTTATGGAGAATGGACAAAAATCATCCTTCAAGAATCACAAAATACTCACATTATCTGTATTTATTTAAAATTTTGGAATTTAATCCTTTTAAAAGCCACCAAGAAAAACTGCATCTGAAAATGTTGTCTTCTTATGTCATCTGCTGAATTATTTTGCAAACTTTTTAAAAATATTTTTGCATACAGACAAACAGTGTGGGCCCAGATCAGACTGCTTGTGTAGGAGCAGTCTGATCTGGATCCACACTGTTTGCAAAAAATTACTTTTATGGAAACCGGCAGACAGCAAAGCAGACGACAATTGCAGTGATTGGCATTCTGTGGGTTAAGGATAAAGCGAAATTGAAACTGTCTAAGTCCCTCTTGTCTAAACCCCTGTTCAGGACCATTTTCCAGCCTACTCTCAGAAGCAATCGACACACCAGTGCTGTCATTGCTTTGATTGCTGATGTGGCCTGGGTGGTATTGAATATACATTGAATACACATTCATCAAGAGAGAAAAACAGACAGGTTTTTATGGAATTAGCTGAAATCTATAAAGAAACCTTGATGTTTTTGCTGTATAATAATGACATGTTCCTTCATTGATTTTTAGATCATTAACTCGTTAAGTGCCATGCGAAATTTGAAATTGTCTGCCAGATAACATTCTTGATTTTTTTGTCGTGCCTGCTATTAGCATGGCTCAGTATTGGAGTACGATTTTGTATCTATAGCTGTAACTTAATGCAAGCATCCATATTTCACCTTGAACTACATTTCATGGTTCACTAACTTTGTGAACTATTGTGTCATACCTAGCATTCACCCAAATGGTCAAGTTCATTTCTCAAGAACTATAAGAGCTTCATTTACTCATTCTGTACCGGAAACCCCCAAAGGGGTAACTTTTATGCAAGCATCCATGTTTGACCCTGACCTAAATTTCATGGTTCAATGACTTTGTGCCCCTACGGATGCGACATAGCCTTCGATGGAATTCTTGTTATATGCCCGTTTTTTAAAAAACGGTTGTATTATGTCATGCCCCCGGCGTCTGTCCATCTGTCCGTCCATCCTCAGGAATGTCCATACGCAGGAACGGACGTCTTTACGGATGTATACTTGTGTGTCTTCATCCCTACAAAGTACCCTTGTGTGTCAAATTTTCCAAGAAATTTCTTGGAAACAAGACACACAAGTCAAATTTTCGGCACACAAGCAATTCTGTGTCTAACGGAGTAAATCCCATTGAAATACATTGAAAGTGTCCAAACTCCCAAGACACACAAGTATACAACTGTTCCCGCATCTGATCAGGGCCTGTACTATTTGCTAACAGAATTTTCCATCATAAATAGAATAAAAAATGAAAAGTTAGGCCTGCCACCCCTTATATGACAAATGGACTTGTCCAACATGTAGCAATGGAAGAGTCCACTAGTATATAATGAGTTAAGTTGTGGGCCCAGTTGTTTGAAGCATTGCTAGCTTTAAAATGCAGTTGTAAGTGGTTGAAGATTTAAATTAAAAAGCTGTTTGGTTTTGAACAGAAATACATGTACCATGCAGTGTATGACTGGCCCCGGTCCATTGGGGCTTGAAAAAATAGATGGGCTGCATGATGTGAAGCAGACCCGCACACAAGAACTAGGAAACCGCTTAGAGGATCTAAGCCTGTGCAGGCAAATTAGTGCGCATAGGACCGTCCATGCTTATAAACCATATTGGTTTCATTGTGCGGCAGGGCTTGAGATGTCATTTCAGCTCCGTGTCGGGTAAAAGTCCCACAAAATTGGAAGCAACTTCTCCAAAATGACCTTTACAGTTTTGACGGGGATGTTAAACCTCAAATCAAACAAACAAAAACCAGTGTATGACATAAATATTATTATCGCACATGCTTACACACATCAGCAGGAAGAGATTTATCAAATTACTGATGTAATATATTCATTCATGCAAAATGAATATCAATCTTCAGAAGCCATCTGATCTTGATCTACACTGTTTGCAAAGGTAGGGGTTTTATTGTTCAGGGGGATAAGAGTTAAAAGCTAGCAGTTCAAAGTACAACTAGGCCAAGGACTTAAATTATCTCACCCTGTGTTTTTTTTATTAGGACAAAAAATACTTTTTACCATTGTGAGTCAGCCCCTGTCCATCAGGGCTTGAAAAAATAGATGGGCTGCATGATGCTTCCACGCAGAGCTGAAACCGACCGCTAACTAGTACTGGTAAACCGCTTAGAGGATTAAGCCTGGCCAGGCAAAGTGATGCTAGTCAGACCATCCGTGCTTATAAGCCCTATTGGTTTCATTGGGCGACAGGGCTTGAGATGTCATTTCATCTAAATGTTGGGTAAAAGTCCCACAAAATTGGAAGCAACGTCTCCAAAATGACTTATACAGTGTTGACGGGGACGTTAAACCTCAAATCAAACAAACAAAAAAAAGTTCATCACCGGCTGATATTTCACTTTTCATTTCTGATTATCAACCAATCAGATTACTTGATACAGTACTTGTATATTCAGAAGCCTCCGTGGTGTAGTGGTTAAGCTACTCGCCTTGTAAACCAGGGATCGCAGGATCGATCCCGGGCTTCTCCAGACTTTCGGATGAGTCTTTAAACCGAGGTCCCGTCTCCGTATGACCTCAGCTGTTGGTGGGACGTAAAACTAAAACTCACTCACTCACTTGTATATTCATTCATTGACAAATGAATAACAAACCGTGTAGATGGCCTGATCCGATGGCCATCTGATCTTGATCTACATTGTTTGCAAAGGTAAGGGTTTTGTTTTTCCGAGGGATAAGGGTTAAAAGCTAGCAGTGCTAAGTACAACTAGCCCAAGGACTTAAATTTTCTCACCCTGTGCCATATTTATTAGGACAAAAACATACTTTTGAGTCTGAATTTTTTGTCCAAGATTATGTTACCCCACCATGCATAAAATTATTTTATATTCCCATATACAAAACGGGTAATTTGCAAACAGTGCATGCCTAGATCAGGTGCCCCATCTGATCAGGGCCTACAATATTTGCCAAAAGTCCAATTTTGTAGAAATCACAAACCTGACATCCATAAATTTTGAAATGGATTTGTGCTACATATAAGGTGGAAGATTCCATTAAGTACAAAATGGGTTAATGTACTATACATTTTGTATTTTTCTATAAAGATCTTTCAAGAGATAGGAGCAGTCGAGCCATTGAAGGCTGTAGCTAGTCAGAGTGCCAGCGCCACCGCATCTAAACTAGCGGCTCAAGCCCTACACACCATCGGGGAGGAGGTGCCACACAAACTGTCACAGAGGGTACCACTCTGGTCAGTGGAGGATGTTGTCTTCTGGGTGTCCTCGGTAAGCTTTTCATTACGATAACACACCCGTGCGACATAGTGCATTTTTTCACATCTTCAAAATGGCTATTTTTCTGATGAAAATCCGTGATATTTATCTTATTTGTACTGCAAACATAGATTGTGGGTGCTCGTTAGAACCGCCTCATTGAGGCGGTTCTAACCAGTACCCACAACCTATGTCTTGGAGCAGAAATAAGAAAAATAATGAATACCCTCGTAAACCCCAGTTTTCTCTATATAAAGTGGGATTTAGGGGGTCTTCATTTCACGGACTTGTTCACGTGATGTCTTGCATTTTCTAATAAAATTGGGCAGTTCTGTATGGTTGTTTTTTCTTTCTTTCAGTGAAATTACCGTACTGAAAATTAAATACTTACAATGGTGCAACTAGCAGTTTAGCAATATGGCACTGTTGTCGGTTCATTAAAGTGCAAATACTGAACAAGAACCAGTGCTTCAGCTGAAGTGCACGACCCACCGGATGCTTTTAGCTTTATGAGTGTTACCATATCTGGGTATGGTGGCCATTTTGGTCATGTGACCTAGCTGGACCTTAAACGGTTCCCCCAATAAATGCGCCTTATCGTAAGGAGCAAAAATATATCTTATACTTTAGTACTGTATTCTGAATCGTTTGCAGGATAAAATGCATTCTCACTTTTCCAATACAAAAGCATATGTGTCAAAGTTTGACCTAGGCACAAAGAAGGTCAAGGTCAACCCAGGGTCACCATTTTAGCAATTTATGATGGGCCTACGTCCCAGATGCTATTTATCAAGTTTCGTGGAAATCTGCCCAGTGGTCTGGAGAAGACTATTTTTGAAGGGTTTTTACCATATATGGCTTGGCGGCCATTTTGGTCATATGACCTGGACCCCATGAGCAAATTTTGGTTTCCCCCATCCCATAGAGGCTCCATATGAAATTTGACTTCAATCGGCCCAACGGTTTCCAAGGAGAAGCAGTTCGAAAATTTTCACATTTTTCGCCTCGGCGAGGCTATACTCAATGGAATGTAATATTTCGCAAGGTCATTGGTTAGATCTCATTGATATCTATCAGTATGCCAAAAATTGTTTAAATATTCCAACAAAAGCATATGTGACAAAGTTTGACCTAGGCACAAAGAAGGTCAAGGTCAACCCAGGGTCACCATTTTAGCAATTTATGATGGGCCTACGTCCCAGATGCTATTTATCAAGTTTCGTGGAAATCTGCCCAGTGGTTCTGGAGAACACTATTTTTGAAGGGTTTTTACCATGCATTTTGGTCATGTGACCTGGACCCCATGAGCAAATTTTGGTTTCCCTAATCCCATAGAGGCTCCATATGAAATTTGACTTCAATCGGCCAAACGGTGTCTGAGGAGAAGCAGTTCGAAAATTTTCACATTTTTCGCCTCGGTGAGGCTATACTAAATGGAATGTAATATTTCACAAGTTTATTGGTTAGATCTCGTTGATATCTATCAGTATGCCAAAAATTGTTTAAATATTCCAAGCGGTTAAGTCACTATCACCAATTTTCACAAACGGGTTACAGACGGACAGACAGACAGAACATGTACGGCTTGGCAGCCATTTTGGTCATGTGACCTGGACCCCATGAGCAAATTTTGGTTTCCCTAATCCCATAGAGGCTCCATATGAAATTTGACTTCAATTGGCCCAACGGCTTCCGAGGACAAGCAGTTCGAAAATTTTCACATTTTTCGCCTCGGCGAGGCTATACTAAATGGAATGTAATATTTAGCAAATTCATTGGTTAGATCTCATTGCTATCTATCAGTATGCCAGAAATTGTTTAAATATTCCAAGCGGTTAAGTCACTATCACCAATTTTCACAAACGGGTTAAGGACGGACAGACAGACTGACAGAATGACAGAATGACACGGTGATTTTAGGGCACTCTTAGAAATCAAACGACTTCAGTCGGTCGCTTTTTCTGCGGGTCGTACAATTTTGTCACATGTGACATGTTTGCCAGAGTACAAAGCTGTAAATTTTTGCTTCACTCAGAAAGTGGGGGCGGAGTTTAGCGATTGTCAAAAAATCTATGCCACTGCAGTCCCGCCGTCTTCATATTTGCGCTGCATTACGTCAGTTGTCGGAAAGTTTCGGTCAATCAACTATACAGTTGTTCCGCTCACGTTGTCAATCATCTCTAAAACCTGTTCAGAAGCACATGATGGATGAACACGATGCGACAAACATTTTTCCTGAGACTTTGATTATCCCCACGCTTTTCGAAGAAAAAGTGGGGATATTGTAATTGTCTCCGTCGTCCGTCCGTCTTACCGGACAACTCCTCCCACACTTTTACAGCTAGAAACTTAAAACTTTGGGAACTGATAGGTCATTGGTCTGAGGAGTGCATGACACTTTTGGAATTTTGATCCTACCCCTAGGGGCCAGGCCAGGGGGTGGGGTGCCCTGGGGGTAAAAAATCAAAGTTTTCAGAACCTGGTCGTGTGACATATCAACTCGAACGGCATAATAAGTAGAATATATAACAATCAAAATTTGACCCCTAGGGTCAGGTTTGAGGTCACCAGAGGTCAAAAACTTGGATTTTCAACCCCATAACCCCCTTTTTAACGATTACCGGATAACTCCTCCTACGCCCTTTCAGATAGAAACATGAAACTTTGGGAACTGATAGGTCTTTGGTCTGAGGAGTGCATGACACTTTCGGAATTTTGATCTTACCCCTAGGGCCAGGCCAGGGGGTGGGGTGCCCCAGGGGTAAAAAATAAAAGTTTTCAGAACCTGGTCGTGTGACATATCAAATCGAACGGCATAATGAGTAGAATACATAACAATCAAAATTTGACCCCTAGGGTCAGGTTTGAGGTCACCAGAGGTCAAAAACTTGGATTTTCACCCCCATAACCCTCTTTTTAATGATTACCGGATAACTCCTCCTACGCCGTTTTAGATAGAAACATGAAACTTTGGGAACTGATAGGTCTTTGGTATGAGGAGTGCATGACACTCTCGGAATTTTGATCTTAAGATTGGGTGGGAGTTGCAATTGAGAACTTATATAGTGGCGTATCTTTAAAAAAGCGTGGGGATATGCGATGGCGTGCCATCGACTGTGTGATTCTAGTTTCCGTTGCAAACGGCATCAAACCTGTGATGGGGAGAACCGAGAAGTCTTATTGCTAAACTGCTGGTTGTGTGGTTGTAAAGCTGTTTGTCTGTAAATCATACTGCCTGAAAAACTTTATTTGAATCAGATACAGAAACATTCAAGAAATCAAAAGAACACTTGAAATGGACCTCAAATTATATTTGTTGCAATGAAAAATAGACGTTTTAAGTCAATTTTTGAAAGTTGATTTATCAACTCAAGTTTTTGTTAGCTCAGTTCTTTATCTAGTACTGGACCCCCATCACCGTTTCCACTCGCTTCATAAAATAGTCTGATTCTAACAAGTTCCCACACACATAATAATCCTAGGTATTAGGGCAAATAGGCCTAAGCAAACACTGCTGACCCAATCAGACAGCTCCTGAAGGAGCAGTCTAATCAGGGTCTACATTGTTTGCCATTCCATCTGTACCTTTTGGACTCCTTGCTGGATTGTTAAGCAAATTTGCCAAACATTTAGGAGAATTACAGCAAAGTCTTAAAGTGTCGGAATTTTACGACAGCTTAATTTAACAATAAGGAAAATTATTTTTTAAGGGAAATGGGAACACCTTCAGGGGAGGCAACTCTTGCAATAGTATTTTTGTCACCCATGTCAATAGGGGTCAGATCTTAAAGGAAAGAATTTGCTCCTGAGGAGCAAATTCTTTCCTTTAAGAGTAGACCCCTTTTTCAGTGGGACAGGGCTTATAGAAAAGTGAACAGGAAGTCCCGAAAGTTGTCTCCCTTTGAAAAATGGCGGAAAAATCTGCCATGGGTTCCCATTCCCCTTAATTATACATGTACTAATTACTCTTCATTATATGGAGCTTCATGAATGTTAAGCTACATGAATGTGTGTACGTTTTCCATTTTGACAGATTGGATTTGGTAGCTATGTCGAGAGATTCAGGCACTGCCAAGTTGATGGTGACCTTCTACTCAGAATAACAGACGAAGATCTCATAGACAGTATAAAGATAGAACCAACACTCGGCAGGAAAAGGTATTGCACATTCAAATACAGTTGCAAATATGATACAACAGGGGCCTGTTGTTCAAAGCATCGTTAGCTCAACAAGCTCATTATTGGGCAAAATGTTAACAGACCTAATAAGTTAAGGGGAATGGGAACAGTTGGCATATTTTCTGCCATTTTTTCAAAGGGAGACAACTTTCGGGACTTCCTGTTTGCTTTTCTGTAAACTCGTTCCCACTGAAAAAGGGTCTACTCTTAAAGGAAAGAATTTGCTCCTCAGGAGCAAATTCTTTCCTTTAAGAGTTGACCCCTATTGACATGGGAGACTAAAATACTTTTGCTGGAGTTTCTTCCCCTGAAGGTGTATCCATTCCCCTTAAATATATAATACTGTGGTATTTTTGTTTGTTTGATTTGAGGTTTAACGTCCCCGTCAACACTGTAAAGGTCATTTTGGAGACATTGCTTCCAATTTTGTGGGACTTTTACCGGACATTGAGATGAAATGTCATCTCAAGCCCTGTCGCCCAATGAAACCAAGGGTTTATAAGAATGGACGGTCCGACTCACACCCCTTTGCCTGGACAGGCTTAGATCCTCTAAGCGGTTTACCAGTACTCATGTGCAGTCGGTTTCAGCTCTGCGTGGAAGTGTCATGCAGCCCGTATATTTCTTCAACCGGCCCCGATAGCTCAGTGGTAGAGCGTCCGCTTCGGGAATGGGAGGTGGCGGGTTCGATCCCCGGCCGCGCCATACCAAAGGCGTGAAAAATGGTACTAGGAGCTCCCTTGGCTGACGCTCGCATTATCAGGGGTAGTCCTGGGAAGATAAATGAAGGCAGGTAAGTATTTGTTAGAGGATACTTTGTTTGTCGCAATAAAAGCTCTACAGAGCTTATGTTATTTGTTTCGAATATGCGACGTTAAATAAAGCTTCTTTATCTTTATCTTTATCTTTCAAGCCCCGATAGGCGGGGGCTGAACCCACCTGAAGCTGTATCCATTCCTCTTAAATGTATAATACAGTGGTATTTTATTATGTCAAGAATTACTTCATTATGATAGTAGCATTCGGGGCATTTTCACTAAGATTTCCACTAAATCTGACTTGACAATCTTTGACAATCTGAAATGCCATCCACCTCTCTTCAAATATTCACCTAGCTATGCAAAATGTATAGATCCAGATGAGATGACTCAAATGCTATCTGATCAGGATCTACACTATGTGACAGTCTGTTATTGATTTTGTCTAAAACTCATAGATAAGAGAGCCAGTTTCAGAACAACAGGGATTTAGTTAGTATAAACATATTTTATTGCAACAATATATACAGTCATGACAAAACACGCAGGCAATGGGATTGGTCACAAGTTCTCACAACATTAGTTACAACCTTTCCTCTTAAGTGTTTGATAGAAATGGATGGCAAGAATTCAGTTCTCAGAAAAATAAAAGTGAAGGCAATGATCAGGAATTGATACAATTAACCCACTCAAACATGAAATAAGAAGACCCTAATGGAAACATCAATAGTGGAAAGACAAAAGGACAGTTACTTTCCCACAAAATGGCCAATTGATTATCCAAAACAAAAAATATAAGAGATACACACGCTTAAAGACAAACCATAACAAAAATAAGCCGCCTTGGAACTGTCAGTGAAATGAATTACACTGGGGGGCTTAAATCGATTGTATGCGGCTACAATCCTTGCCCTTACTTCTGTCGCAATTTAGACAAATAATTTGAAGGCCTCCTAACTCATCAGTGCAACATCTCCGAGAACACAAAAATCAAACAACCCACAGAGATGAAACAACAATGAGGACTGGACAGCAAGAAACCACTGAAATGATGGAGTAAAAGAAAACCAACAGTTAGACTGATGGGCCCGGCCAGAGTCAGAGCGTCAGGCAATAACCAACCTCGTATCATGCATAAAATGAGACCCATGAAACAAAAATGTGTCTTTAGATACCTGCACTGTATACAATAGTGCTTATACATGTAGTGATGCTGAAGTAAGTTAATCTGGGCCCAGTTGCTCAAAGCCTCTTTAGCTTAAGCGCTTGTTAGTGGTCAAATTGTTAACTCTTCTAGCAAGTTTAATACCTAAAATTTTGTAATTTTTGCTGAAAAAATTTGAGCAGCTTTTGCATATGCAAAAGCTGCTCACATTTTTTTCAGCAAAAATATTAGTATATTTGCCATATTAAATGAAGAAAGACTTAATGATATGTTTACTAACAACATCGTTACTTTTGAACAACTGGCCCCTAAATGCAAATTAAAAACAATCAGAGTGCAGTGAAAATAAAGGGCCCGCAAGTACCAGAAAGTGTTACTATTGAATTGGTTAACCCATAATTGTGGCACCCCTGCCCATCGGGGCTTGGAGAAATGGATTGGGCTGCATGGTGCTTCTGTGCAGAGCTGAGTAGGACCATCCCTTAAACCCTAAAAGTTTCTTTTGGTGGTAGGGCTTGAGATGTCATTGCATCTCGGTGTCGGGTAAGAGTCACACAAATCCGAAGCAATCGTCTGCAAAATGACTTTATTGTGGATGTAAAACAACATACAAACAAAAAATCCTTAAATTGTCTTAGAGTCCCAAAATGGGATATTGGCAAACAGTAGAAGCCCTGTGGTGTAGTGGTTACGTTACTCGTCTTGTAAACCAGGGGTCGCAGGATCGATCCCAGGCTTCTCCAGACTTTCGGATGAGTCTTTAAACTGAGGTCCCGTCTCCTTATGACCTTAGCTGTTGGTGGGACGTAAACCTCAAACACTCACTCATTGGCAAACAGTGTAGACCCAGAATAGATGGTGCACAATGCGGCATCTGTTCAGGGTCTACACTTTTGCTGGAAGAACAGGAATTTAACCCTTATCCTGATGAACAAGACAATCTTTACATTTGCTAACAGTGTAAATCCAGATCATCTGGCTTCTGAAGAAGTCATCAGATCAAGATCTATACTTTTTTTCATTCAGATTGCAAACTTTGGGAGAATACATTATATTAACCCTTGATCTGCTGGACATTTAAATATGCCACACCCACCACTGATTATCAACCAATCAGATTTCTTGATGCAAATCATTTCAACAAATTCATAAACTGAATGATAAACAATGAAGATCCTGATCAGATGGCTTCTGGTCTGGATCTACATTGTTTGTAAGCTAAGACATATCCGGGTTCAGCAGGACAAGGGTTAAGTAATTTGATTGGTTGATAGTCCAAAATGGGAGTGTCTAAATTGATTGACTAAACAGGATAAGGGTCAAGGGTTTAGGTTGTGGTTCAGTTTACTCAGACACAAACAACCCATTAGTGCTGTGACTGCTTTGATTCGGACATGCCGCTGTTTACAGTCATTTTGGTGTTCCCCTCCCCCCCCCCCCCCCCCTCCCCGACCCCACACGGGTACTGGTAAACCGCTTAGAGGATCGAAGCCTGCCCAGGCAAAGTGGTGCAAGTCGGACTGTCCATGCTTATAAACCCTATTGGTTTCATTGGGCGACAGGTAATTTCATCTCAATGTCGGGTAAAAGTCACAAAATTCGAACCGACATCTCCAAAATGATCTATTCAGTGTTGGTGGGGACGTTAAACCTTAAATCAAACAAACGAAAGTTTGGCTTGTTCTATTCTATTCAGATTCATGAGAGAACTGAAGGAGCTAAAGGCTAGATCAGACTACTCATCCTGTGATCCCACCAAGCTTGACCATTGGTTGAAGGATATGTCACGTGACATGGGCCAGTACACCTATCAGCTGCTGCTGAGTGGTGTGGATGCAAGTTTCCTACCCCAGCTGTCAGAAGAAAATCTCAAAGATGATTGTGGTGTTGTAAATGGGGTCCACAGAGCCAAAATATTACAGAAAATCAGAGGCAAGTGTTTGTTTCTAGGGATCAACCATGGTTTTTCATGCATTAACATTTGCCAGGTCCCGAGGAAGCTGTTTGAACATGAAGCCGCAAGGCAGAATGTTCAGATATCTTCCGAGGGATCCGGCAAATGTTAATGCAATGAAATAACCATGGATGATCATTGTTCTTGCATAACTTAACATTCCGGCCACAAATTTTTACGAAAACGCATAAAAGGTCCATATTAACTCCATATAAACTCTTCAAATGCGACCGGCAAACCAACATGGCGGCCAGTTCAGAATGTTGTTTACAATGACGTTGTTACGCAGTAACCATCTGACGTCATCATAGAACCCTAAAACGCTACGTTCGGGGCGATGGCGTTACGTCGCTCAATGTAACGTAAAGAAAGCAAGGCCCATCTTATGATATCAAAAGCTCAAAATCCATGTTCTAACAGCATGCGAATTTCATGATTTGAACATGGTTTTTGCTGTTTGAGCACGGCTTTCGGTCCATTTCACAATGGCTTCAAACAGCCATGCGCATAGGTATTTATGCAAGAAAGTACAGTCAACTCTCACAATCTCAAACTCCAAGGGACTGGAAAGGTTGGTTTGAGACAACAGAAGTTTGGGATAAAAGGAGTTGAAATCCAATGAACATAATAGCAAAACTAGAACAACAGTGCCCAAAATTAGGTTTGACTTAAGGGGAATGGGAGCACCTGGCAGATTTTTCCGCGGTTTTTCAAAGGGTGACAACTTTCGGGACTTCCTGTTAGCTTTTCTGTAAGCCCTGTCCCACTGAAAAAGGGGTCTACTCTTGAAGGAAAGAATTTGCTCCTCAAGAGCAAATTCTTTCCTTTAAGAGGTGACCCCCATTGACATGGGAGACAAAAATACTTTTCCAGGAGTTGCTTCCCCTGAAGGTGTATCAATACCCCTTAAGCATTAATTTAGAATATCAGTATTTGAGATAATGAGAGTCAAATATATAACATATTCACCCCACTCCTAGCCCTGTATAAAGGACCCCCTCGCTTCTTTTGAAATTCATGTTCAGTATGTGTGTATGTTTTACGTACCACCAACAACTGAGATCATAAGGAGGTTGGTTTTAATGACTTTGAAATGTCTTGAGAAGCCTGAAATCAAACCCACAACTCCTGGTCTATGAGGCAAGCAGTTTAACCACATGTACTCCATGGGGAAATAGGTTTGATCCTCCTACTTAAATATCTGGGACCAGTTGTTCAAAACTATCAACGTCGTTAGTTAACATATCATTGAAACTTTGATCATTTATTATGGCAAATATGTTAATATTTTTGCTGAAAAAAATGTGAGCAGCTTTTGCAAATGCAAAAGCCCGTTTATATTTTTTCAGCAAAAATACCAAAATTTTAAATATTAAACTTGCTAGAACAGTTAACAATTTGACCACTAATGAGCTCATTAAGCTAACGATGCTTTGAACAACTGGGCCCTGGGCCTAATTGTTCAAAGCATCGTTAGCTTAACGGGTGCGTTAGTGGTCATATTGTAAACTGTTCTAGCAAGTACCATATCTAAAATTTTGGTATTTTTGATGAAAAAATGTGAGTAGCTTTTGCATATGCAAAAGCTACTCACATTTTTTCAGCAAAAATAACAGTATCTTTGCCATATTAAATGATCAGAGTTTTGACAATTCATTAACTAACAACATACATGCAGTTAGTTTTGAACAACTGACACAAGGTTATTTTACAGCTAAAATTACAAAGTTCTGGGATCAGTTGTTCAGAACTAATGACATTGTTAGTTAACAAATCGTTAAAATTTTGTTCATTTAATTTGTCAAATATACTAATATTTTTGCTGAAAAAAAATGTGAGCCTTTGCGTATTTTGCTTTTCTGTAAGCCATGTCCAACTGAACAAGGGGTCTGCTCTTAGAGGAAAGAAATTTCTCCTCAGGAGCAAATTCTTTCCTTTAAGAATTGACCCCTATTGACATGGGAGACAAAATACTTTTGCAGGAGTTTCTGGACCTCCTGTTTGCTTTTCTATACACTCAGTCCCACCAAAAATGTGTCTTTCCTTTAAGAGTTGACCCCTATTGACATGGGAGACAAAAACACTTTTGCAGGAGTTGCTTCCCCTGAAGATGTATCAATTCCCCTTGAGGTGCCAATAGTACAAACTGCATCTGAAAATGTTGTCTGTTTTGTCGTTTACTGCATCTTCTAGCAAAGTTTTTAAAAATTGTATGCATACAAGCAAATAGTGTAGACCCTGATTAGACTGCTCTGGATCCAAACTGAAAGTAACCGGCAGACAACAAAGCAGAGGACAGTTGCTGCGATTGACATCTTAATGGTTAACTAAGTTGTTAAACGCTTCATCTGAACAGTGCTGAAAACAAAAGAATTCTGGGTATGAAGATGGATCATTGTTTCTGTTAATTGAGGTGGAAATATTCCAAAGCACTGTGAATTTGAATGTAAAATGAATGGCTTTCAAGACAAATATCTTCATTATCGGTACATTTACAGAAAATGTCTGCTGGCAGAGAATGGTAGAGAAGTCACATAAATATCAAACTTGATTTTCTCTGAAACAAAATGAGAGAAAAAAAATAAGAATGTTATTTGCTTGACAATTTTATGTGGTGCTTTAGGGGAATGGGAACACCTGGCAGATTTTTCAGCCAATTTTCAAAGGAGATAACTTTTGGGACTTCCTGTTTGCTTTTCTTTACCCCTGTACCACTGAAAAAGGGGGTCTACTCTTAAAGGAAAGAATTTGCTCCTGAGGAGCAAGAACAAATTCTTTCCTTTAAGAGTAAAACAGCTGTTGTCACGGGAGACAAAAACGCTTTTGCAGGAGTTGCATCCCCTGAAGGTGTATAGCCCTTATCCTACTGAACTGGGACAACCTCTACCTTTGCAAACACTGTAGATCCAGATCAGATGGCTTCTTCAGAAGCCATCTGATCAGGATCCACACTATTTGTCATTCAGTTAGCACATTTGTCATTCAGTTTGAATACATCATGTCAAGTGTTTGTTTGGTATAGTTAGAAATGGTTTTGGCAAAATTTATAGTCAGAAATGGTTTTGGCAAAATTTATCTATTCAGCAGGAAAAGGGCTAATTTTCTCTTGTTTGTATGATTTGAGGTTTAAGGTTCCCGTCAACACTGTAAAGGTCATTTTGGAGACATTGCTCCCAATTTTGTGGGACTTTTACCTGACACTGAGATGAAATGATATCTCAAGCCCTGTCACCCAATGAAACAATAGGGTTTATAAGCATGGATGGTCCGACTCACACTGATTTGCCTGGGCAGGCTTTGATCATCTAAGCAGTTTACCAGTACTAGTGTGCAGTTGGTTTCAGCTCTGCATGGAAGCATCATGCAGCCCATCTATTTCTTAAAGCCCCATTGGGCGGGGGCTGGCTAATTTTCTCTGATCTTTTGTATATTTACAGAACAGTCAATTCACCGAGCAAAATCTCTGACCAGTCAGGACTTAACTGACGCTCCGGATACCTACACTGCTGATGAAAAGAAGATAGATGCTTTTATAAGTTACAGGAGAATCAATGGGGCACAACTAGCTAGGTTTGTACAGTTACTACCGAGGACCCTCGTTATAACGACAGTATTTATAGCCCCGCTTTGAAAAAGTGGGGCTATATTGGATTTGCCATGTCCTTCTGTCATTCCGTGATTCCGTTAATTTGTGTTGGCTCCATAACTTTGTATCTGCTTAACATATTTTCATGAAACTTCACACAAATGTTAAACACCATAAGACAATGTGCAGAGCGAAAGAATTATAACTGTGGATTGCCTACTTTTGGAGTTATTGCCCTTTGAACATTTTCCGTAATTCCGTAATTCCGTGATTCCGTTAATTTGTGTTGGCTCCATAACTTTGTATCTGCTTAACATATTTTCATGAAACTTCACACAAATGTTAAACACCATAAGACAATGTGCAGAGCGAAGGAATTATAACTGTTGATTGCCCACTTTTGGAGTTATTGCCCTTTGAACATTTTCCGTAATTCCGTAATTCCGTGATTCTGTTAATTTGTGTTGGCTCCATAACTTTGTATCTGCTTAACATATTTTCATGAAACTTCACACAAATGTTAAACACCATAAGACAATGTGCAGAGCGAAGGAATTATAACTGTGGATTGCCTACTTTTGGAGTTATTGCCCTTTGAACATTGAAAAATGGCAATTTTAATTGTGTCCGCTTCATAACTCGAAAACCGTTTGAGATATTTTTAGGAAACTTCACACAAATGTTAAGCACTATGAGACGATGTGCAGAGCGCAGGAACCATAACTCTGCATTGCTTATTTTTGGAGTTATTGCCCTTTGAACATTGAAAAATGGCAATTTTAACAGTGTCCGCTTCATAACTCGAAAACCGTTTGAGATAATTTCATGAAACTTCACACAAATGTTAAGCACTATGAGACAATGTGCAGAGCGCAAGAACCATAACTCTGGTTTTCGTATTTTCTGTGTGTCTGTCTGTGTGTCTGTCTGTGTCTGTTAACAATTTTCGTGTCCGCTCCATAACTTTAAAACCCATTCACATATTTTCATGAAACTTCACACAAACATTAAACACCATGAGATGGTGTGCAGAGTGCAGGAACCATAACTCTGGATTGCCTAATTTTTGAGTTATTTCCCTTTGAATATTGAAAAATATCAATTTTAGCCGTCTTTGCTCGATAACTCAAAAACCGTTTGAGATAATTTTATGAAACTTCACACAAATGTAAAGCACCATATTACGTGTGCAGAGCGCAGGAACCCAAACTCTGGATTGTCTACTTTTTCAGTTATAGGCTTTTGAATATTAAAAAATGGCAATTTTAACTATGTCCGCTCCATAACCGTTTCTGATATTTTCATGAAACTTCAAATAAATGAAAAGCACCTTGAGATGATGTGCAGAGTGCAGGAACCATAACTCTGGTTTGCCTACTTTAGGAGTTATTGCCCTTTGAACATTTAAAAAGGCAATTTTGACTGTGTCGGCTCCATAACTCACAAACCATTTGAGATATTTTCATGACACTTCACACAAGTGTAAAGCACCATGAGACAATGTGCAGAGCGCAGGAACCCTGACTCTGATTTGCCTACTTTAGGAGTTATTACCCTTTGAACATTGAAAAATGGAAGATGAAATTTAGTATAAACATGGACATTCTGGTAATGTATCATGCTCATTGAAATGAGGGACAAGGGCTCACAACTCTTAGAGTTTTTCCAGATAATGTAAAATTTTCAACAGTTATTTCTTGTTCATAACTGTTTTCTCTGCAGCTTAAATAACTTTCTTCTCTGACAGCGCTGAAGCGGGGCTATAGTCAGATCCTCTGACAGCTCTAGTTGTTCCCTGTTATTGTGCCGTTATAAAGAATTTGCCGTTATAAAGAATCACAGTTAGGAGTATGATAGGTAATAAAAGACGTTTTCCCCATCATTACTCCAAGAAACAAATGTTATAGACATTTGTTAGAATCGCCTCAGTGAGGCGATTCTAACAAATATCTATAACATTTGTTTCTTGGAGTATTAGATTACAAGACTCTTTCATGACTATGGACTAGATTTTTGCATTTCCAACCTGAAGGGAAGCCCACGCCGCTCCAAACCGAGGCTAAGCCTTTAGCTAAGTAGTTATTCCATTGAAATTGCCGTTATAAAGAGTTTTGCAGGTATAACGAATGTCGATATAAAGAGGGTTGACTGTACATAATATTAAGTCAGTGGCATAGCAAGGAGAAAAATAAATTGAAAGCATGCCAAGGATAATTCATGCGATTGCTTCCAAATCAGGGTTTCTCACATTGGAAGGAATTGTTTTCTTTAAGAGTCCCACTCTTGTTATTTACCTCAAGGTGAAGGTCACAAACTTAGAAATTTTTAATGTTTGAGTTTTTTGGAGAGCTCATATTTTCCAAACCGATTGATTTGGTGCACATTTGCTAAAATGATAGATACAGGTCCAAAGTATTTAGCAATACCCCCGCCTATGCCCATGACCTAAACATCAAGGTCACAGACTTAGAAACTTTTTACAGTTGAGTGTTTTAAGAGCTGATATGATGGATTTGCTTCATATTTGGTATGATGATAGATACAGGTCCAGAGTTTTATTCAGCCATACCACCATCCATGACCCCAAGGTCAAGATCTTAGACTTAGAAATTTTTTATGTTTTTAATAGCTCATTTGATTCATATTTGGTATGATGATAGATGCAGGTCCAAAGGTTTATTCACCAATGCCCATGACCTCAATGTCAAGGTCAAAAACATAGAAATTTTTAATGTTAAACTTTTTAAGAGCTCATATTCTTTAACACAGAAGATGGATTGGGTTCATATTTGGTATGATGGTAGATATTTTTCCAAAGGTTTAATTGGCAATACCCCCACCTATGCCCATGACTTCAAGGACACTTTTCCAGGCGAGGTACATGTATGCTGTCTGATTACAGCTGTTGTTGCAACATGTCCTTTTTTTGGGGGGTTGGGGGGTGAGGACCCCTGGGCAGGAACATCTGTGTCTTATTCTTACAGACACATTTCTTCTTCTTCTTCTTCTCCTTCTTCTTCTTCGTTTGTAATATGTACATGGCTGCATTTATGTAGGAAATACGAGTATAGTTTACAAGGCTGTGCATTATTTTTGTTAAGCCTGCTCCAGGGGCCTGTTGTTCAAAGCCTCGTTAGCTTAACAAGCTCGTTAGTGATCAAATTGTTAATTGTTCTAGCAAGTACAATATCGAAAATTTAATTATTTTTGCTGAAAAAATGTGAGTAGCTACTCACATTTTTTCAGCAAGAATATTAGTTATATTTAATGATCCAAGTTTTAGCGATACGTTAACTAATGACATTGATAGTTTTGAACAACTGTCTCTAGGAGGTGGTTCTAACAGGCAGCCACGGGGTCTGTATCTTATTGTCACATTTCTTTTTCTTATTCTTATTATTCTTCTTCTTGTTCTTCTTCATTTGTAATATGTACATAACTACATTTATATAGGAAATAGGAGAGTAGTTTACAAGGATCTTCATTATTTTTGTTAACAAGCTTATTAGTGATCAAATTGTTTATCGTTCTAGCATGTACAATATCGAAAATTTTGTTATTTTTGCTGAAAAAAAATGTGAGTAGCTTTTGCATATGCAAAAGCTACTCACATTTTTTGCAGCAAAAATATTAGTATTTTTGCAATATTTAATGATCCAAGTTTTGCTGATACTTTAACTAACGACATTGTTAGTTTTGAACAACTGGTCCCAGGGGGGTGGTTCTAACAGGCAGCCACATTAGTTTTGAACAACCGCTCCCAGTGGGGTGGTTCTAACAGGCAGCCACAGAAAGTAATCACAGACTTACATCAGAAAACTGCCTTTGTCATGAAAGCCACAATGTGTTTTTTACATTGAAAATTGTATTTAAAATTATCATCTGTTTATGCCATCTGCTGCATATTCTTGCAACCATCTCAAAAAATAATTTGGCATTATGGCAAACAGTCTGGACCCTGATCAGACTGCCAGCGGAAATTGAGGGTAACATGGGTATACATTATTTTCTTTCTTGCCTATCATAAACATAGATTGTGGGTACTCATTCAAACAGCCTCAGTGAGGCAGTTCTAACGAGCACCCACAATCTACCGTAATGATTCTAAGTTTTGGGACAGATAGGCCTAAGCAAACAGTGAAGACCCAGATCAGACTGCTCCTGAAGGAGCAGTCTGATCAGGGTCTACACTGTTTGTCATTCTGTCTGCACCTTTTGGGCTTCTTGCTGGACCATGAAAGAAATTTGTTAAAATTTTAGGAGAGTTTTAGCAAGTCCTCAAGGTGTTAGAATCTTTAGGTTTTCTGTGGTATGTTTGCAGCAGAAATAAGCAGATTTTTAACCATGACAGAAAGCATTATCTCACATATGTTGTGTTATCTTACATGTGTTAACTATTGTCATTCCTGCAATATTTTTCACATCTCCATATTGATTTTTGGCTTTTTTTTTCAGTCTTTTAAAGGTCCACTTACAGCTGCGAGGGTTCTCAGTATTTCTAGACATAGAGCGGCTGAATGCTGGCAAGTTTGATGAAGGTCTGCTGACCAGTATAGCTCAGTCTAAAAACTTCATTCTGGTTCTCACACAAGATGCCCTGGAGAGGTGTAAGGGAGACAGTCAAAAGAAAGATTGGGTTCATAGGGTAAGAGTTCTGTCCCTCACACTGTTTTTGTCGTCTACAAAATTATGTACAGAAAAATTTCACCATTAATCAGTTTTGTACTATTTCTTACACCTAATTATATCGCTGGAGTCTCCTTAGCTCACCTGGGCCGAGGAAGCCTCTGTGGTGTAGTGGTTATGCTACTCGTCTTGTAAACCAGGGGTCGTAGGATCGATCCCAGGCTTCTCCACACTTTCGGATGAGTCCTGTCTCTGTATGACCTTTGCTGTTGGTGAAGGCTCCAGGGAAGCTTATAGTATAGTGGGTCGTCTGTCGTCCGTCCGTCCACACCTTTGACCAGTTATATCTCTGCAACCTGCAGGGTGATCTCAACCATTTCTCATCTTGAGCATGCCTCTGGTGATGCATTAATGACATACGCTTTTTTCGAAATCAAACGAAAACTTTAGTTGCTATGTTAACCACAAGGTCCCATAGACTAACAATGGGAAAATGCTTGTCATCACCGTAGTGCCTTCAGTTTGGATCGGATCTTTCTGAAACTTATATGTAAGGTGACTGGAGATAAAAACTAGGATGAGTTCGAAAACTGACCAACTTGGTCCATTGATCATAGAGTTACATCCCCTTGATTGCTGAAAATGCCTATTTTTGACCTGGCCATCACTGTAGCCCCTTCAGTTTTGATCGGAACTTCTTGAAACTTACAAACAAGTAAGTCGGGGATAAAAGCTTGGATGAGTTTGAAAACAAGGGATGTTAGTCTATCTGTCATACAGTTACGTCACCTTGATTTGCTGAAAATACCTATTTTTGATTTTGCCAACATCATAGCCTCTTCAGTCTTGATCGGATCTTCTTGAAACTGACATACAAGTAAGTCAGCATTTAAAGCTCAGATGAATTCGAAAACTTGTTATGTCGGTCGATTACTTAAGGAGTTATGTCCCCTACTTTGCGGAAAATGCTTATTTTTGACCTTGTCATCACCTCCGCTGAGTTTAAAAATTGGTGAGGTTGGCCTATATTTCAGAGAGTTATGTCCCCCTTTATTTCAGAAAGTGCCTATTTTTGATCTTGTCATCATCGTAGCCCCTTCAGTTTTTATAGGATCTTCTAGAAACTTTCATGTAAGTAAGTCAGCTTGGATGCGTTTGAAAACTGATGAGGTCAGCCTATTTATCGTAGAGTTACGTCCCTTTGATTGCAGAAAATGCCTATTTTTGACCTTGTCATCCCCGTTGCATTCGATTTTCATCGGATCTTCTTGAAACTTACAAACAAGTAAGTCCGGGATAAGAGCTCGGATGAGTTCTTCTCCACTTAAACGGCTGTGCTGATTATAACCAAATTACATGAAGAACTTGTATGGGATGAGGCAATGAAAAGTTATTTGTGGATTTGTAGTCACATGACCAAGTTGGACCCCATGCCTATATATGGTATAAACCACATGACCTCTGATGAGCGTAGTGGTCCATGGGCCTCTTGTTCTATATGATCTGTACACTATTGTTTTTGCTTTGGACTCCAACAATAGGGTAAAAAAGAGGTATTTTTAGCTCGCCTGTACGAAGTACATGGAGAGCTATTGTTGTCACCTCATTTGTGTGCGTGTGCGTTCCCGTCACACCGTTAAAGTTTTTCAAATGCTTATATCTCAGCAGTCACTCATCACAGAGCACTCATATTTGGAACTTGAAGTACCTGGGAGGGTCTTCTGATGTTCAAAGACAACAGACCCCTGGGTTCATGCCCCGGGGTGGGGCTAGGGGTTAAAATCTAGAACACCTCTGTAAAACTGTGTTATAGTTTTTGAATTGCTTATCTCAACAGACACTCATCACAAAGGATTCATATTTTACAAGTTGGATACCCGGGCGTTTCTTCTGAGATTCCAAGACAACACACCCCTGGGTTCATGCCTGGGAGGACAGATGGGGTGGGGCTAGGGGTCAAAATCTAGGACACCTTTTGTAATTTGTTATATATGTTTCCAATATGCAAACAAGATATAAACACAATTGGTTATATATCAGCCAACCATGTGACATTGGTTCAAGTGTAAAAGGGTGAAGGTCATGGTGACCTACATTTCACGGTCCAGTGATTTTGCCTTATATCTTGAAGACTATTTGTTGGAGAAATGTCATACCTGGGGTATTAGTACCATGTGACCCCATGATTGACCTCGAAATATATCTAGGTCACTGTGACCTATATTTCATGGTCCAGTGATTTTGCCTTATATCTTGAGATTATTTGTTGGAGAAATGTCATACCTGGGATATTAGTACCATGTGACCCCATGATTGACCTCAAAGTATCTAGGTCACTGTGACCTATATTTCATGGTTCATTGATTTTGCCTTATATCTTGAAGACTATTTGTTGGAGAAATGTCATACCTTGGATATTAGTGCCATGTGACCCCATGATTGACCTCAAAATATATCTAGGTCACTGACCTATATTTCATGGTTCAGAGACTTTGCCTATTATCTTGAATACTATTCGAAGCAGAAATGTCATACCTGGATTATTAGATCCATGTGACCCGATAATTGACCAACAAATATATCTAAGTCACTGTGACCTATATTTCATGGTTCAGTGATTTTGCCTATTATCTTGAATACTGTTTGATGGAAAAAATCTCATACCTGGATTATTAGTTCCATGTGACCCTATGATTGACCTTAAAAGATATCTAGGCCAGTGTGACCTATATTTCATGATTCACTGATTTTGCCTATTATCTTGAATATTATTTGATAAAGAAATGTCATACCTTGATTATTAGTTCCATGTGACCTGCTGATTGACCTCAAAATATATCTAGGTCAGTGTGACCTATATTTCATGGCTCAGTGATTTTGGCTTGAATAATATTTTGATAACAAAATGTTATACCTGGGATATTACTTCAATGCAACCAGATGATTGACCTCAAAATATATCTAGGGCAGTGTGACCTTTTTACATGGTTCAATGACTTTGACTTATATCTTGAATACTATTGGATGGAGAAACTTCATATCTGAATATTCAATTCCATGTGACCAGATGATTCACATAGAAATATATCTAGGTCAGTGTGACCTATTTTCAAGGTTCAATGATTAGCCTTATAATTCAGACACAATTTGATTCTGAAATGTAATATCTGGAATATATGCTCCATGTGACCTGATGGTTGACCTTAAAATATATGTAGGTGAGTGTGATCTATATTTCATGGTTCAATAGTTTCACCTTATATACTGAAGGCGCGAAACAGGCGAGCTATGCTGTCATGCGACAGCTCTTGTTTTCCTTAGAATGAATCTGTGAAATATATCTGAAATGATGCCAGATTTGTGGTTTAGTTCTTCATTTTATTGATGTACTTCGGTACAGAATTCAAGGTAATTTGTAGACGATTCCATTGTTACGAAACATAAAAAGAATGCAATTAATAAACCAGGCTTTTCTTATGTATTTAACATGCACTGTAGTCTGTGAAATGAAAAACCTTGTAAATCCTACTTTATAAATATTTCCTCATTATGATAACACACCCGTGCAACATAGCGCTGTTTTTCACATCTCCAAAATGGCCAATTTTCTAATGAAAATCCGTGATATTTTTCTTATTTTTACTGCAAACATAGGTTGTGGGTGCTTGTTGGAACCGCCTCATTGAGGCGGTTCTAACGAGTACCCACATAGTTCTAACAAGTACCCACAACCTATGTCTTGGAGTAGAAATAAGAAAGATAATGAATACCCCACTAAACCCAAATTTTCTCTATATAAAGTGGGTTATGGGGGGTCTTCATTTCACGGACTTGTTCATGATGGTCCAAAGCCCCAGATATAAAGGGGTATCCTAATATTATTTTTCTTATTTCTGCACGAAAATATATGTTGTGTGTACTCATTAGAAGCGTCTTGCCAAGGTGCTTCTAATGAATACCCACAACATATGTTTTCCTGCAGAAATAACAAAAATGTCAGTACTGTTTGAATAAAAAAAGTGCCTTATCTAGATTGAGCTGTTGCCTGATACCTATGGAACTGGAAAATATATCTTTAGAATTTTAGTTTGCTTGACTTCTTTTTGGTTCCCATCTTGAGTCTGTATTATGCAATCAAAGTCAGATTTCCAGTTTAAAGCACATTATAGTTTTCTTGCACACCAGATAAGGGAATCCATAGTTTTAGCTTGGGATAGAAATTCTGTTCTAACCCTGGTGTTCTTACCCAAAATCAAATATTCTTGCGTGTTTGATAAATGCACTGGTTGAATATAACCTCATTATGCGCCATCGTTAAGGTTGACGTCAAAAACTTTACATGACGTCACTAAACATCACTGTGGTGTCATCACAACAAGTGACTGCAGTATTAGAAATCCACGCTCAGAAATGGAAGGTGTGCAAGAAAACGAATCCTGCCTGGGTGTGAGGGGTGGATAGAAAAATCAGTCCCTCAGGATCACTGTCTGGCATCACGAGGCAAGCCTGGTGATGCAGGACAGTGACCCTCGGGATAAATCTGTCCCTCGGGATCACTGTCCGGCATCGCTCTGCAAGCCTTGTGATGCCAGACAGTGACCCTCGGGAAGGATTTTTCCATCCACCCCTCACACCCATGTAAGATCCTTATATTCTACACTGAATGCAATGGTAGATCTTGAACATTGTTAATAGACATGCATTCTGAACAGAAAAAAAAAACAGTTGTACCTGAACATCCCTCATGTTGGAAACATCTAATCCATACTCATGAAGGATTCTGATAGTCTTACTAAGTGTGTTTCTTAACCCATTGTATGCTAGTGGACTCTTCCATTGCTATATGTGCGACAAGTCCATTTATCGTATTAGGGGTGTCAGGCCTATTTTTAGGCCCCCGGAATCTAAGAGATTCGGGGGCATATAGTTTTTATCCCCCGACCGAATAGGTTCGGGGGATATAGCGATCAGCCTGGCGTCCGTCCGTCCGTCCGTAGACGTAACCTTGTGATGGCCATAACTATTATACCCTTTGAGATTCATTGATGGTTCTTGCCACAGTTGTTTACAAGGCTGAGACGGCGTGTCATGCGCAAGAACCAGAACTCTGGATGCCATACTTTTTTAGTTATCTCCCCTTTTAATAAATTAGAATGACTACTTTGTGATGGCCATAACTCCAATACCCTTTGAGATATATTGATGGTACCTGGCACAGTTGTTCACAAGGCTGAGACAGCTTGTCATGCACAAGAACCACAACTCTTGATGTCATGGATTATTTTGAGTTATCTCCCTTTCCAATAAAATTGAGTGACTACCTTGTGATGGCCATAACTCCAATACCCTTTAAGATATATTGATGATACCTGGCACAGTTGTTCACAAGGCCGAGACGGTGTGTCATGCACAAGAACCACAACTCTGGCTGCCATGATTTTTGAGTTATCTCCCCTTCCAATAATATAGAATCACTACCTTGTGATTGCTACATCTCCAATACTCTTTGAGATATATTTATGATACTTGGTACAGTTGTACATGAGGTTAAGCAGGTGTGTCACGTTCAAGAACCACGACTCTGGGTGCCCTGTTTTTTTAATTATCTCCCCTGACAATATAACCTTGTGATGGCAATAACTCCAAAACCTTACGGATCCCCACCCCTTAACCATATATATTATTGTTCCTTATGATAAGACACATTCATTGACACCAACCTGGGGGACCCTGGATGCGCTGGGGCCTTGCCCCACCCCCTCCACTTTATAAAAGGCCTAGTATCGTGGAAACGTTACAGATCCCCATCCCTAAGCCATATATATTCTTGTTCCTTATGATAAGACACATTCAGTTACACTAACCTAGGGGCCCCGGGATGAGCCGGGGCCATGCCCCACCCCCTCCACTACATAAAAGTCCATATATCTCAGAAACCGTTAAGACCCCTACCCCTAAACCATATATATTCTTTTTCTTCATGATAAGATGCATTCATTGACACCAACCTATGGGCCCCCGGGATGCACCAGGGCCTTGCCCCACCCCCTTCCACTTCATAAAAGGCCCAATATCTCGGAAACTTTACAGATCCCCACCCCTAAACCATATATATTATTGTTCCTTATGATAAGACACGTTCAATGACACCAACCTGGGGTCCCCCTGGGATGGGCCAGGGCCCCTTCCCCACCCCCTCCACTTCATAAAAGGCCATATATCTCAGAAACCATTCAGATCCCCAACCCAAAACCATATATATTCTTGTTTCTTATGATAAGATGCATTGAGTGACACCAACCTGGGGTCCCCTGGGAAGTGCCCAGGCCAAGCCCCACCTCCTCGACTTCAAAAAAGGCCCAATTTCTCAGAAACCGTTCAGATCCCCACCCTTAAACCATATTTATTCTTGTTCCTGATGGTTAGACGTATTCAGTGATACCAACCTAGGGGTCTCCCGGGATGTGCCATTGCCCCACCCCTCCACTTCATATAAGGCGATATATCTCACAAACCTTTCAGATCCCCACCCCGAAACCATATATATTCTTGTTTCTTATGATAAGACGCATTCAGTGACACCAACCTGGGGGTCCTCTGGGATGTGCCCGGGCCATGTCTCACCCCCTCCACTCCATAAAAGGCCCAAATTCTCAGAAACCGTTCAGATGCCCACCCCTTATCCATATATATTCTTGTTCTTTATGATAAGACGCATTCAGTGATTCCAACCTAGGGGTGTGGTGGGGCCATGCCTCACCCTGCCACTTCATAAAAGGCGATAAATCTCAGAAACCTATCAGATTCCCACCCCTAAACCATATATATTCTTGTTTCTTATGATAAAACACATTCACACACACCCGGGCCATTCCCCACCCCCTCCACTTCATAAAAGGCCCAGTATCTCAGAAACCGTTAAGACCCGCACCCATAAACCATATATTTTCTTGTTCCTTATGATAAGATGCATTCAGTGATATCAAATTGGGCTCTGTTGGGTCATCTCCCACCCCTCCACTTCATAAAAGGCCTACTATTTCACATACAGAGTCCACATGGAATGGGGGTTCATTTGGGTGACGTATTAATCAATAAATTAAAACCATACATGACTGCCAGTGGGCAGTGCCTGCCTGAGCTCTGGTGAGTATCGTGGCCTCTTTAGTTATCTCCCCTGAAAGTATAATCTTGTGATGGCCATAACTGCAATACTTTTGTGATATATTGCTGGTTTAATTCTGGTGCACTTTCTATTGGTGAACAATCTTCTGAAGGCCATATTGGCTTTTGGTCGGGGATTTGCCATCTCTTCCGATGGCTATTTTTGGTCTGTCTGTTTGTCTGTCTACAAAAACCTTAACATTGGGCATAACTTTTGAATGGTAATAGATAGAGCTTTCATATTTCACATGTGTATACCTTATCACAAAACCTTTCCAGTGGTACCATAAATTTTGATCTTGTGACCTTGACCTTTGACCTACTTTTTTCAAATTTTTTAGAAATGTTAACATTAGCCATAACTTTCGATTGGTAATAGGTAGAGCTTTCATATTTCACGTGTGCATTCCTTGTCACAACACCTTTCTAGCGGTACCATAATTTTTTACCTCGTGACCTTGACCTTGACATTTGACCTACTTTTTAAAAACTTTGACATTGGCCATAACTTTCGATTGGTAATTGGTAGGGCATTCATGTTTCACATGTGCATTCCTTGTTACAAGACCTTTCTAGTGGTACCATAAATTTTGACCTCGTGACCTTTACATTTGACCTACTTTTTAAAAACTTTAACATAGTCTATAACTTTCGATTGGTAAGTGATAGGGCTTTCATATTTCACATATGCATTCTTTTTCACAAGACCTTTCCAGTGGTACCATAATTTTTGACCTCGTGATCTTGACCTTTGACCTACTTTTGAAAAACTTTTAACATTGGCCATAACTTTCGATTGGTAAGTGTTAGGGCTTTCATATTTCACATGTGCATTCTGTGTCACAAGACCTTTCAAACGATCCCATAATTTTGTACCTTGTGACCTTGACCTACTTTTTAAGACTTGAACATTGACCATACCGTTCGACTGCTTAGTGATACTGCTTTCTTATTTAACATGCACTGTCCGGGGGCATCAGTGTTTCACAAACACATCTTGTTTCATTTCTGATAGCAAATAGTAGGCCCTGCTCAGACGCTGCTTGGGCCTGCACTGTTTGCCAAGGTACCCCTTTAGTGGTTTCCCACATACAATGGGTTAATGATTTCACCATAACACTTAGGTTTCAGACATTCTACAGGTTAAACTCATTCAGTGGTAGTTCTTCCTTGAAAATGAGTGTTCTTTCTTTTCCTTTAATGAGGAAACCAGTATTTGATACATGCAGGTGAAGACACACTTTTGAGTTTGCCAAAGTTTCCAGACATCAGGATAATACATAATACACACATGTCACATAGCTCGAGATAAGAAGTTATGAGGGTAATCAGGGGATACTTTTCTTTATTTCTTGCTTGAAACATATGTTGTGGGTACTTGTTAGAATTGCTTAATGAGGTAGTAGAAGCAGGCCTTGGGAGCTCAGTCAGTGTGAATAAATTATCAATGATATTGATGTTGCACTGTAGTTGTTGACCACAAATGTATAAGCATGTTCAGGAAAAGTGTGGTTAAATAAACTTACAGGCTCGACTTGACTTGAAGGCTGTTGAGTTGGTCGTTCAGAATCAGAATTGTTACTGGTGACACGTCAAATGACATTCATACATTAAACACAAAACAAACACACAAACATAATTGTCACATTATCGGGCAGCATATGGTGCGGTAAACAATTTCTTCAAACGGCATCTCCTAAACCACTGATTGGATTTTGACCAAACTTCACAGGAATGATCCTTTGTAAGTCTAAAATATAGATTGTGGGTACAGAAATAAGAAAAATATCACAATTTTTCATCATAAAATTTTCATTTTTTCAGCAATAAAGGTGGCAATGTGTTTGTATAGGCATGTTTGCATAATGACACAGAACTTTGTATGATTTATAAAGTGCCTGAAATGTATTGTAATGTTTTCAGGAGATTGTAGCAGCATTGGAGAGCAAGTGTAATATCATTCCACTCACAGACAATTTTGAATGGCCCTCACCAGAGACTCTACCAGATGATATTAAACAAATCTGTGTGTTCAATGGTATCAAGTAAGTATTCATTAATAGTAATGTGGCAATATGTTGGATACAAAGTTATGCAATGGAAGGTCAGTTGTGTTTTCTCCGGTTACTTTGGCTTTTGCCCACCTCTGTTTAACAATAACTGCACGAAATAAGTGAAATAATCTTAAAAGGGCCATAAAACCAAAAAAAAAAAAAAATTGTAATGGACATACTTTCAGGAGAGATAATCCTGCAAAGACGTTTGTCACTACAAGCCCACATGTCTTAGCGGTTAAGAGCACATGGCTCTTTAAGGTCAAGTGAAATGAAAATTGTACTTTTTAGCTCACCTGGGCCGAAGGCTCCAGGGGAGCTTATAGTATAACTGGTCATCCGTCGGCCGTCTTCTGTCCGTCACCACATTTGACCAGTTATATCTCTGCAGCCTGCAGGCTGATCTCAATCATTTCTTATCTGTAGCATGCCTTGGGTGGGGCAACGAAGAATTTAGGTTTCTATCAAAATTGATTGAAAACTTTGGTTGCTATGGCAATCCCAATTTCCCATAGACTTACAATGGAAAATGCTTGTCATCACCGTAGCACCTTTATTTTTGATCGGATCTTTCTGAAACTTATACGTAAGGTGGCTGGGGATAAAATCTCGGATGAGTTCGAAAACCGGCCAAGTCGGCCCTTTAATCATAGAGTTAAGTCCCTTTGTTTGCTGAAAATGCCGATTTTTGACCTTGTCATCACAATAGCCCCTTCAGTTTTGATCGTATCTTTCTGAAACTTATATGTAAGGTGACTGGGGATAAAACCTCGGATGAGTTCGAAAACCGGCTAAGTCGGCCTATTTATCATAGAGTTACTTCCCTTTGATTGCTGAAAATGCAGATATTTGACCTTGTTATCACCGTAGCCCCTTCAGTTTTGTTCGGATCTTTCCGAAACTTATATGTAAGGGGGCTGGGGATAAAATCTTGGATGATTTCGAAAACCGGCCAAGTTGGCCCATTTATCATAGGGTAATGTCCCTTTGATTTCTGAAAATGCAGATATTTGACCTTGTCGTCTCTGTAGCCCCTTCAGTTATGATCGGATCTTTCTGAAACTTAGATGTAAGGTGACTGGGTATAAAACCTCAGATGAGTTCGAAAACCGGCCTAGTCTGCCCATTTATCGTAGAGTTATGTCCCTTTGATTGCTGAAAATGCCGATTTTGGACCTTGTCATCACTGTAGCCCCTTCATTTTTGATTGGATCTATCTGAAACTTATATGAAAGGTAGCTTGGGATAAAAACTCACACAAGTTAGAAAACCGGCCAAGTCGGCCCATTAATCATAGAGTTACGTCCCTTTGATTGCTGAAAATGCCCATTTTTGACCTTGTCATCACAATAGCCCCTTCAGTTTTGATTGAATCTTTCTGAAACTTATATGTAAGGTGACTGGGGATAAAACCTCGGATGAGTTCGAAAAACCGGCCAAGTCAGCCTATTTATCATAGAGTTACATCCCTTTGAATGCTGAAAATGCAGATATTTGACCTTGTCATCACCGTAGCCTCTTCAGTTTTGTTCGGATCTTTTCGAAATTTATATGTAAGGTGGCATAGGATAAAAACTTGGATGAGTTCGAAAACCTGCCAAGTTGGCCCATTTATCATAGAGTCATATCCCTTTGATTGCTGAAAATGCCGATTTTGGACCTCATCACTGTAGCCCCTTCAGTTTTGATCGGATCTTTCTGAAACTTATATGTAAGGTGACTGGGATAAAACCTCGGATAGTTCGAAAACCGACCTAGTCTGCCCATTTATGGTAGAGTTACGTCCCTTTGATTGCTGAAAATGCCAATTTTGGACCTTGTCATCACTGTAGCCCCTTCATTTTTGATTGGATGTATCTGAAACTTATTTGAAAGGTAGCTTCGGATAAAAACTCAGACGAGCTAGAAAACCGACTGAGTCAGCCCATTAATCATAGAGTTACGTCCCTTTGATTGCTGAAAATGCCCATTTTTAGCTCACCTGGGCCAAAGGCTCCAGAGGAGCTTATAGTATAGTGGGTCCTCCGTCGTCCGTCTGTCGTCCGTTCTCACTTTTGAGCAGCTATATCTCTGCAGCCTGCAGGCTGCTCTCAATCATTTTTCATCTGTAGCATGCCTCTGGTGGGGCATTGATGACATAATTTTTTTTTCGAAAACTTTGGTTCCTATGGCAACCACAAGCTCCCATAGACTTATTATGGGAAAATGCTTGTCATCACCGTAGCGCCTTCAGTTTTGATCAGATCTTTCTGAAACTTTTATGTAAGGTGGCTGGGGATAAAAACTCGGATGAGTTCGAAAACGGGCGAAGTCAGCCAATTTATCATAGAGTAACGTCCCTTTGATTGCTGAAAATGCCGATTATGACCTTGTCATCACGGTAGCCCCTTCAGTTTTAATCGGATCTTTCTGAAACTTATATGTAAGGTGGCTGGCGATAAAACCTCGGATGAGTTCAAAAACCGGGCAAGTCCGCCCATTTATCATAGAGTTACGTCCCTTTGATTGCTGAAAATGCTAATTTTAAGCTCCACTGGCCGAAGGCTAGCGGGGCTATTGTCATGGCCCTGTGTCCATCGTGCGTCCGTGCGTTAACTTTTTTCTTTAAACATCTTTTCCTCCTAAACTACTGGGCCAATTGTAACCAAACTTCACAGGAATGTTCTTTACACAGTCCTCTTCTAAATTCCTTCAAAGAATTTTGTTACACCCAGAACTCTGGTTGCCATGGCAACAAAACCACAAAAAATTAAAAATCTTTCAGATTCCTTGAAGAAATTTTGATCCGACAAAAAACATGGCCGCCATGGGCAGGGTTTAATTTCACTATTTAACATATAGTGTAATGCTAAAACATCTTCTCCTCCTAAACTACTTGGCCAATTGTAACCAAACTTCACAGGAATGTTCCTTACTTAGTCCTCTTTTAAATTCCTTCAAAGAATTTTGTTACACCCAGAACTCCTTTGATGGCTGAAAATGTTGTTTTTTGACCTTGTCATCACAGTAGCCCCTTCAGTTTTTATCGGATTTTTCTGAAACTTATATGTAAGGTGGCAGGGGATGAAACCTCGGATGAGTTCGAAAACTGGCCAAGTCGGCCCATTTATCTTAGAGAAACATCCCTTTGATTGCTAAAAATGCCCAATTTTGACCTTGTCATCACTGTAGCCCCTTCAGTTTTGATTGGATCTTTCTGAAACTTATATGTAAGGTGGCTGGGAATAAAACCTTGGATGAGTTAGAATACTGGCCAAGTCGGCACATTTTTCATAGAGTTACGTGCCTTTGATTGCTTAAAAATGCCTATTTTTGACCTTGTTAGCCCTGCTGCCCCTTCAGTTTTGATTGGATCTTCATGAAACTTACAAACAAATTAGTCAGGCGGAAAAGCTCGGAGGAGTTTGAAAACTTGTGAGGTTTGCCTATTTGTCACAGAGTAACATCCCATTGATTGCAGCAGTTAATTGCTTATTTTTGAACTTGTCATCACCATAGCCCCATCAGTTTATATAGGATCTTCTTAGCAAGTCAGGAATAAAAGCTTGAATGAGTTTGAAAACTGGTGAGGTCAGCCTATTTATCATAGAGATACATTCTACTTGATTTGCAGAAGTTGCTTACCCTGTCATCACCATGTCCTTCCATTAATCCTTCAGTAAAGGTTGGCACTTCCTGAAACTTTGAATCTGTTAGCTCAGGTGAGCGATACAGGACCAGCTTGGTCCTCTTGTTTGGTAATATATTTAGTTTAAAGATCATAAATCACTGACCAATGTGATGAAAACTGCATAAAAAAATTCCATTTCGTTCAGAAGTTATGACAGTCCAAAGTCAGTCATCCCTTTTTTATGTCAGAAAAGTTTGGGTTACAATAAATAGATTTCTTAACCACAATGCATCATTTTGTGATATCATATAAGGTTTAAAATTTTACTTAAAAAAAATCATCTTTCTAATTATACAAACAGAATTGATGTAAGACATATCTGGATACAGGATAATAAAAGCACTTACATTTACAATTAATAAATTAATGACACTGCCCCACTCCACCCAGGTGTAAATGGGTAGCAGTGGTCTTAAAGCCACTGCCTCTCTCTCTCGCGCGCGTGAAAACACCCGGAATGAGTGTTCGAGAGCGATTCAATAAGCTTAAAGCTTTCATCGCAATCGAACTAAAAATAAATTAGTATAAACTAATTAATAAATGTTGTTCAAATGCAAATTTAACTATAATATAACCATTTAAATTAAGATTTTAAAAAAAGTTTAAACAATGCAAAAAATGTATCATAAAATGATAAAATGTCATGAAGTGAGGAAAATTATTTTATTTCTTCTTATTAGAACAAGCCAAAAAAGGAACCGCAAGAAAATAAATGTCAGCTTTACCCAGTAAATGAAATGAAATTTAATTTGTTTGAAGTGAAATTTAAATCTTACAAAAATCATCAGAATCATCACATTTTTAGCTCACCAGAGCCGAAGGCTCCGAGGGAGCTTATAGGATAGGCAGTTGTCCGGCGTCGTCGTCGTTGTCGTTGTCGTCGTCGTCGTCTGACGTCAACACTTTCAAACATCTTCTTCTCTGAAGCCACTGGACCGATTCAGCCCAAATTTTATCTGTAGCATCCTTGGGCAGGGGGATTGAAAGTTTGTGTTTTTTATGAAAATCGGCCCATTAGTTTGGTTGCTATGGCAACTTAGAGTTTCCATAGACTTATAATGGGGAAAATTGAAAAATGGCATTTACTGCCAAGTCATTGCAGATATTTGGACAAAACTTTTATAGAAATGTTTCTTGAGTAAAATTCTTTCAGCCATATGCTTTTATGCCAACCTGAGGGTCCCCCAGGTTGTGCCGGGGCCATGCCCCACCCCCTCCACTTCATAAAAGGCCATATATCTCAGAAACCATTCAGATCCCGACCCCTAAACCATATATATTCTTGTTCCTATTGATAAGACGCATTTAGTAACACCAACCTTGGGGTCCTCAGGGATGCACCGAGGTCATGCCCCACCCCCTCCACTTAATAAAAGGCCCAATATCTCGGAAACCATTCAGATCCCCACCCCTAAACCATATATATTCTTGTTCCTTATGATAAGACCCATTCGGTGACATCAACCTGGGAGTCCCCTGGATGCGCCGGGGCCATGCCCCACCCCCTCCATTTCATAAAAGGCCCAATATCTCGGAAACCTTACAGATCCCCGCCCCTAAACCATATATATGCGTGCTTCTTATGATAAGACACATTCATTGACACCAACCTGGGGGTCCTCAGAGATGCGCTGGGGCCTTGCCCCACCCCTCTACTTCACAAAAGGCCATATATCTCAGAAACTGTTCAGATCCCCACCCCTAAACCATATATATTCTTGTTCCTATTGATAAGACGCATTCAGTAACACCAACCTGGGGGTCGTCAGGAATGTGCACAGGTCAGGCCCCACCCCCTCGACTTTATAAAAGGCCCAATATCTCGGAAACCATTCAGATTCCCACCCCTAAACCATATATATTCTTGTTCCTTTTGATAAGACCCATTCAGTGACATCAACCTGGGAGTCCCCTGGATGCACCGGGGCCATGCCCCACCCCCTCCATTTGATAAAAGGCCCAATATCTCGGAAACCTTACAGATCCCCGCCCATAAACCATATATATGCTTGCTTCTTATGATAAGACACATTCATTGACACCAACCTGGGGGTCCTCAAAGACGCGCTGGGGCCTTGCCCCACCCCTCCACTTCAAAAAAGGCCATATATTTCAGAAACTGTTCAGATCCCCACCCCTAAACCATATATATTCTTGTTCATTATGATAAGACGCATTCAGTAACACCAACCTGGGGGTTCCCAGGGATATGCTGGGGCCATGCCCCACCCCCTCCATTTCACAATATCTCGGAAACCCTACAGATGGCCACCCCTTAACCATATATAGTCTTGTTCCTTATGATAAGACACATTCATTGACACCAACCTGGGAGTCTCCCTGGGCCTTGCCCCACCCCTCCACTTCACATAAGGCCTTATATCTCAGAGAATGTTCTTAGCCCCACCCTAAACCATATATATTCATCTTTCTTATGATAAGACGCATTCAGTGACACCAGCTTGGGAGTCCCCGGGGCACGCCCAGGCCATGCCACACCGCTTTACTTCATTAAAAGCCATATATATCAGAAATAGTTCAGATCCCCACCCCTAAACCATATACTTGTTCCTTATGATAAGACTCGTTCAATCACACCAACCTGGAGGTCTCTTTGTGCTGAGGCAATGTGCCCCGCCCTTCCATTTCATAAAAGGCTTTATATTTCAGAAACCATTCAAATCCCCACCCCATAATCATATATGTTCTTGTTCCTTATTATTAGCACACCTTCTGTAGCGGGGTCCGCAGGGGCCATTCCTATTTCATAAAAGGGCCTCAAATCTCTGAAACCGGTCAGATTCCCAGCACTGAACCATATATATACTTGGTCCTTATGATAAGACACATTTAGGGACAACAGTTTGGGCTTTCCTGGGATCAACAGGGCATGCCCCAACCCCTCAACTGTTAAAGAGGCCTTACAGATCCCCACTGCTAAACCATATATATTTATTTTGGTTGCTATGGCAACTTAGGCTTTCCATTGACTTTTAATGGGGAAAATTGAAAAATGGCACTAACTGCCAAGCCTTTGCAAATATTTAGACAGTTTTTTATAGAAATGTTCCTTGCGTAAACTTCTTTCAGCCATATGCTTTTATGCCAACCTGAGGGTCCCCCAGGTTGTGCCGGGGCCATGCCCCACCCTCTTCATTTCAGAAAAGGCCATATATCTTGCAAACCATTCAGATTCCCACCCCCAAACCATATATATTCTTGTTTCTTGTGATAAGACGCATTCAGTGACACCAACCTGTGGGTCCCCCAGGTTGTGCCGGGGCCATGCCCCATCCTCTTCATTTAAGAAAAGGCCATATATCTTGTAAACCATTCAGATCCCCACCCTTAAACCATATATATTCTTGTTACTTCTAATAAGACGCATTCAGTGACACAAACCTGTGGGTCCCCCAGGTTGTGCCGGGGCCATGCCCCACCCCCTTCATTTCAGAAAAGGCCATATATCTTGCTAACCATTCAAATCCCCACCCCAAAACCATACATATTCTTGTTCCTTGTGATAAGACGCATTCAGTGACACTAACCTGTGGATCCCTTGGGTGTGCTGGGGCCATGCCCCACCCCCTCCATTTCAAAAATGGCACAATATCTCAGAAACTGTTCACATCCCCACCCCTAAACGATATATATTCTTGTTCCTTGTGGTAAGACGCATTCAGTGGCACCAACTTGTGGGTCCCTTAGGTGTGTTTTGGCCATGCCCCACCCCCTCCATTTCAAAAATGGCCCAATATCTCAGACACCGTTCAGATCCCAACCCCTAAATGATATATATTCTTGTTCCTTATGATAAGACACATTGAATGGTACCAACCTATAGGTCTCTCAGGTGTGCTTGGGCCATGCCCCACCACTCCACTGAGAGACTGTTCAGAACTCCACCCCTTAAACATATATATTCATGTTCCTTATGATGAGACTCATTCAGTGACCCCAACACTGGGCCCCCGGGGTCATGTCCCGGGTCATGCCCCACCCCTCCTCGTCATAAAAAGCTGTATATCACAGAAACCGTTTAGATCCCTACCCCTTGACCATATATTTTCTTGTTCCTTATGGTAAGTCCCATTCAGTCACACCAACCCTGGGGTCTTTTTTATGGGGCAGGTGTACCCCACCACTTCATTAAATGCCATATACAGTATAGCTCCAATATATCACGTTCCGATATTTCACGATGTCCAATCTATCGCGGTCGCGTTGTGGATCCCGTTTTTTTTTTTTCCCCCTTAAAAATTCATAATTAAAAAAAAAAATAGAGTTTTAAGTTGTTAAAATTTATTTAAAACCAGGTTAAACCAGGCCCAAAAGCGTTTGACTTTTCCCGCCCAGCGTCTGCTATTTGTCGCCAAAACATAACCATTCACGAGATCGCAGAAAAGTCCGTATTATGCAAACATCTACCATTAGATGTAGCTAATTGTCTGAGGAGCGATTAAATCATTTTCACATTGATTGTGGATTAAATTTTATGATTGGAAGATAAACGCCAATTAGAGACATAACTTGACCATATTTTCACACCTTATTGACACGCACCGCAGGGTGGCAATTATATGACAGGGATTAACAATAGTGTCATACCTGAACCGCAATAAATACACAGATGGTTTGTCTCTCAATTGACAGTGCAGCAATTATTGCGATTTACTTACTGGTCTAGTTTTACCCTATTTAAGGACTCAAAAAGACTGACAGTTGTAGACGATTTTTTTTTTACACTTGCCCGAAATCAAAACACAATAAAATGATAGTTCTGTTGTTGTAAAGTTTTTCGGCCCGTGGTAGACGTTAAATTTTTTTTTTCCCAACCGCTACTTTTAATGATTCTGAGATCTGGCAAGCCAAGGGAAACAACTAGAATTGCTTTAGCGCTTAGCGCTTATGGTAGTTGCGCCCCTTGGTTGTCACCCGTTACACACAACCAGGGGAACCCGCAAATCCAAAATGGCGTCCTGTTTTGACATTTTAGCAATCACATGTTTTCAGACGCAGATTTTCAGCTGTTCTCGAAAGTAAGTTAATTGGTAGACATAGTCCCCTTTGTTTGTTCTGTCACTGAGTAATTCTGAACCTACTTTAATGGTGAAATACGGCCGACAGCATTACAGACAGCCATTAGTATGGATTGATAAACGGTTCTCACCAAACTATCACCGCGACTTGTATTGGCATCTCGGCAAACTTCCGCGACTTATGTCGCGCTCCGACCACATCGCGGTTTTCGGGCTATGGACCCCGACTACCGCGATATATTGGAGCTATACTGTATCATAGAGCCATTCAGATCACCATCCCACAATCATATATATTCTTGTTCCTTATGATTAGACACATTCTGGCACACCAACTTTTGGGGTTCAAAGGGGCTGTTCTTCACCCCTTTATTTCATAAAATAGCCTTGTCACTCACAAACCGTTTTGATACCCACCCCTAAACCATATACATTCTTGGTCCTTATGATAAGAAACCTTCATTAAATACATGGCTGCCAGGGGCTAGGCAAGATTTTCAGCCTTGATCTTTGGTTCAGTATAGTGTGTCTCATTTCCAACCCCACCCATTGGGCCTTTAAGAAATAGATGGGTTGCATGATGCTTCCAAGCGGAGCTAAAATCAACCACAGATGAGTACTGGTAAACAGCTTAGAGAATCTAAGTCTGCCCATGAAAAGCGGTGCAAGTTGGACCATCCGTGTTGGATTCATTGACAAGGCTTGCATGTCTCCCCGTACATGCATTTAATGCTCTTATTTTTCCAATCCTCAGGGATCCCATCGGGGTCTAACTGTTGGTTTTCTTTTGCTCCAGCATTTCAGTAGTTTCTTGCTGTCGAGTCCTCACCGTTGTCTCACCTCTGTGGTTCTTTGATTTTTGTGTTCACGGAGATGTTGCACTGATGAGTTAGGAGGCCTTCATGTGGACTGAACAATTTATTTGTCTAAATCGCGACGGAAGTAAGGGCGAGGATTGTGGCCACGTAAAATCGATTTAAGCCCCCCAGTGGAAATCTTCCACTGACCGTTCCAAGGCGGCTCTTCTGTGGCGATTTATTTATGTTGTTGTTTGTTACTTATTGTGTGTATCACTTGTGTCTTTTAATTTTGGATGGCCATATGGCCATTTTGTGGGAAAGTAACTGTCCTTATGGCCTTCCTTTGTTTAGGTTTCCATTATTGTCTGGTCGCTTAATGTTTGTATTTCTTTCCCTTTGGTGTCTTTTGTGGGTGGAGTAAGTTAATTGTATCAATTCCTGATCTTTGTTTTACTTCTACTTTGAGATAACATTTCACCTCAGTGTTGAGTAAAAGTCCCACAAAATTGGAAGCAATGTCTTCAAATTGACCTATAGAGTGTTGACAGGAATCAAACAAATTGTGTCTCGTTTCAGATTAAGACAGAAGATGATGAACAGAAGACCATTTTTTCAGTCTAAAATGGAAGAAGAAATAATGCTGACTGAATATGAACATTAGAAAGTCTAGAAACCAAGAATCAAACCCAGCACCCCTGGTTTATCAGGCTAGTCGAAGCTTAACCACAAAACCACAGAGGCTTCTATATGAACATCAGAACCACGTCAAAAAATGTCGTACCCGAGTGAAATCCACATTAACCCTAAAATATCTCTTCCATTTTTTTTTATATCAACTAATTCACTGAAGCTTCAAAAGTTAAGATTTGTAACAAATATCTATAATTGGATGCACAGTTAAGAGTATCTGAATTGCAATACTTATTTTATCAACAATTTAGTACATGTTTTCTTATAACAGACCATGAAGTGTCTTCATGGAAGAGATATTTATATATGTACCAGGTAATATGCCATGGGTGAAGATTAGCATTTTCTGTATGTTTTTAAAATAAGAACTTTGAAAACCTGTTTTAATTATGATAAATTCAAAATGATCATCTGACATGATGACATTATTTGCTAGAGTATTTACCAAATAAGCTAGCAAAATGAATTTATTCATTTATACATTTATAATGGATAAATAGTTGTAGCAGTCTGTCTTCACCTATTTGGTAAATGGGTCTCTTTCTGGGATGTAACCGCCTTCTTGATCACTATGGAAAGTATTTTATGTACAGATTCATTTATTTCTTTAATTTGTTAACAATGTGAATTAGATATTTAGGGTGCTCAAATCAATAAAAAATATCTCTGAAAATAACCGAAAAAACACACCACAGTAGTGTGCCACTGATAGAAGCAGAAGACTAAGTAACATGAAGGCAAACACAATACTAAATATTTTAATACCAACATATAATGCCAATTACCATACAAAAGATTGCAAAGGAAATCCACTTTGGAATGGTCAGCAATCCCTACTGGGAGCTTAAACCTGGAGTTAATGAGTATTCAAACTTCACCGCAATTCCAGCAAACTGACAAAAGAACTTGTCAGGAAAGCCTTTGTGATTTTTTTTTTGTCTTCAGTAAGCTTAATATTTTTCCTTAATCAGCAAATCTACAATTTAACATGTATTGGCTCTTTTCCTGATAAATTCTGGAACAGGATTGAAAACATTGAGAAAATATGAAGTTGCTCATGCTGTTCTCACTGTTTTCAGTATGGGTGTGCTGTAAAAGCATCAACTGTTCCATCATCAGGGAAAGAGTTAATACATATTGGCTGTGTATACTTCTATGTTTTTCTGTTTTAGGTAAAAAGTGTACAAGATTCAATTTGTTGGACGTTTATTTAACTTTACTTCAATTGTGTTTTTATATGAACTTTGTGTTTAATGATTGTGGAGTAGTGAAGACTTTAGGAGATCAATAATTGACATTTAGTAGAGGAGGTGGCTATTCCTTGCAAGTGATCGGAAATATCTTGTTGGACATCCTTGGTAATTGTTGTCTTTTTTAATCATAATTTCCTTTAATACATTTTTATTGCTAAATAAACATTTTTACAGAAACAATTAAAACTAGAAGCCTCAACTTTGGTCACGGCTGGTAGACTCGTAAGGGGTAGCCGGCCATTCTGTCTGTCTGTCTGTGTTTCTTAGTGTTCCACCGCTTCTTTAATCGGTGCACCCTCTTGGAGGTATAAGTTTAACGATAGAGAGCTCAAATCTATTGTGGTGCTTTTATTTACACGTGTGTGGCTTAACTTATTTATTTACACTGTATTTAAAATACTGTCTTTTCTGGATAGTCAGGTAGTGGACGCCCGCTTAAGGGCCACGATACGTCTCCTGTGTATTTTGGATAAGTACTCCCTTGTATACAGTTCCAGCAACCCCAGCCTCTCGTCCCCCAAATCGTTGGTATCAAGGAGCACAGACGCATCCAATGTAATTTGAGTCAAGAATTCTGGGTCACTGAGCTGTGATGTCTGATAATCTGTAATAACATGGCTTGCTGACAACCTGTCTCTGTAAGCTTTCCTCTTGGCTGATAAGAATTCACATTCACTAATAAAGTGCTGCCTGGTTTCAGGAGCAACTGCACACAATTTACAGTTAGGATTAACCGCGTGCTGATTGAAGGCAGCTCGATTTGCTTGAAGGATGTACGTACCCGTCAATAACTTACACTTAATTTGTGCCCGTCTATTATCATGAACATTATCCCTAACAGTTGACCAAATATGGTGGCACTTGCCAATTTTCAGAACATTTGGATTAAGATATTTAGTAGAGGTTTTATTTGCAATATCGGACTTCCAGAAGGACTCCACACTTTCATGTATTCTTTGGTTAAGTGTACGTTTCCATTCTGCTTTGGAAGGGGGATTGCTGATCAAATGAAATATTGATGGCAGCTCATACTGTTCAAGAATACTTTGAATATGAGTAAACATACTCTTTTGAGGCTTTTCTCTCATAATTAATTGCCTTTTTGCTATTTCTAGCTCGACTGAATTTGGGTTACTAATAATGCCAGCAAAGAGGTTAAGCAGGGTTTTGTGTAGCACAGCTTCCAGAGGCAAGATGCCAAGCATAGCCATACAGGCAGAGTTTGAGACATTGTCAGGTAGACCCTGAATTTGTTTCAGGCATTTTCTTTGAAAGCTTTCGAGAATCTCAATATCTCTCTTTTTAAGCAATTGAACATCGAGACCATACAGGAGTCTCGGAACAACAAAAGTCGACCATACGTGACCGTTCTGGGCAGCTTTCACCCCATTGCCCCCATGGAACCCAGCCCCCATTAAGGAGTAAGCAGTCTTCCGACCCAAAGAGATTCTTCCTGTTATATCAGCACTTCCGGACGTTTTCCTAACAATGCCTAGATGTGTGGCGGAATCTGTCACATCAACCCTATTCCCTGAGAGAAAAATATCCATTTCGAGAACTTGCCTTTTCTTATAACTGAACCATAATAGATGACTTTTTGTAGGATGGACACAATATCGTTCTCGGTTTGCACTGTGTTCTACATCCCATACCATCACTTGCATGTCTGTCTGACACTGTGCCAGAAGCGCCAAATCATCGGCAACAGTTATGTGCGGTATGCTGATGGATCCTATTATCATTCCTGGATACCTGTTCTCCAACTGCAACAGCAAGGGATTATTATATCTCTTGTAATGTCCCATTATGTACTCAAAATCCTTACGAGAACTCCCGGCTATGATTTACAAAGCTTAAAAATGTCAACAAATTGGTGAGTGTTCCCTATTGATGAATTTCAGTCACCTTTGTTAACATATTTTGAAAAATCGGGCAGCGTTATTCTCAACAACTTTTATTTCTGCATCAGAAAAGATAGGTTTGGATATGAAAAAGCAAGTTGTGGATTTTTAATTTAATTTCTGCTGGAGGAAGGATGTCATATATTTCGGTTTTTACTTGTTTTCTAGTGCAATTTTCAGCTACCGGGCTATGCAAAACTTAGCTATCATGTCAAATAAGACGTTATTTGAATTATTTCAATGTAGAAATGCATTAGCTGCAGAATTTTTGCAAGATTTGTTCCAGTTGCTGAATGAAGAAGCGAACTGTATTCAGACACCCATTAGCAGGCTTTTCCTGTGCCAGTAAGGTGTAATATTTTCGTAAGGGGTAATCAGCCTCGTAAGTCATAATCGGCACAAATATTAAAGTCCCTGGGTTCAAACTGTGAAAGTTTTGCCTATGTATTTCAAGATGTCTAATTTGACATGATAGTAAAGTTTTGCATAGCCCCAGTAGCTGAAAATTGCACTAGATAACAGGTAAAAACAGAAATATCTGGCAACCTTCCTCCGGCAGAAATAAGTAAAAAAAAATGACCACTTGCCTTTTCATGGCCACACCCCTTTTTACTGATGCAGAAATGAAATTGGTTGAGAATAGCATTGTCGGATTTTTCAAAATACGTTTACAAAGTTGACTAAAAATCATTAATCAGGAACACTCACCTATTTGTTGACATCTTTTAGGCCTCATAAGCCATGGCCTGAAGTTCACATAAGGATTTTGAGTGCATAGCCGCTGGTTGCCCGATAGTCTTGCAGCCGTGTTGGTGTTCTATGTAATTTTGATAACTTTATGTCTTAATGGACGTTTTTTCTTGCTTGTTTTTGTTCTTTCATTTTTGTTTCTCCCCATATACTCCAATCTTAACGGCCCCCATCCATTCATGCAGCCTATCTATTTCTTCAAGCCCCAAGGGTGTCACACACCACTGATGAATGCATTATTTGATTATTTGCAATAAGTGAAATATTCTTTAAAAGACCATAAAACGGTAGAAAAGAAAATAAGCTTGCCCAGGCAAAGTTTGGATAGGTGAACTGACCTGCAAAAACATAACTAAAATAGTGTTGACTTGGCCATTAGACCCAAATACAAACAAACAACGGACTAGAAAAATAATCTATACTTTGATGTTTCCCTAAAGGGTTTCAATGATGCTATATAAGCTAGGAGCCTCAAATTTTGTTTACAGTGCAATGATAAGGAATTGTGCAACATGCAAGAGACATTTGGTTTCAGAATGAATCAAAGTACTGAGAGTACTGGTGGATCGATCGTCATGAACTGAGAATCGGACTGTTCGTTTAAGTAGGCACAGTAGATCTGATCAGACACCTCGTTGAGTGGCGTCTGATTATGAAAATTCTGTTTGCCAATGGCCATGTGCATGAGCACAGTCCACCTGCCCCCGCCCATCGGGATGGACCGCTTGATGCTTCCACGCCGAGCTGAAATGGACCGCACACAGGTACTGGTAAACCGCTTAGAGGATCTAAGCCTGCCCAGGCAAAATGGTGCAAGTCCATGTCACAAGCCTATTTGGTTTCATTGCCGGCTGAGCAGACGGCCTCTGATCGTTTGCAAAATTCAGCATACATAGCCTGCCAAGATACAAAAGATAGCTCTGACCTGCATAAAAATAATGCAAGAAAGATCGAGGTATTGTCATAGCTCCTTCATCTGCGTCATCGTCGTCTGCGTCATGCAAAAACTGACAATTTTAAATATCTCCACCATTACTTCATGTATTGCCTTCAAACTCACACCACTTCTTCATAATGACAACCCGCATTACTGTGACAAGTTTCAAGGTCATGACCTCAAGGTCAAGGTCACTTTGGCTATTTTTAGAAAAACTTTATCGCTCTAGCACCTACATTTTTCAAGGGATTTTAATATAACTTCACAATAATGTTGCTTATGATAATATCTCGAGCGACTTTATCTTTCAAGGTCATGGCCTCAAGGTCAAGGTCACTGTGGCTATTTTTAGAAAAAACTTTGTCATAGCTCTAGCGCCTACATTTTTCAATGGCTTTTAATATAACTACACACAAATATTGCTTATGATAATATCGCGAGCGAGTTTGACTTTCAAGGTCATGGCCTCAAGGTCAAGGTCACTGTGGCTATTTTTAGAAAAACTTTATTATCGCTCTAGCGCCTACATTTTTTAAACGGATTTTAATATAACTTCACACAAATGTTGCTTATGATATCTCGAGCGGGTCATGGCCTCAAGGTCAAGGTCACTGTGGCTATTTTTGGAAAAACTTTGTTATTGCTCTAGCGCCTACATTTTTCAACAGATTTTAATATAACTTCACACAAATGTTGCTTATGATAATATCTCGAGGGGGTCATGGCCTCAAGGTCAAGGTCACTGTGGCTATTTTTAGAAAAACTTCATTATCACTCTAGCGCCTACATTTTTCAAAGGATTTTAATATAACTTCACACAAATGTTGATTATGATAAAATATCTCGAGCAGGTTATAGCCAAGGTCACTGTGGCTATTTTTAGAAAAACTTTGTTATCACTCTAGCGCCTACATTTTTCAACGGATTTTAATATAACTTCACACAAATGTTGCCTATGATAATATCTCCAGCTAGTTTTACTTTCAAGGTCATGACTTCAAGGTCAAGGTCACTATGGCTATTTATAGAAAAACTTTGTTATTGCTGTAGCGCCTATATTTTTCAACAGAGATACAATATAACTTCTTCATACTGACAAGCAGAGTACAGCTAAGCGTTGGCACCCGCATGCGGTGCTCTTGTTCTACTTCTATTAATAACCATAATGTGAGTCAGTGCGTGACAAAACATACAAGAAAGCTTGAGTGACCAGCGAAGACTCAGATCAGCCTGCTCATCAGCTCATTCTGATCAGAGTCTTCGCTTGTCACATGTACCTACTACATGCTACGGTTTATGCAAAGAGACATAAGCAAAAGGTCTTGTCACAGAGGATGGGTGTGCTGGCTGATTTAAGTCTACTGGTTGCATCGGTCATGGTTTTGTCATGCGCCTGCTCATATTGGTTTTCCGGATTCAGTGACGGTCACATGGACAATCGCAACTTTCCAGATTTTGCCATTTTACTAAATCTGGATCGACCATAAACGCTTTATCCAATAAAAAGTAAAGATTATGCAAATGGGAAGAATTAAATATCAATACAGTTTGAGTATCTCAGATAGGTGATGGTAAGTTTTACATCGAACCAACAGTTAAGGTCATATGGAGCAAGACCTCAGTTTAAAGACTCATCAGAAAGTCTGGAGAAGCCTGGGGTCGAACCTATGATCCCTGATTTATGAGGCGAGTAGCTTATCCAATAGACAATCAAGGCTCTTGAATTCGGAGATAAAGTGTTAAGGTATGCAGACATGCAGTAAATGTTTACCTCGTTAGAAAAGCAGAACTCTGATTGCCATTGCACATACAAACATCCTAATCAACCTGTTTGTCCTTGTACTATGCAGTTTCGCACATTTTGTTTTATGTATTTAGAGGTAAGAGATGCCTAGAAAAAAGTGTTGGAAGAAAGGAGAGGCTAAGAAGGGGAATAAAAGTGCCATGTCCAGAAATGAATGTAAATATGACAACGTACTTGACAGGACTGAGGAGCTGGCCTCGTTAAAAACAGAAAACCGTGACATACATGTACGACAAGTTAACAAACTTGTCGGCTCAAAATCTGCTAAAAATTTGCCAAATAACCTGCCAAATAACCTGCCAAATAATTGTGTTACTCCATCATCCACAGAAACTAGAAGTGAAGCATATGGTGAAGTTATTGCATCAATATTGCCTTAACTTATTTCTGAAGCTTACGAAAATACAGCAAGTTTTACTGCATTTTCTGTGACATTGTCTGAATCTGATTCAGCTTTTGCTCAGAGTCATCAAACTTTAAATGAACAGAAAAATACTGAAGACTTTTCTAGCCAAACTGATAGTGCTTTGTCTACTTTTGAGAAAGAGTTTGACATAACAAGTGTTGCTTCGAATAAGAACACTGATATTAGTAGATCTTCTTGTCAGTCTTGGAATTCACATGAAATGGTATTTGGTTCTTTTCACCAAAATGATGGAAGATTTTCACCTGGATCTAGAGGATTTCAATGTACAGCTAATGCACTTAGTATGTTGGCCCACACAGTTACCACTGAAACATACTGTACCTCTTTATTAGATAAAATCCTTTGTGATGGTGATGACTTATATTGTTCAATTATAAATAAGTTGAAATCTGAAGGAAAGTATGTGCAACCTTTATTGAGCTTAGAAGAAGTACCAGATACCTTCAACATTGCAGGTAGTCATTTTATTGTCATAAAGCAGCCTATAATAAGTGGTATTCTTGTTGAAGCTGGAATTGTCACTGGCCTTTCTACACTTCATTCTGCTTTAGAGAATGCTTTCATTGATAACACAGCTGGTCTTTTAACTACTGGTGCCATTTGTTCAGCTTTAGCAAAAAAAGGAGAAGTTTTCTATTTCTTTGATTCACATTCACATGGAAAAAATGGGTTATCGACATGTGATGGAACATCAGTGATAATATCTTTCACATCACTGGAAGATGTTGTAGCCTTTCTGTATGCATTTTATGATAGCTTATCAATTGACTTTAATGCACAGTTTGACTTTTTACCTGTTACAGTAAAATTGAATCTTAAGGCACATACTGCAGAGAATCTTTCAGAAAGTCTTCTTGTTTCTTATTTTAAGGATCAAAATGCAAGACAGCAAGCATTGCAACAAAAAAAATCATACAAAGCTAGTAGTCTAACTGCTTCTCAGAAGGCCAGTAAAACCCAAACCCGCAAATTATACCACCAAATGTACAAGAGAAAACAGAGAATATCAGTTGCTTTCAAAGAAAAGGAAATTGCTCAGAAAAGAGACGCTAGACAGAAACCAGGTGTTTTAGCAAAGGAATATGCTCAAAAACGGGAGTATAGACAGAAACCAGGAGTTTTAGCTAAAGAAAGTGCTCAAAAACAGGAGTTTAGAACTAAACCAGGTGTTTTAGCAAAGGAACGTGTTTGTAAACAGGAGAGTAGAAATAAACCAGGTATTTTAGCAAAGGAATGTGCTCTTAAACAGGAGTTTAGAACTAAACCAGGTGTTTTAGCAAAGGAACGTGCTCGTAAACAGGAGAGTAGAAATAAACCAGGTGTTTTAGCCAAAGAACGTGCTCAAATGCAAGATTATAGACAGAAACCAGGTGTTTTAGCAAAAGAACGTGCTCAGAAGCAGGTGTCTAGACAGAAACCGGGTGTTTTAGCAAAAGAACGTGCTCAAATGCAAGATTATAGACAGAAACCAGGTGTTTTAGCAAAAGAACGTGCTCAGAAGCAGGTGTCTAGACAGAAACCGGGTGTTTTAGCAAAAGAACGTGCTCAGAAGCAGGTGTCTAGACAGAAACCGGGTGTTTTAGCAAAAGAACGTGCTCAAATGCAAGATTATAGACAGAAACCAGGTGTTTTAGCAAAAGAACGTGCTCAGAAGCAGGTGTCTAGACAGAAACCGGGTGTTTTAGCAAAAGAACGTGCTCAGAAGCAGGTGTCTAGACAGAAACCGGCTGTTTTAGCAAAAGAACGTGCTCAGAAGCAGGTGTCTAGACAGAAACCGGGTGTTTTAGCAAAAGAATGTGCTCAGAAGCAGGAGTCTAGACAGAAGCCAGGTGTTCTAGCAAAGGAACGTGTCAAAAAGCAAGAGTATAGAAGAAATCCAATCATTAAAGAGGGTGAAAGGATAAAAAGACAACAGTCAAGGCAGGAAAAAAGAAAATTACAAGAAAATGAAAGCCATAAGTGCCGTAAAAGATGTAAGATTCTGGAAGAAAATCAATCAATGATAAATGCATTCGAGGTAAAGACAGGTAAACAGTATAAAAGTATAGAAGAAGCCATTGATCTTTTTCATAGAAATATTGCTGCAGGGCCCATATATGTTTGTACTTGTTGCCACCAAACTTGGTTTCAAAAGAGTGTTTCAGTACTAAAGAAAACGTGTTTATCAGCTACATTTAAACACAATTACTGCACAAAAATGATATCAGGCAATAATGAAGAATGGATTTGTCATACATGCTTATCAGCATTAAAGGATGGTAAAGTTCCTAAACTTTCCTTAGCAAATGGAATGAAATGGCCAGACAAACCACCTGAGTTAGATTTGTATCAGCTTGAAGAAAGGTTAATTGCATTACGCATTCCTTTCATGCAGATAAGAGAACTTCCACGTGGAGGTCAATACTCAATAAAGGGAAATGTTATCAATGTTCCAGTAGATATTCAACCAACTGTAAACTCACTTCCAAGGCCTATGGATGACACCTTTACTGTTGCTGTTCAGCTTAAGAAGAAATTATCATACAAAAAGGTAGACTTCAAGGAAAATGTAAGACCACTTAGAGTTTTAACAGCATTACATTGGCTTGTGAACAAGAGCGAACTGTATAAAAAATCAGACCTTGTCATTGATGACAAATGGTTTCAAGAAGTTACTAATAGTGCAGAGGATACTGTTAGAGAGTTTTTAGAAGATTGCAATAGACAGTCAAAGGAAAATGAAAGAAACAATGATTTTGGGCTGAAACAAGATAATGATTCTGCATTAGATTCAGAAAGGGTCGTAGAAGGATATGATTCTGATGGTTTCAGTGAGATAGATAGTGATGAAAATGTTGGGAATGTAGATACCTTGGTGGACGATGCTAATGTTGAAAGCAAAAATGATCAGACCTTTACATTTGCACCAGGTGAAGGACAACATCCACTCAGCTTGTATCAGGATAAAGATGCTGAATTTTTATGCTTTCCAACTATTTACTGTGGTCAGAGAAGACTTGATAATGATAAAAGACAAACGCCAGTTCATTACAGTGATATTGTAAAATGGGAGTTGCGAAGTGTTGATAGAAGAGCAGCACAATCAGTCCCAAATATCTTCTTCAAACATAAGAAACTACAAATGAAACAAATAAGTGACAAAGTTAATTTAGCTCTGAGAAGATGCAAAAACAAAGGGAAGACAATTACTGCGGCTGAAGCTAGAGATCCAGCATGCATGGATAAGCTTGTAAAATTAGACGAAGGTGATTACATATTTCGTCAGCTTAGAAATTCTCCAGCCTATTTAGAAGCTAGAAAGAAAGATATATTTGCAATGATAAGACAGCTTTCCTTACCCACATGGTTTATGTCATTATCAGCTGCTGACACAAGGTGGAATTATCTCTTGAAGATTTTAGCGAAACTGAATGATGCGGTTGATTATTCTGATGAGGAAATCAAGGCTCTGACATGGCAAGAGAAAACAAAACTTGTTCAGAAAGACCCAGTTACATGTTCAAAATATTTTGATCACAGGGTACAGGAATTTATCAATACAGTGCTGAAAAATGAATATCAACCAGTTGGAAAAATTACTGATTTCTTCTATAGAGTCGAATTTCAACAGCGTGGTTCTCCTCATATCCATATGCTTGTTTGGATTGAGAATTCTCCTGTATTGGCAAAAAAATCTGATGAGGAAATAATTGAATTTGTAGATCAGTATCTAACTTGCAGCATTGAAGATGATGACATCGCTGATCTTGTAGATCTTCAAAGGCATAAACATTCAAAGTCTTGTAGAAAGAAAGGACATGCAATATGCAGATTCGGGTTTCCATTGCCTCCTCTTCCAAGAACAATGCTGTTACATCCACTGGATGAAGACGTAGATAATTACAAAAGAAAATACTCAAACCTTCAGAAGACCATGAATGAGTATAAAGATAACTCTGAAATACTTTTTGATGAATTTTTGGAGAAAATTGTCAAAATGGACTTTGAAGATTATATAAAATGTATCAGAAGTTCTTTAAACACTGCTAAAATGTTCTTGAAGCGCAAGCCAAATGAAATGAGAGTTAATTTATTTAACAAGCAAATACTCCTTGGTTGGAAGGCAAATCTTGACATTCAGATCATCCTTGAACCTTATGGTTGTGCAACATACGTGGTTGGTTATATCAGTAAATCTCAGAGAGGTATGAGCGCACAGCTTGAAGCAGCAGCAAAGGAAGCTAGAAAAGGTAACTCTGATTTGAAGAAACAAGTCAGACATATTGGAAATGTCTTTTCCAACTGTGTTGAAGTGAGTGCACAAGAAGCTGTATACCTGACTTTGCAGATTCCTTTAACAAAAGCTACAAGGGATGTTGTTTTCATCAATACATCTACTGCAGAAGAAAGAGTGTTTTTGCTTAAACCTAAATCTATTCTAGATGAATTACCTCCTGAATCAACTGACATAGAATCAGATAATATGATTCAAAGATATTCTAAAAGGCCTAGGCAGCTTCAGCAGTTCTGTCTAGCCGATTATGTTTCTAAAGTTGACATCATATATCCTAAAGGAAATAGTTTGCCAGAGAAAACTAAAGACAAAAATGAAGATGATGCTTCGGCAAGTGCTTCTAGTGATGACTGTGAAGCTGATGATGAGGTTGATAAATTTGAAAGTTGTGCTTCAAACATGTTATGCATGACCAAAAATGGTACCAGATATAAACTCAGAGCAACACCCAAGATAATACGCTATGTAAGATACAATAAAAAGAAAGATCCGGAGAATTATTAAAGAGAAAGACTTATGCTTTTTATGCCCTGGAGGAATGAAGCAAAAGACTTGATTGGTTCATTTGACACTTTTAAAGCACATTACATTACATTGAAAGCTACCATAGAACCTAAACAAAATGAGTATGAGCATCATGTAGAAGAGCTTGAAATCGCAAGGCAAATGGCAGAAGCAGATGAAGATGCATATGATAAAATAGCTCCAAATACAGAACAAGAAAATAGGGAAGCTGAAGAGGAAGGTGAAAGAGAAGCAGAGCCTTTCATATACTTCAATCCAGACAGGGTAGTAGAACATAGACAGTATGATATTGGTATAGAGATACAGGCCACTTGTTCAGTACCATCTGTTGAAACTAACAGTGTTATACTGCCAGAAGATCAATATTTACTTTTACTCAGAAGTTTGAATTTAAAGCAACGGGAATTCTTCAATCATGTTATCTTTTGGCTGAAATACAAAGAAGAGCCACTATATACCTTTTTGTCAGGTGGAGCAGGTGTTGGCAAATCAGTTCTTATTAAAGCTCTTTATCAAAGTTTGTACAGAATCTTGAATCTTAGAGAGGGAGAAAATCCTGATGACATCAGAATCCTTCTTTGTGCTTATACAGGAAAAGCAGCTTACAATATCAATGGTGTAACAATTGCTTCAGCTTTTTTGAAAAAGTTTAAACAAGTGAATGAACTTTTGTCAGCTGATGAATTAAACACATTCAGAGTTAAATACAGGCATTTGAAATTGATCATTATAGATGAAATATCTATGGTAGGAACAAGCACACTAAGCTTCTTAGACACACGCTTGCAACAATTGACAGGAACAAAAACAACATTTGGTGGAATAAGCATTATTGCTGTTGGTGATCTGTATCAAATGATGCCTGTTTGTGACAAATGGATATTCAGTGATCCATCAAAGGGTGCTTCAGCACTAGCTCCTAATTTATGGAAAGATCATTTCAGAATGTATGAACTTGTTGATATCATGAGACAGAAAGATGATATTCACTTTGCACAGTTGCTGAATCGTCTGAGGCAAAATGAGCTGACAGAAGATGACAGAATTGAGCTAAGGGGGCACACTGTTGATCCTGAAGTAGATGCTTATCCAAAACAGGCTCCTCATTTATTTACCGAAAACAAGTTTGTGGCTAGACACAATGATAGTGTTTTGAGCAGATTATCAGAGGAAAAAATCATTATTCCTTGTCATGATACAGTTGTTGCTGCTAACATCTCAGCACAAAAAAGCAAAACTCTAATTGAGTCACTTCCAGAAGATTCTAACAAAACAGCAAATTTAGAAAAACATTTGAAAATAGCAGTTGGAATGGTTTATGATATAACAGTAAATATCAATGTAGAGGATGGTTTGACAAATGGATCCACATGTGTTGCAAAATACATTGAACGTAAAATGGAAGGAACTGATCGACCAAGTATAATTTGGGTTTTGTTTGATGATCCTAGCATTGGCAGTTTGACACGTGAGAAATCTTTTAATAGGGGTTTGTACAGTTCAAACATTCATAAGGCCTGGACACCAATATTTGACATAGAACGATCATTCATATACAATTTTAAAACTTATCAGAGAATTCAGTTTCCTTTGAAACCTTCAGCTGGAAAAACAGTCCATAAAGCCCAAGGGTCTACAGTTGATGAAATCGTTGTGGACTTGTCTCAATCAAGAGTTAGGAAACAACCACATATTCACTATGTTGCTTTAAGCAGAGTAAGAAAACTGGAAAATTTGTTCATTTTGAATCTTAATGAAGAAGCTTTGGCTGTTGATGAAAAGGTCAAAGTAGAGATGCAGCGGTTGCAAACAGAAGGTCTTCTTGAACTCTGTTATACTCCACTCTACAAAGTTGATCCTGGTAAAATAAAGGTTCTGTTTAACAATGCAAGGTCCTTGCACAAGCATTTTCATGAAATTGAGCATGAACCAAATGTGTTATCAGCTGATGTTGTTGGCTTTGCAGAAACTAGGCTATGCTCAAGAGATGAGAATATTCAGTTTAATCTCAATAGGTTCAGGCTGATAAGGCTAGATGAAACACAACAATATACTGCCAATAGACCTTATCATGGACTTGCTTTATATGTAAGAGAATGTCTAGAAATTCAGAAGATAGACAAATTCCATTCTAGTGCATGTGAATTCATGCTGGCTACTTTAAAGAAAGGTTACAAGTGTTCTTTTCAAGTTGTGGTTTTCTACAAGTATCCCAAAAGCTCGCAAACTGCTCTGAAAAATAATATGTTATGCCATTTGATGCCATTGATAGATTTGAATGCCAAATTAGTTATTCTTGGAGATTTCAACTTGGATGCAAATATGACCGCTTTGACTTTTGTAGATTTTATGCATACACAGTTAGGATGCGAACAGCTCATCAGCAAACCTACTACTGATTCTGGGTCATTGCTAGATCTGTTGTTTGCAAATTGCCCATGTTCTAGTGATGTTATTGAAGCTTACTGGACTGATCATAAGCTGATCTATGGTGCTTTTGAGACATAAATTTGAACACAAACCAGAAATATGCCTGTAGTTATATCAGAAAAATGCCAGGAGTTAAAAAAAATATGTCAGGAGCTTACAAGAAGTGTGCTAGGAGTTTAAAAGAAATATGCCAGGAGTTTACATTGTACCAGGAGTTTTCTAGAAACATGTCAGGAGATTACAAGAAATATGTCAGGAGTTAACAAGAATTGTACCAGTAGTGAACAAGAAATGTGCCAAAAGTTTACTGAAAATACGCAAGTTTGTGAGGAGGTTACAAGAAATATGCCAGGAGTTTACAAGAAATGTACCAGGAGTTTGTCAGAAATATGCCAGGAGTTTACAAGAAATGTGCCAGTAGATTACAAGAAATATGCCAGGAGGTTACAAGAAATATGTCATGAGGTTTCAAGAATTTTACCAGGAGTTTTCAAGAAATGTGCCAGAAATTTACTAAAAATATGCTTGGAAGTTTGCCAGAAATGTGCTAGGAGTTACAAGAAGTGTGCAAGGAGCTTACAAGAAATATGCCAAGAGATTACAAGAAAAGTGCCAGGAGATTACAAGTAATATGGCAGGAGGTAACAAGAATTTTGTCGGGCGTTTACAAGAAATGTGCCAGGAATTTACTTAAAAAATTGCCAGGAATTGCCAGAAATGTGCCAGGGGTTTACAAGAAGTGTGCGAGGAGTTTATAAGGAATATGCCAGGAGTTTGCAAGAAATGTACCAGGAGCTTATTAGAAATATGCCAGGTGTTTACAAGAAGTATGTCAGGAGGTTACAAGAATTGTGCCAGAAGTTCACTGAAAATATGCTAAAAAGGTTGCCAGAAATGTGCCAGTAGTTTTATCCAAAAGCTGTAGGAGTTGATGGCCTTATCTATCAAAGAGCAAGACAGAAATGTTTCAGACTGGTAGATATGTCAATGGATGGAAAACAGAGGGGAAAAATGATCAAGGAAAAGACAAACGGCATAACATAGGAAAAATATGCAACATGATATGGAATAGAATACAAAATATATATAGCATTTTATTTAATTTTGTTCACTTCAAAGCGTGTATCAGCACTGCCAAATACTTAGTTGTTGCCAAACAAATGATAATACTGCTAACCAGTAAATTGAAGTTTTATAAACTTATATGGCAAGAGCTACTCCAGGGTGGAGTTGATAGCCATGAATGTGCGCACAAAATTGCACTTTTGCTAAAAACATATATATCTTGGCAAGGTCTGAGTCAGACAAGCTTCCTTGTCTGGCAACAAGTTTTGATAATTTGATGCTGGAGAGGCTGTGTGAGGGGAAGAGTCATGTTCTTACGCTACCTGGGCCCCTAACATTTTGGCTTGCAAGAGGTAAAAGAGGTAAGGGTCTGTGTTTTTTTTTTTGTTGTTGTTGTTTTTGGTTTTGGTTTAACAGCCCTTTCAAGATTTTTTCACTAATATCGAGCATATCATTAATCAAAGGTGGGTTAAAACCAGAGTACCTGGACTTGAACTACAGCAGTGAGAGACCTTTTTTTTTTTTTTTTTTTTTTTTTGGTCGGCGCCTCCTCCCCTATCCGACCCCATTTTTAGCTCACCTGAGCCGAAGGCTCATGTGAGGTATTAGTATACCACGAGCCGGCGTCCGTCGTCCGTCGTCGTCGTCGTCCGTCGTCGTCGTCCGTCGTCGTCGTCCGTCGTCCACACTTTCAAAGAAGTATATCTCCGGAACCAGTGGGCCAATCTTGATCAAATTTCATGTGAAGCATTATCAGGTAGGGGGAAAGGCTGCATACTGTTTTCGGGCAGATCGGATTGGAACTCTGGTTGCCATGGCAACAAATAGCTCCCATAGACTTAACATAGGAAAAAGTTTGTCATCACTCTAGCTCCGTCAATTTTTTAGCTCACCTGACCGAAGGTCATGGTGAGCTTTTGTGACAGTAAGATGTCCGGCGTCGTCGTGCGTCGTCCGTCGTCCGTCGTCCGTCGTGCGTAAACTTTTTCTTGTGAACACACTAGAGGCCACAGTTTTTGTCCAATTATCATCAAACTTGCTCAGAATGATAATCATGACAATATCTCGGTCAAGTTCGAATTTGGGTCATGTCGGGTAAAAAAGTAGGTCAGTAGGTCAAATCATAGAAAAACCTTGTGAACACTCGAGAGGCCACAATTTTGGTCCAATCATCATCAAACTTGCTCAGAATGATCATTGTGACAATATTTTAGTGAAGTTTGAATATGGATCATGTCGGCTTAAAAAGTAGGTCAGCGGGTCAAATCATAGAAAAACCTTGTGAACACCCTAGAGGCCACAATTTTGGTCCAATCATAATCAAACTTGCTCAGAATGATCATCATGACAATATCTTGGTCAAGTTCGAATATGGGTCATGTCCGGTCAAAAAGTAGGTCAGTAGGTCAAATCATAGAAAAACCTTGTGAACACTCTGAAGGCCACTGTTTTGGTCCAATTATCATGAAACTTGCTCAGAATGACCATTGTGACAATATTTCAGTCCAGTTCGAATATGGGTCATATCGGGTTAAAAAGTAGGTCAGCGGGTCAAATCATATAAAAACCTTGTGAACACCCTAGGGGCCACAATTTTGGTCCAATCATAATCAAACTTGCTCAGAATGATCATCATGACAATATCTCGGTCAAGTTTGAATATGGGTCATGTCCGGTTGAAAAGTAGGTCAGTAGGTCAAATCATAGAAAAACCTTGTGAATACTCAGGAGGCCACAAGTTTGGTTAAATCATTAATCTTGCTCAGAATGGTCATTGTGACAATATCTTGGCTAAGTTTGAATAAAGGTCTTTTCGGGTCAAAAAGTAGGTCAGTAGGTCAAATTAAAGAAAAAACTTGTGAACACTCTAGTTTTACATAGACTTATATAGGGAAAATCTTTAAAAATCCTTTTCTCTGAAACCACAAGGCCTAGGTCTTTTATATTTGGTATGAAGCTTCATCTAAAAGACCCCTAACAAGATTATTCAAATGATAGTGCTGAGGCCAAAAATGTCCCCGCCCCCGGGCCCTTTGGTTTTACATAGGCTTATATAGGGAAAATCTTTAAAAATCTTCTGCTCTGAAGCTGCAAGGCCCAGGACTTTGATATTTGGTATTAAGCTTTATCTAGTGGACCCCTACCAAGATTGTTCAAATTATAGTGCTGGGGCAAAAAATGCCCCCGTTCCGGGGCCCTTTGGTTTTACATGGCCTTATATAGGGAAAATCTTTAAAAATCTTCTTCTCTGAAACCGCAAGGTCCAGGACTTTGATATTTAGAATGAAGCTTCATCCATTGGACCTCTACCAAGATTGTTCAAATTATCGCCCTTGGGCCAAAAATGCCCCCGCTCAGGGGCCCTTTGTTTTTACATAGACTTATATAGGGAAAATCTTTAAAAATCCTTTTCTCTGAAACCACAAGGCCTAGGTCTTTTATATTTGGTATGAAGCTTCATCTAAAAGACCCCTAACAAGATTATTCAAATGATAGTGCTGAGGCCAAAAATGTCCCCACCCCCGGGCCCTTTGGTTTTACATAGGCTTATATAGGGAAAATCTTTAAAAATCTTCTGCTCTGAAACTGCAAGGCCCAGGACTTTGATATTTGGTATTAAGCTTTATCTAGTGGACCCCTACCAAGATTGTTCAAATTATAGTGCTGGGGCAAAAAAAGCCTCCACCTGGGGCCCTTTGGTTTTACATAGGCTTATATAGGGAAAATCTTTAAAAATCTTCTTCTCTGAAACCGCAAGGCCCAGGACTTTGATATTTTGTATGAAGCTTCATCTAGTGGACCCCTACCAAGATTGTTCAAATTATAGCCCTTGGGCCAAAAATCCCCCTGCTCAGGGGCCCTTTGGTTTTACATAGACTTATATAGGGAAAATCTTTAAAAATCTTCTTCTCTGAAACCGCAAGGTCCAGGACTTTGATATTTAGAATGAAGCTTCATCCAATGGACCTCTACCAAGATTGTTCAAACTATCGCCCTTGGGCCAAAAATGCCCCCGCTCAGGGGCTCTTTGTTTTTACATAGACTTATATAGGGAAAATCTTTAAAAATCCTTTTCTCTGAAACCACAAGGCCTAGGTCTTTTATATTTGGTATGAAGCTTCATCTAAAAGACCCCTAACAAGATTATTCAAATGATAGTGCTGAGGCCAAAAATGTCCCCGCCGCCGGGCCCTTTGGTTTTACATAGGCTTATATAGGGAAAATCTTTAAAAATCTTCTGCTCTGAAACTGCAAGGCCCAGGACTTTGATATTTGGAATTAAGCTTTATCTAGTGGACCCCTACCAAGATTGTTCAAATTATAGTGCTGGGGCAAAAAAAGCCTCCGACTGGGACCCTTTGGTTTTACATGGCCTTATATAGGGAAAATCTTTAAAAATCTTCTTCTCTGAAACCGCAAGGCCCAGGACTTTGATATTTTGTATGAAGCTTCATCTAGTGGACCCCTACCAAGATTGTTCAAATTATAGCCCTTGGGCCAAAAATGCCCCCGCTCAGGGGCCCTTTGGTTTTACATAGACTTATATAGGGAAAATCTTTAAAAATCTTCTTCTCTGAAACCACAAGGCCTAGGTCTTTTATATTTGGTATGAAGCTTCTTCTAAAGGACCCCTACCAAGATGATTCAAATTATAGTGCTGGGGCCAAAAGTGGCCCCGTCCCGGGGCCCTTTGGTTTTACATAGACTTATATAGGGATAATCTTTAAAAATCTTCTCTGAAACCACAAGGCCCAGGACTTTGAAATTTGGTATGAAGTTGCATCTAATGGACCTCTACCAAGATTGTTAAAATTATAGCCCTGGGGCCAAAAATGCCCCCACTCTGGGGCCCTATGGTTTTACATAGACTTACATGGGGAAAATCTTCAAAAATCTTCTTCTCTGAAACCACAAGGCCTGGGTCTTTGATATTTGGTATGAAGCTGCATCTAGTGGACCTCTATCAAAATTATTCAAATTATAGCCCTGGTACCAAAAATGTCCCCGCTCCGGGGCCCTTTGGTTTTGCATAGACTTATATAGGGAAATCTTTAAAAATCTTCTCTGAAACTGCAAGGCCAAGGCCTTTGATATTTAGTATGGAGCTTTATCTAGTGGACCTCTACCAAGATTGTTCAAATTATAGCCCTGGGGCCACAAATGCCCCCACCCCGGGCCGGGGCCCTTTGTTTTTACATAGATTTATATAGCCCTGGGGCCATTTGGTTTTGCATAGGCTTATGTAGGGAATATCTTTAAAAAAAATCTTCTTCTCTGAAACTGCAAGGCCCAGGTCTTTGAAATTTGATGTGTAGCTTTATCTAGTGGACCTTTGCCAAGATTGTTCTAATTATAGCCTTTGTTGATGTTTGGTATGAAGCTTCACCTTTAAGACCTCCCTCAACATTATGCACATTAAAACCCTGGGGCCAATAATGGCCCTCTCTGGGGCCCACTTGTTACACTATGGATCAGGTGAGCGATCCAGGGCCATCATGGCCCTCTTGTTTCTGATTGTCTTCATTCTTGCAGATAACGAGGACAGGCATGAAATCTCGATCAAGTTCGATTTTGGGCTGAATCGGATTATTCACTCAGGAGTTACGTGCCCTTGAGCATTGAAAAAATTGCCTATTGACTTAACATGGGGAGAATGTTGTCATCACCGTAGCTGCTTCAATTATTTTCAGATTGGCTTTATTCTTGCAGATAACCAGCACAGCCATGAAATCTCGGTCAAGTTCGATGACTGGCAGAATCGGATCATTCACTTAGGAGTTACCTGCCCTTCTGTGTTTTTGCATTAGGGTTAATGGGAATTAGGAAAAAGCTTGTCATCACTCTAGCTCCTTCAATTTTTTTCTGATCGACTTCATTCTTGCAGATAACGAGGACAGGCATGAAATCTCGATCAAGTTCGATTTTGGGCTGAATCGGATTATTCACTCAGGAGTTACGTGCCCTTGAGCGTTGAAAAAATTGCCTATTGACTTAACATGGGGAGAATGTTGTCATCACCGTAGCTGCTTTAATTATTTTCAGATTGGCTTTATTCTTGCAGATAACCAGCACAGCCATGAAATCTGGGTCAAGTTCTATAACTGGCAGAATCGGATCATTCACTTAGGAGTTACCTGCCCTTGTGTGTTTTTGCATTAGGGTTAATGGGAATTTCAAAAATGTATATCTTAAAGACTACTTGGCCAACTTTGATCAAATTTCATGTGTCGCATTATTGGGCAAGTGGAAAGGCTTCATTAGGTTTTCAGGCAGATCTGAGTGGAACTCTAGTTGCCATGGCAACATCTAGCTCCCATAGACTTCACATAGGAAAAAGCTTGTCATCACTCTAGCTCCGTCAATTTTTTTCTGATCGACTTCATTCTTGCAGATAACCAGTACAGGCATAAAATCTCGGTCAAGTTCGATTTTTGGCCGAATCAGATAATTAGCTCACCTGAGCCGAAGGCTCATGTGAGGTATTAGTATACCACGAGCCGGCGTCCGTCGTCCACACTTTCAACGAAGTATATCTCTGGAACCAGTGGGCAGGCCTTGATCAAATTTCCTATGAACCATCATCAGGTAGGGGGAAAGGCTGTATTAGGTTTTCGTGCAGATCGGATGAGAACTCTAGTTGCCACAGCAACAAAGAGCTCCCATAGGCTTAACATAGGAAAAAGCTTGTCATCACTCTAGCTCCGTCAATTTTTTTCTGATCGACTTCATTCTTGCAGATAACGAGAACAGGCGAGTATCTCGATCAAGTTCGATTTTGGGCTGAATCGGATTATTCACTCAGGAGTTACGTGCCCTTGAGCGGTCTTAACATAGGAAAAAGCTTGTCATCACTCTAGCTCCGTCAATTTTTTTCTGATCGACTTCATTCTTGCAGATAACGAGGACAGGCATGAAATCTCGATCAAGATCGATTTTGGGCTGAATCGGATTATTCACTCAGGAGTTACATGCCCTTGAGCGTTGAAAAAATTGCCTATTGACTTAACATGGGGAGAATGTTGTCATCACCGTAGCTGCTTCAATTATTTTCAGATTGGCTTTATCCTTGCAGATAACCAGCACAGCCATGAAATCTGGGTCAAGTTCGATAACTGGCAGAATCGGATCATTCACTTAGGAGTTACCTGCCCTTGTGTGTTTTTGCATTAGGGTTAATGGGAATTTCAAAAATTTATATCTTAAAGACTACTTGGCCAACTTTGATCAAATTTCATGTGTCGCATTATTGGGCAAGTGGAAAGGCTTCATTAGGTTTTCAGGCAGATCTGAGTGGAACTCTGGTTGCCATGGCAACATCTAGCTCCCATAGACTTCACATAGGAAAAAGCTTGTCATCACTCTAGCTCCGTCAATTTTTTTCTGATCGACTTCATTCTTGCAGATAACCAGTACAGGCATAAAATCTCGGTCAAGTTCGATTTTGGGCCGAATCGGATTATTTGCCTTGGAGTTACCTGCCCTTGAGCATAAAAAAATACGTTTTGACCACGATAGCAACTTTATTTTTATTCAGATCAGCTTCAAACTTGCAGGTAACGTGGACAGGCATAAAATCTCAGTTAAGTTCGAATCGGAATATTGACCTCGGAGTTACATGACCTTGAGCGACAAAAAATTTGCCCATAGACTTTACATAGGGAAAATGTTGTGACTACGATAGCGACTTGAATTTTTTTCAGATCAGCTTCAAACTTGCAGGTAACGAGGACAGACATAAAATCTCGGTTAAGTTCGATTTTGGGCCGAATTGGATTATTTGCCTTGGAGTTACCTGCCCTTGAGCATAAAAAAATACGTTGTGACCACGATAGCAACTTTATTTTTATTCATATCAGCTTCAAACTTGCAGGTAACGAGGACAGGCATAAAACCTCGGTTAAGTTCAATTTTGGGCCGAATCGGAATATTGACCTCGGAGTTACGTGACCTTGAGCGACAAAAAAATTGGCCATAGACTTAATTAGGGAAAATGTTGCGACTACGATAGCGACTTGAATTTTTTTCAGATCAGCTTCAAACTTGCAGGTAACGAGGACAGACATAAAATCTCGGTTAAGTTCGATTTTGGGCCGAATCGGAATATTTGCCTTGGAGTTACCTGCCCTTGAGCATAAAAAAATACGTTGTGACCACGATAGCAACTTTATTTTTATTCATATCAGCTTCAAACTTGCAGGTAACGAGGACAGACATAAAATCTCGGTTAAGTTCGATTTTGGGCCGAATCTGAATATTGACCTCGGAGTTACGTGACCTTGAGAGACAAAAAAATTTGCCCAAAGACTTAACGTAGGGAAAATGTTGTGACAGAAATAGCGACTTGAATTTTTAGCTCACCTGAGCCAAAGGCTCCAGTGAGCTGATAGTATACCAAGGCTCCGGAGTCCGTCGTCTGTCATCCGTCCATCCGTCGTCCACACTTTCAATGAAGCATATCTCAGAAGGCAGTCGACCAATCTTGTTTAAATTTTATGTGTAGCACCATTGGGCAAGGGGAAAGGCTGCATTAGGTTTTGGAGCTAGTCTGGTTCATTTGTTCCTTCATTCTTCTTTCTCTCCATATAGAGATAATAGACCAATGTTAAATTTTTAATCAAAGATTTCTCAGGAACTATAAAAGCTAGAAGCATCAAATTTGGTATTCAGTAGAATAATGATGACTTATTTTGTGTAAGAGACATTGGGCTTTCTCAGCTTATTTGTTCATCTGTTCTTTCATTCTTCTTTCTCTCCATTTTGACCAATGTTAAATTTTCGTCAAAGATTTCTCAGGAACTATAGAAGCTAGAAGTCTCAAACTTGGAATGCAATGCAATAATGATGACTTATATCCTGTAAGGGTCAATGGGCTGGATTCTATTAACAGATTTAGAAGTCAAGTCTGTGAATTGTTAAAACTTAAGTTCCTCAGGTGAGGGGTTTAGGCTCATTGAGCCTCTTGTTTTTTACATACCGTGTAATTTATGTACATTATATTCCGTCTCCGTCACTCAGTGCGTATGTATGTATGTATGTATGTATGTATGTATGTATGTATGTATGTATGTATGTATGTATGTATGTATGTATGTGGCAGTGAGAGACCTTATGATTAAGAGTCAGCACTCTTATCCACTAGGCCACGAAGGCCCATCGGTACAGCTCTTTGACTAATCCTTGCATAAAGTGCATTTGTGCACAAGGTTCTAAAGCCATTGTGATCACCCTGCGTTCATCGAACATGTGTCATGCATCGTTAACATTTACCTTGTAAGCCCTCTAAAGGTGACAGCTTTACCTCAACCTTTATGTAGTTTTACAAGCAGTGGCACCTTTGCTTTGTGTCCTAAGAAGATACCTGGGTGATTGTGCCCGAATTTCATTTGTAGCATCCATTGGCTTTGGACTGCCATGATTTAATAAAGTATATGGCTGCCAGTGGGCTGTGTCCATCAGCTCTGGTGAGCATAGTTGCCCATGGGCCTCTTGTTAGGTTTACATTGGCATCTTAAGTACAATATTAAAAAATAATACCACAAGAATTTGTCAGTATATGCTTTATAAGTAGAATTTAAAAGTTTTAAAAAATTAACACTTATTAAATATTTCAAAAGCTAATTTCCCTCATGAATATTAATGAGCAATGCAAAACCTTTTTGGAAGTTGATGACAAAATGCCATTTTCAAAACTTTATATTTTTGGAACCGTTTGGAATTTTTCAACGCGGTTTTCAGTGCCATACTCTGTGAAACAAGGCCTTTGTGCTTTCATTGAGTTTAAAAAAAACACACAAAAAATCGTTGCATTTGATCTTTAAACCTTACGCTTCTCACCACTGTAGACTCAAGCCTGGCTCTGGTCATGTGCTGGATGCTAAGTTTTGTAATGGAAGGCCAGGTGGATTTTCTATGAGTACTCAGGGTTTTGCCCACCAGCTTGATATAACTGAAATAATCTTGAATGGGCGGTAGAACCCAAATGAAACTGTCCCTTCCCTTACCAATAGGGGTTTACTCTTAAGGAAAACTTTAGGAGTAGACCCCTTTTTGAAATCTGCTAAGTTTATAGGAAAACACATGCAGTCACAACAGTTGTCCCTCCCCTCCCCCCCCCCCCCCCTGTAAAAAAAGGCAGAAAATATGTCAGCTGCATCTATTTACCTTAATTACTGTTTGAACAACCCTCACCAGTCAGTCTTCACTGTCATTGTATTCAGAAAAAAATGTCTGTCTTATCACTAGAGGATTACTCTTGAGAGAAAGAACAATGAAAGGGGTGACTGTTTGAATAACCCTCGCCCATTAGTCTTTATGTTTCATACTCCATGCTGTGAATTCAAAAGTGGGCCATCACTTGGTAATTATACTTCCTGAATTATAATTTATGCTGTATCTATACTGAATGGGTGTAATAATTGAGTAGAGTCTTAAAAAAAAGAATCTTCACCCTTGAAGTTCAGGCAGAATGGTGTTTTGACTTCTTCTTTTTTTTCAGAGAAAAATCAGGTTTGACATTTTGTGTGAATCATATGCTAGAGGCTAGTCACATGAAATATCATAGTCAGGCATGACATTTAATGTTAATCATCTTCTAGTGTTGTCAAGGCCAATTTTTCCCTGAATATCAAAACAACAATGAAATGTCATTTGCTTTACAATTTTGATTGGTACTAAACAAGTAAAAATGGAGTTGGGGGTGGTAGTTGATCCTTCAAGCAGGCTTAAGGGGAATGGAATACCTGGCAGATTTTTCCGCCATTTTTCAAAGGAAAACAAATTTCGGGACTTCCTGTTTGCTTTTCTACAAACTCTGTCCCACTGAAAAATGGGTTTACTCTTAACTCTTTACCACTCAGGGATTTTGTGAATTTCGCTGATCTTCACAGTGTTGCACCTGACAGCAACTTCAACTAGCCATTGTTTCATAATGGATGGTCTGTTTTACATCAAACTAGGTATGAATGTTCATTGGGCAGTAGCCTTTCAAATGCAACCTTTCATGACTTGATCATTGTTGTCATGGTAAAGAGGGGGCATCTCAAAGTTGGCAAAAAGTCTGTTTTCACATGAATTTTTGACCACATTTTAATCTTCACACAGCTGTCAAGGCAACAACTAAGGTGTTTGGAACTGGCCTTTTTCACTGTTTGCAGCATGTTATATCAGCATCAATTTTCAGGCATTTTTGAGCCCAGATACCCTCAGATATAAATTTTAGCGGCCGGTTGGGCCATACACCCAAAATTTTTTCGGGATGTGAGGGGGGCATTGCCCCCCTTCAATTCCCCCCCCCCCCCCCCCCCCCCCCGAATATTTTTAGTGGGGAGGCGCACGAAATAACAGGTCACTTTTTTGCCCAACAAATCCTAAAGCAAACATAACTATCCAGGGGTAGAAATGCAGATTTTAGGTGCTTCTAGGGTTTAAAATGGGGGGGGGGGGTGCAGACACGTAAAAACACGTATCTGAGTGGTAAAGGATTAAAGGAAAGAATTTGCTATTCAGGAACAAATTCTTTCCTTTATAAGAGTTGACACCTATTGACATGGGAGACAAAAATACCTTTGCAGGAGTTGCCTCCCCTGAAGGTGTATCCATTCCCCTTAAACAAGCACACAAAATTTCTCTTTGTACTGATGCATTGTTTACAAACATGCTTACAGGGAGAGTTATGGCAAGACTGAGCATATGTGTTGGCTCACCTTGAACGGTCAAGGAAGAGTGGAAGACAGCTTTGTGATTTCCTGTTCACTTGCCATTAATCTATAAACCCACCAAAAAGGGGTCCACTCTAAAAATAAAGAATTTGCTCCTCAGGAGCAAATTCTTTACTTTAAGAGTTGACCCCTATAGACAGAGGTGACAAAGTTGTTTTTGAAAGAGTTGGCTCCCCTAAAGGTGTGTCCATTCCTTTTAAGCTCGCTGTTCTCTCAATAGTAAAATCTTTTCTGATTTACTTGCTCTGTTATGATGTATTTGCTCTGTTATGTAAATGATAACCAATAAATTGAAATCTGAAGCTTCTTTAACTTCCTGAACGGTCTCAGGGCTGTGGTTTGAGCCTGGCTCGGGTCATATATGAGATGCCAAGTTCTGCAACAGAAGGTCACGTGGTTTTTCTCCAAGTTCTCCGGTTTTCACCCACCTCTGATTAACGATCGGCTCAAAATATGTGAAATAATCTTGAAAGGGCCATAAAACGAAATATCCAAACTTCCTGAATGATGTGTTTATTTCTTACCTCAAAAATTTTAAAACAGATATGAAGGTTTCAGATCTTAAACCCATAAAGTGCCAATCACGACAATTGTCATCTGCTTTGCCATCTGCCAGTTATCTTAAAAGTAATTCTTTTGCAAACAGTGTGGACCCAGATCAGACTGCTCCTGTAAGCGCAGTCTGATTTGGGCCCACACTGTTTGCCTGTATGCAAAAATACTTTTAAAAAGTTTGCAAAAAAAAATCAGCAGACGACATAAAAGCAGACAACATTTTCAGATGTAGTTTTTCTCGGCATCTTAAGGGTTAATTTTGCTATTCCTCTTATTACACCACAACCGCTTTATAACACGAATTACGGGGTCCGTATGCTCAACAATTGTGTTATATCCATAGAAAAATGACCATTTATGGTCATTTTTCTATATAATCTGGACATTTTTGGATCCCTACCTTGAAATGGTCTTGTATCCAAATCCATGTTCTAACAAACATTGTTTTAATGAAGTTGTGGTGTACAATGAAAATTTCAGTGACTCAAACACTGAAAGGTCATTTACCATGTATGATTTGAATTTCTTCTTGAGTACCGTAAAAGTCCTAAAAATTCGGACACCTTGAGGACTTGCTGTAAGTTTCCTAAAATTTTAACAGTTCTTCTTCATGATCCAGTAAGGAGTCCAAAAAGTGCAGATGGAATGGCAAACAATGTAGACCCTGATCAGACTGCTCCTTCAGGAGCAGTCTGATCTGGGTCTGCACTGTTTGATTAGGCCTATCCCAATACTAACCTGTAGCTCCAGATGACAAAAAGGAGTCCATTCTAATGAGTACACACAGCATGTATTCGAGGCCATTCTTATGAGAGTACACACAGCATACATTTGCAAGATAAAAATCGAAAATTTCCCCACATTTTCCCTAAATCGTATGCAGACTCGAGAACTGGTTTGACTCATCCATGATAAACAAGCCATCGGGTTTAGAGCCATTGAAATTCTACTGTATATATTCTTAACCTTTTAACCCTTTTTGTACCAAATGGAATCTTCCACCTTACATATAGCACAAGTCCATTTCAAAATTTAGGGGTGTCAGGTTGTGTTTTCTTGAAATTTAAGTTGGAAAATGGCTGAACTTTATGCAAACAGTGGAGGCCCTGATCAGGTGTTTGCCAAGATACCCCTTTAGGGGTTTCCCCGCATGCGATGGGTTAAAAGATGCCATGAAAAAATGCATCTGAAAATGTTGTCTGTGTCGTCTGCTGCATCTTCTTGCAAACTTTTAAAAGTTATTTTTGCAAACTGTGGACCCTTATCAGACTGCTCCTCTAGAGGCAGACAGGAGCAGTCTGATCAGGGTCCACACTGTTTGAAAAAATTATTTTAAAAGTTACCGTCAGATGACAAAGCAGACAACCATTGTTATAATTGGTATCTTCTGGGTTAGCAGTCCACTGGGTATTTTTATGTCCCCGGTAGCGATAGCAGGGACATATTGTTTTTGCCCTGTATGTTTGTTTGTTGGTATGTGGACAACTTTAACGTTGGTCATAACTTTCAAACCGTTTGAGATAGAGCATTCATATTTGGCATGTAGGTTCCTTGTGACAAGAGCTTCACATTCATGCAAAACAATTTGACCTGTGACCTTGACCTGGATGTGTGACCAACTTTGAAAAAAAAAAAAAAAAAAACGCCTTGCCTGGGGACATGTTCATGTTTCACAAACACATTTTTCTTGTTTTCAGGTGGATTCATGACTACCAAGATGCCTGTGTAGACAAGCTGGAGAGGTTCCTGAGGGGAGAAAAGAAAGGTATCCTTCAACACATGGGCTCCTCCCAGGAAGATACATCCCCACACGGTCCCCCTCATGGTTCAGACCCTGTGGTTAGACCTAAGAAGGGGCACATGTTTGGCCTGGGGTCATCATTTGACGAATGCCTTTGACAAATAGCCTCACTGTTTAAATGCTGTTTCAGACAGTTCATGGTCGTGAAAAAATTAAAAAAATGACTCCGTCTACATATCGACTAGTCCGTATTTGATATTCACCGCAACCTCTTTATAACACTATTTTTGGGGTCCAAAGCAGAATCCTTGTTAGCAAAACAACTTTGTAACATCCAAACAAAAATATATATCTTATAAAGAAAAAATTGTCATTTTTGGTATATATTTTTTGGGATCTATCTTTAAACTGTGTTAACCCTTAAGATGCCTAGAAAAACTGCATCTGAAAATGAAACTGTCATTATAGCCCCGCTTTGAAAAAGTGGGGCTATATTGGATTTGCCATGTCCTTCTGTCATTCCGTGATTCCGTTAATTTGTGTTGGCTCCATAACTTTGTATCTGCTTAACATAGTTTCATGAAACTTCACACAAATGTTAAACACCATAAGACAATGTGCAGAGCGAAGGAATTATAACTGTGGATTGCCTACTTTTGGAGTTATTGCCCTTTGAACATTTTCCGTAATTCCGTAATTCCGTGATTCGGTTAATTTGTGTTGGCTCCATAACTTTGTATCTGCTTAACATATTTTCATGAAACTTCACACAAATGTTAAACACCATAAGACAATGTGCAGAGCGAAGGAATTATAACTGTGGATTGCCTACTTTTGGAGTTATTGCCCTTTGAACATTGAAAAATGGCAATTTTAATTGTGTCCGCTTCATAACTCGAAAACCGTTTGAGATATTTTTAGGAAACTTCACACAAATGTTAAGCACTATGAGACGATGTGCAGAGCGCAGGAACCATAACTCTGCATTGCTTATTTTTGGAGTTATTGCCCTTTGAACATTGAAAAATGGCAATTTTAACAGTGTCCGCTTCATAACTCGAAAACCGTTTGAGATAATTTCATGTAACTTCACACAAATGTTAAGCACTATGAGACAATGTGCAGAGCCCAAGAACCATAACTCTGGTTTTCGTATTTTCTGTGTGTCTGTCTGTGTGTCTGTCTGTGTCTGTTAACAATTTTCGTGTCCGCTCCATAACTTTAAAACCCATTCACATATTTTCATGAAACTTCACACAAACATTAAACACCATGAGATGGTGTGCAGAGTGCAGGAACCATAACTCTGGATTGCCTAATTTTTGAGTTATTTCCCTTTGAATATTGAAAAATATCAATTTTAGCCGTCTTTGCTCGATAACTCAAAAACCGTTTGAGATAATTTTATGAAACTTCACACAAATGTAAAGCACCATATTACGTGTGCAGAGCGCTGGAACCCAAACTCTGGATTGTCTACTTTTTCAGTTATAGGCTTTTGAATATTAAAAAATGGCAATTTTAACTATGTCCGCTCCATAACCGTTTGTGATATTTTCATGAAACTTCAAATAAATGAAAAGCACCTTGAGATGATGTGCAGAGTGCAGGAACCATAACTCTGGTTTGCCTACTTTAGGAGTTATTGCCCTTTGAACATTTAAAAAGGCAATTTTGACTGTGTCGGCTCCATAACTCACAAACCATTTGAGATATTTTCATGACACTTCACACAAGTGTAAAGCACCATGAGACAATGTGCAGAGCGCAGGAACCCTGACTCTGATTTGCCTACTTTAGGAGTTATTACCCTTTGAACATTGAAAAATGGAAGATGAAATTTAGTATAAACATGGACATTCTGGTAATGTATCATGCTCATTGAAATGAGGGACAAGGGCTCACAACTCTTAGAGTTTTTCCAGATAATGTAAAATTTTCAACAGTTATTTCTTGTTCATAACTGTTTTCTCTGCAGCTTAAATTACTTTCTTCTCTGACAGCGCTGAAGCGGGGCTATAGTCAGATCCTCTGACAGCTCTAGTTTGTTTATGTTGTCTGCTGAATCCACATGCAAACTTTTTAAACATATTTACATATTTTTGCATACAGGCAAAGCCAACAGTGTGGATCCAGATCAGACTGCTCCTCTAGGAGCAGTCTGATCTGGGTCCACACTGTTTGCAGCAATGAATTTTAAAGTAGCCGGCAGGTGACAAAGCAGACAACAATTGTTGTGACTGGCATCTTGAGGGGTTAAATCCAAAACTGAGTTTTAATGAACAGTGTTATAAAGAGGTTAATGTGTATATCTAGTTGAGTTGTGATATACAAGTTACACCCAAACCTCTTTGCCCAGTTTGCCCAGTTGTTCAAAGCCTTGTTAGCTTAACAAACCCATAAGTGGTCAAAATATTAACTTACATGTACTTAGCAAGTAAAATACAGTCAACCCTCTTTATACCAACATTCGATGTAACGACACAGACAAGGAAATCTGCGATTTTACCCTGGGATAGAAATTTATGTTCTGACCCTGGTGTATACCGGCCCTGATAGCTCAGTTGGTAGAGTGTCCGCTCTGGGGAACAGGAGGTCACAGGTTCGATCTCGGGCCGGGACATACCAAAGTCGTTAAAAATGGTACTAGCTGCTCCTCGCTTGGCACTCAGATTTACGGGGGAGAGCTAGGACTGGTCGACCCGGTGTCAGGATAATGTGACTGGGTGTGGTATCATGTAATGTGTCTGGGACATGATACTTCAGTGAGGCAGCACTATAAAAGTGAGCATTGAGCTCCCTGTCGCAACCAGACACAGTCGTGATATGACTGAAAAATTGTTGAAAGCGACGTTAAACCGGAATTCACACACACACAAATATCTAGCAAGTAAAATACAGTCAACCCTCTTTATACCAACGTTCGATGTAACGACAGATATTGTTATAACGACAGTTTCAATGGAACAAATTCTAAGCTCAAGATGAGGTGGATTAGTGAAGATATTCAAGAATATTGTAATTATTTAATACTTAAAGAAACAACAAATGTTTTGGATATTTGTTAGAATCACCTTGGCAGTGGTGTTTTTTCCTGAAAATTGTGAGCAGCTTTTGCATTTGCAAAAGCTGCTCAGTAACAATATTAGTCCTTATCTTGCTGAATATTCATCTAAGACACACCCATTTCTGTCCATCAACCAATCAAATTACTTGATGTAATTTATTGCTACAAATTCATAAACTGAATGCCAAACAGTGTAGATCCTGATCAGATGGCTTCTTCAGAAGCCATCTGATCTGGATCTACACTGTTTGCAAAGATAGGGGTTGTCGTGAACAGCAAAATAAGGGTTAGTATATTTGCAATTTTGAGTTTTTGAAGTTTTAATGATATGCTAACTAGCGGTATTGTTAGTTTTGAATAACTGGTCCCTGGGCTCCTGTGAAGATCCAAACCAATTTTTTTTTTATATGTAAACCATCATTTGTAGCTATATATACAATTTATAGATATAAATTATACAGAAAATTAATGTCTAGGGTCTATGAATTAACCTCAAGTACTGTGTCATAAATGACTGTGTTGCTAAGAAGTTCAGGCTATTTGAATAACTGTAATGATTTTAAGTATTGGGACAAACAGGCTCAAGCAAACAGTGCAGACCCAGATCAGACTGCTCCTGATCAGGGTCTACACTGTTTGCCATTCTATTTGCACCTTTTGGACTCCTTGCTGGATCGTGAAACAAATTTGTTAAATGTTTTGAGAATTACAGCAAGTTCTCAAGGTGTCCAAAAGTTTTGGAGTTTTACGGTACTCAAATGCAGTATAACCTCTGTTTGTTTGTTTGTTTGTTTTGTATTGGAGTTTAATGGCCCAGTCAACACTGTTTTAGGTCATTTTTGAGCCGGTCAGTTTACCTATCCACACTTTCCTGGGCAGGCTTATACGTAAGCGGTTAACCAGTGAGTGCACATTCTTTCGCCAGAAACTGACAGTTGCCCTTCTTGAATCAGCGGAAGGGAGAGAAGAACCGTAGAAAAGATTTTATGATCAATCTCCACGTAAGAATGTTGCTGACCCCGGCAGGTGTTGAACCCGCTTCCTCCTGATCACCAGTGAGATGCGCATCCGACTGAGCTCCCGAGGCCGGCTATTAACCTCTGTCCTGCTGAACAAGAATGTGCAAAACCTTCAGCAAACAGAGTAGATCCCTTTTAGATGGCTTCAAGCCATCTGATCAGTATCTGCTCTATTTGACATTTAGTTTGTGAATAAAGTACACCAAGAAACCTGATTGATGGAAAGTCAGAAATGGATGTGTTTAATTTATTCAGCAGGATAATAGTAATTAATTTATTCAGCAGGATAATAGCAAAGTATGTTATTGACACCCACATTAGACCACATACTGTCAAGTTTCAGCTTTCCAAAACTATTGTGTCATGTATGTGAATTTGTAAACGTCACGAAAACAAGCCTATATAATTTGGACCCCCTTGAACCACACTTTTATATAGTAAAACTGGGGTTTAGAGGGGAAACCCTTAGTTGTTTTTTTCTGCTCTAAAATATAAATTGTGGGTACTCATTAGAACTGCCTCGTTGAGAAGGTTCTAACGAGTATTCACAATCTATATTTATACCCCCGGCATACGAAGTATGTCAGTGGTATATAGTTTTCGTCTTTCCATCCGTTCGTTGGTTCATTCGTTTGTTTGTTTGTTTGTTTGTTCGTCAACCTTTACGTCAAAGTTTTGCGTTAAACCTTTTTCATTGCTCATATCTCTGTAACCACAGGTTGGATTCTCTTCACATTTGGTACAGGATATCTCTATAGCATTACCTTTCATATGGAATATCTAAGCCTCTGGGTCAAGCCCCTGGGTGGGCTGTCTGTCTGTTCATCTACTTTTACGTCAAAGTTTTGTGTTAAACCTTTTTCATGGCTGATATCTCTGTAACCACTTGTTAGATTCTCTTCATGTTTGATAAATGATTTCATGATGCATGTCCCTTCCCCACCCACGGTGACCTTGACCTCAAGGTCAGGGACTTAGAAATTTTACATTTGGTTAAAGTTTTATGTCAAAGTTTATAGATGCCTGTATGTTCTATTTGATGCCCTCACTCCCTTGGTCCATTTAGAAATTTTATGTTTGGTTTAGCTTTTACAAGCACATTTATAGATTCTTATAGCTTCTTGACTTCATTCATATTACATACAAGCTCGAAAGATATATCAGAGGGTGACGCTGGCCGGGGGTATACTTGACCCACTGGTCGCTTTCTCAAGTTTGAGCAGAAATAAGAAAAATATCACAAGTTTTCATCATTACATTTTTGTTTTTTCGGCGATAAAGTCTACAATGCATTTATATAGGCGTGTTTTCGGAATGGGTCTCTTTGATTCAGTTTTGTTTGTGACATTGTGATTTCATTGCCTTTTAGCAGTGTTCTAGATACTCCTGAGTTGAGACTTGTGGTCAAGAGTGCCAATTCATAATCACCAGGTCTCTCCTCTATCACGGGTCTGGCACTCAGATGCTTTATGCCCCCTCAATCAGCATAATGTAAAGGGTATACATTGTTCAGGTTGCCCGAATTTGAACATATATACATTTAAAATCAGTTTAATCATAACAACAGATAAGGCTTGTATTTTGTGACAATTGAAGGATAGTTTTTGTCAGTTCTGTTGTGGGTTTCATTAGAACCATGAATACCCACAATATGGGTCTGTATGGAGAAATAAGGAAAACTTATCCTTCAATTATCACAAAATACCTACCTTATCTGTTGCTAAGTCAGTCACACAGAATAGCTCTTTTTCCGGTGAAAGCAGAATATGCACTATTTTTCTGAAGCCATTTGATCAGTATCTACACTGTTTGACTGTCATTTTGTAAATTTATAGGAATAATTGACACCAAGTAATCTGATTGGTTGAGAGTCAGAAATGTGTGTGGCTAAATTAATTACATCCCCCTACCAAGGGGAGGGAGACATATTGTTTGCATGGGCATTGGCATGGACTTCATTGGAGCCTGTTTGAAGTCATCACTAGGATGTGGGGAGGGCGGGAGGGAACACTCATTAGTTTATGATGGCCTTGACCTCACTTTCAAAATCGTTGGTCATCTAATTGAGTACAATATTTCATTGCAACCTACCAAAGACTTGATTATATTTTGCTGATCTTGATCTTTTTTGAAAGTCACAGTCTCCCGAAAACTGTTTTGGCCAAAAATGGCTTATGGTTGGGGAACATTGTTTTCCTCTGAAAACATTTCTAGTTTATTCAATGGGTTATGTATAAGGTACAGTCAGGTGTCAAAAGTAAAACATTTTTTCTTCGTGCAACACCGAACATCTTGGTGTCTATGGATAACTGAAACTTTTAGAAATACTTAAGACACCTGTCAGTAGATTTTCAGGGCATCTGTATACTGTCAATTCTCTTTATTCAGACATTCCATTTAACAACAAAACTCTTTTACAAATCCATGAAATGAACACCCCCCTACACCCCACTTTATCTAGAGAAAACTGGGGTTTACAGGGATATTAATTAGTTTCCTTATTTGTGCTCCTAGACATAGGTTGTGGGTACAAGTTAGAACCGCCTCAATGAGGCGGTTCTAACGAGCACCCACAACCTATGTTTGGGAAATAAATAAAAAAATATCACAGATTTTCATCAGAAAAGTAGCCATTTTGGAGATGTGAAAAAATGCACCATGTCACACGGTGTTTTATCATAATGTAATTACAGCTCAGGATGAGTCTGATTAATAGAGATACTTAACCCTTGTCCTGCTGAATATTTATATTTGCCACACCCACTACTGATTATCAACCAATCAGATTACTTGATGCAAATTATTGCAACAAATTCATGAGCTGAATGACAAACAATGAAGATCCTGATCAGATGGCTTCTTCAGAAGCCATCTGATCTGGATCTACATTGTTTGAAAGATAAGACATATCCGGGCTCAGCAGGACAAGGGTTAAGAGTGTTGTATTTAACCCATATATGCCTAGCGGCCCTTTTTTTGGAACATTGGCAAACATTGTAGATCCAAATCAGACACTGCAGAATGCGGCATCTGATCTTAGTCTACTGTGTTTGCTTAAAGGACATCCATTTTTGTAAAATTTGCCCAAATAAAAACAAACCTGACACCCCTATAACTGGAAATGGACCTCTTCAAACTTTCAAGGTGGAAGATTCCATTGTCATATATGGGTTAATGTTCCAAAAACAAAAGTTGTGGATATTTGTTAAAATCACCTCAGTAAGGCTATTTTAAAAATGTCAGCAACATTTGTTTCTTTGAGTAGCTAACCCTTATCCTGCTGAATAATTAATTTAGCCGCACCCATTTCAGATTACTTGATGTGATTCTTTCCTAAAAATTCAGATTGATTGTCAAACAGTGAAGATTCGGATCAGATGGCTTCTCCAGAACCTTCTGATCAGGATCTACACTGTTTGCAAAGGTGGGCGTTTTCATGAACTGTGGGATAAAGGTTATTAGAAAAAGGTCCCTTTAGCACCTATGGTTCTCTGATTGAGATTCTTTATAAAATTCTTTAACCCATTTTGTACCAAATGGAATCTTCTCCCTTATATATAGCAGGAGTCCATTTCAAAATTCAGGGGTGTCAGGTTGTGTTTTCTTCAAAATTTATTGGTTTGGTCGCCATGAGGCGGGCAAACCGGGTATAATGACCAGATTGTAGCTGTTCCATGGAGGGGCACGTGACGCGATCAACCAATCAGCTTAAACGATGATGCAATACTATACTGCAATTACAGGAAACAGCCTGTCTGAATAGCGAAACAGACCGAAAAGCAAGCGTTTCAACTCCAACAATAAAAATTTCTTAAGGGAAATTGATACACCTGGAAGGTGTGGCAGTTAGTCTACCAGTTTTACCGTATTTCGAAACACACCTATTCAAATACATTGTCATTTTTTGGCCAAAGTAAAAGAAATTTTAACAAGAGGGCCCAGAGGGCCCTGGTTCGCTCACCTGATCCAAAGCATAACAAGTGGGCCCCGGGCAGGGTCAATTTTGGCCCCAGGGCTAAAATTTGAACAATCTTGGTAGAGGTCCACAAGATGAAGCTTCATATCTAATATGAAAGACTTGGGCTTTCTGGTTTCAGAAAAGAAGATTTTAAAGGTTTACCCTGCATATAGAAGTCTATGTAAAACAAGATTTTCCCTATATAAGTCTATGTAAAACCAAAGGGCCCCGGAGCGGGGGCATTTTTAGTCTCAGGGCTATAATTGAACAATTTTAGTAGAGGTCCACTAGATGAAGCTTCATACCAAATATCAAAGACCCAGGCCTTGTGGTTTCTGAGAAGAAGATTTTTCAAGATTATCCCTATATAAGCCCATGTAAAACCAAAGGGCCCCTGTGCGGGGGCATTTTTAGCTCCAGCACTATAATTTGAACAATCTTGGTAGGGGTCCACTAGATGAAGCTTCATACCAAATATCAAAGACCTGGGCCTTGCGATTTCAGCGAAGAAGATTTTTAAAGATTTTCCCTATATAAGCCCATGTAAAACCAAAGGGCCCCCGTGCGGGGGCATTTTTGGCCCCAGCACTATAATTTGAGAAATCTTGGTAGGGGTCCACTAGGTGAAGCTTCATACCAAATATCAAAGACCTGGGCCTTAGGGTTTCAGAGAAGAAGATTTTTCAAGATTTTCCCTATATAAGTCTATGTAAAACCAAAGGGCCCCGGAGCGTCGGCATTTTTGGCCGCAGGGCTATAATTTGAACAATCTTGGTAGAGGTCCACAAGATGAAGCTTCATACCAAATATCAAAGACCTGGGCCTTGCAGTTTCAGAGAAGATTTTTCAAGATTTTCCCTATATAAGCCTATGTAAAACAAAAGGGCCCTGGTGCGGGGGCATTTTTGGCCCCAGCACTATAATTTTAACTAGAATCGCGCAGTCGATGGCAAGCCATTGCATATCCCCACGCTTCCCTGCAGGCCCCACCCCCTGGGCCATTCCCTAGGAGTGTTTGACCCGAGGGGTAAAATTTTGATTGTGATGTATTCTACTCATCATGCCATTCGATTTAATATGCTACACGACCATGTTCTGAAAACTTTGATTTTTTATCCCCAAGGTGCCCCACCCCTGGCCCAACTCCCAGGGGTAGGATCAAAATTCCGAAAGTGTTATGCACTCCCCAGAACAAGTTTTATCAGTTCCCAATGTTTCAAGTTTCTATCTATAACGGTCTAGGAGGAGTTATCCGGTAACAGTAATGTATAGGGGTAAAGGGGTCAAAATCGGTTTTTGACCTCTGGTGACCTCAAAATTAATCCCAGGGGTCAAATTTTGGTTGTAATGTTTTCTACCCATCATGCTGTTCGCTTTGATATATTACAAGACCATGTTCTGGAAATTTTTATTTTTGACCCCCCGCGGCCCCACCCCCTGGGCCCACCCATAGGAGTGTGATCAAAATTCCGAAAGTGTCATGCACTCCCCATACCAAAGATCTATCAGTTCCCAAAGTTTCAAGTTTCTATCTATAACCGTCTCGGAGGAGTTATCCGGTAAAGGGGTCAAAATCAGTTTTTTGACCTCTGGTGACCTCAAAATTGACCCCAGGGGTCAAATTTTGGTTGTAATGTTTTCTACTCATCATGCTGTTCGCTTTGATATATTACACGGCCATGTTCTGGAAATTTTGATATTTGACCCCCGCGAGCCCCACCCCCTGGGCCCACCTGTAGGGGTGTGATCAAAATTCCGAAAGTGTCATGCACTCCTCAGACCAAAGATCTATCAGTTCCCAAAGTTTCAAGTTTCTATCTATAACCGTCTAGGAGGAGTTATCCGGTAAGACGGACGGACGGACGTACGGACGACGAAGACCATTACAATATCCCCACTTTTTCTTCGAAAAGCGTGGGGATAACAATCTTGGTAGGGGTCTACTAGATGAAGCTTCATACCAAATATCAAAGACCTGGGCCTTGCGGTTTCAGAGAAGAAGATTTTCAAGATTTTCCCTATATAAGCCCATGTAAAACCAAAGGGGTGCAGGGGGCATTTTTAGCTCCAGCACTATAATTTGAACAATCTTGGTAGGGGTCCACTAGATGAAGCTTCATACCAAATATCAAAGACCTGGGCATTGCAGTTTCAGAGAAGAAGATTTTTAAAGATTTTCCCTATATAAGCCCATGTAAAATCAAAGGGCCCCCGTGCGGGGGCACTTTTAGCTCCAGCACTATAATTTGAACAATCTTGGTAGGGGTCCACTAATATCAAAGACCTGGGCCTTGCGGTTTCAGAGAAGAAGATTTTTCAAGATTTTCCCTATATAAGCCCATGTAAAACCAAAGGGCCCCCGTGCGGGGGCATTTTTAGCTCCAGCACTATAATTTGAACACTCTTGGTAGGGGTCCACAAGATGAAGCTTCATACCAAATATCAAAGATCTGGGCCTTGCAGTTTTAGAGAAGAAGATTTTTAAAGATTTTCCCCATATAAGCCCATGCAAAACCAAAGGGCCCCCGTGCGGGGGCATTTTTGGCCCCAGCACTATAATTTGAACAATCTTGGTAGGGGTCCACTAGATGAAGCTTCATACCAAATATCAAAGACCTGGGCCTTGCGGTTTCTGAGAAGAAGATTTTTTAAGTTTTCGGTGAAAAAAATCTATTTTTGGCTCCTGTGACCTATATGTGCAATGGACCGGAACCATTTGAACAACTTTGAAAGGGGACCACCTAAGGATCATTCCTGTGAAGTTTGGTCAAAATCCGATCAGTGGTTTAGGAGGAGATGTCGTTTGAAGAAAAGTTTACGGACGCACGCACGGACGCACGACGGACGACGGACAAAAAGTGATCCCAAAAGCTCACCTTGTCACTACGTGACAGGTGAGCTAAAAAGAAAAATTGGAATATTTGCCTTTTTTGCTCAAAACATAGATTGCGGGGAGTCGACAGAAACGCCTCGACGAGCCGATTCTATCGAGAACCCACAATCCAGTGTCTCAGAGCATGAGTACGGAAACTAATGTATACCCCTGTAAACCCGAGCTTTACTATATAAAAGTGTAGATTATATTTGGATCATTGATTCCATTGTGGGATTTTGACAATATCTGAGGGTAACTGATGAGGCCTAATTGGCCGAAACTAGCTAGTCTGGCCCAGAAAACATGTACACTCCATATTTCCATATTTTTCAGTTCTGTGGTGTATTCCTTGCTTCCAAAGGATAACCATTTTATAGAACATACTGTAAATGACCAATTAATTCGAACAGTAAAAAAATAAATACTGATCCGGGTGTTGGAATTATTAGAAAATATCAGATTGGAAATTTATCATTGTTAGAACTGTTTGATCTGAAATAATTCCATACATTGGATCAGGCTGTGTTCAATATTTTATACAACTACGTTTTTTTTTTTTTTTCCGTGGCCCTGTCAATTCGCACGTGATTAGAAGTTATAAATATCACTTATGCAGTGCAGAAAAGTTTGATCTATAAATAAGTCAGTGTGTGCAGGGGGTCTTTGAATGCGATACACATTGTCATTAATGACATTTACACCTATTGAACTACCACTATTCCCTTTAAAATGGGCGAGTCAATTTGTGATCTCAGGAATAACAGAAATTGATTTGTTTGGAGCAAATTATTTTCTTAAGAGTAGCCCATATCTAGGAAAAAGAGGATTTTTCAAAGAATTTCCTGTAATATTTTTTTTGCAGACAAAGTCCAGCTACATGTATATATGGGATGGGATGTTGAAACCCGCACGTGCAGCTACCCAGTGGAGCTAGGCGCATAGATACTTCACACCCCCACCCCCACCTATATTGTTTAAGCGCATAGTGAAGCCTCAGGCGAGACTGCGCAGCCTTGTTTGTGTGTTCTCTGTTTACTAATAAGCAGTCTCAAATCAGCGTAAGTCGGGGCATGTAGCAATTCAATGCCCATCGAAGTAGTCCGGTGAAGACTGATTAGACTGTGCGGATGCAAAACCATCATGTTATTTAGATAGGCAAGTAACAAGAAAAAGAAAATGCGGACATCATACACAAATTTGATCTTCACTTTATGCGCGATGAAACATTTCAAACCTCTTGAACATTGAAGACACAATCCCGATTGCACAACTGTGCAGACTTATCAGTCTTTTCTGTACGCACATGCGCAATAAGTATTTTACTCGGGATAGGAGATCTGAACAGACTGACCCTTGCACTTGGTAGCTTAGGATGTGTTTCTAACGTCGCAAGCAGATTGGGCCGGTCAAATGTACACGCCATCGTTTTAAGCCGGCGCACGGCGAAAAAAAAGGTTTCAAACAAAGGACCAGATTAGCCTGCGCATCTAGCCAATGTGACCATAGTTTTCACCTGTTGTTCTTTGATTAGCACAGAGGCCATGGTAGGCACATACGAACAACGAAGACTATTCAGACTGCATGAATGTGCAGGCTGACCCGAGTCTTCCCCCCACACCGAATCTATACTACTAAATAAATAGATTATCCAATAAACTGCAAAAACACCGATCATTTGGTGAATTGTTTTGATATCGAGTTGTCACAATTTTGCTTTTATTTATAATTTTGATTTATGAACTCTATGATTTGCGTTTATTTTGTGATTTTTGGGTTTTAGACAATTGCCGAATTTAAAATTCTCCCAACCAGTTTCTCAGAAAACCTGCAGCGATTGGTCGTTTTTTGTCAACAAGCACTTACATCGTAGCGACTTCGATTGGTACTTCGATTGGTCTTTGAGCGCTAATATGCGATGTCGAGTCGTTTCGCCACTGGGTTGTTTGAGACATTTTTTGAAGTACGTTTCGATTACTGGACCAAATACACTACTGATACCTCCACAAAACAGGTACAGGTACAAAACATGAAAGTGGTAAATTATTTGATGTTTCTGCTACACACTCACAGAACTGATAAAACGTTCCTTCCTGAATGACCCTTATCAAGTAGTCGAACTCAACCAAGCAAATCAAGCACGTGGTCAGAAAGCATGGCTTCTCGAGCACAGGCTCATGCATCCAAAGTTGAGAAAAAATAACCGTGCAAAGAGAAAAATGACTGCGCTTTTTCCATTCCTTCTTTAATTTTCTGCCGAATTTTTCATTACAAGAAAATCGACGAAACGGTCGACTTCGATTGGTACTTCGATTGGTCTTAGAGCGCTAATATGCGATGTCGAGTCGTTTCGCCACTGGGTTGTTTCAGACATGTTTTGAAGTATGTTTCGATTATTGGACCAAATACACTACTGATACCTTCAAGCGCTCAGACAACATGGCTTCTAAAAATTTTCGCCCCCCAAAAATGAAAAATTTCAGAGGAAAAAGATTTTTATTGTTTCTGCTTAAAACATTGATTTTGGGTACACGTTAGAACCGCCTCGACGAGGCGGTTCTGTCGAGGCGGTTCTAACGAATACCCACAATCTATGTTTTAGAGCAGATATGAGATGGTCAGAAAGCATGGCTTCTCGAGCACAGGCTCATGCATCCAAAGTTGAGAAAAAATAACCGTGCAAAGAGAAAAATGACTGCGCTTTTTCCATTCCTTCTTTAATAGTCTGCCGAATTCTTCATTACAAGAAAATCGACGAAACGGTCGACTTCGATTGGTACTTCGATTGGTCTTAGAGCGCTAATATGCGATGTCGAGTCGTTTCGCCACTGGGTTGTTTCAGACATGTTTTGAAGTACATTTCCATTATTGGACCAAATACACTACTGATACCTTCAAGCGCTCAGACAACATGGCTTCTAAAAATTTTCGCCCCCCAAAAATGAAAAATTTCAGAGGAAAAAGATTTTTATTATTTCTGCTTAAAACATTGATTTTGGGTACACGTTAGAACCGCCTCGACGAGGCGGTTCTGTCGAGGCGGTTCTAACGAATACCCACAATCTATGTTTTAGAGCAGATATGAGGAAGTAATGAATACCCTTGCAAACACTACTTTTTCCTATTTAAAGTGGGGTTTGCAGGAGTATTCATTACATAGGCGTGTTATCTTGATGTCCCGTGCGTAAACTTCAAAATGAATATCCTGATATCACCACCTCTCAACTTTAAACTACTAAAGTATTGTTTGCTATAAACTTGGCATCAAGTATACCCGCGCTTGCGCGGGTTTTTTTCTAGTATGACTTATTTTCTTAATCATGTTCCCCGAAATTACTCCAATAAAATCTTGTCACCGTGAAATAAATGGGCATCTTCACTTGCTCCTCAGAAATCCAGGGTAGCCCAACCAGGTAACCTGAATTAAACTACCTTTTTGCATGCAACAACCATGAATTTCACTCGCACGTGCTAAAAGACGTTCTGTGGAAAAAGGCGGGAAACTCCCAATTAATATTAAAGGGGCGCTTCTGCTATCAAAGAGGCATTGAATCAATGCCACAGCACATGGAAAAAGGGTAACACTGTCACACAAATAATAATGAAAGCTGAAGCTACGCTCCAAAGAGTCTGAGAGCAAAGCGAAAACACTTGCATATGCATGGTGATCCAAGCCTTTGTAGGCCACAATGCTACATCACCGACTAGGATCAGCCTGAACATCGATGCAATGAGATCAGTCTTTACTGAACCCTTAAATCTTACGAAGTCACAAGGCTAAGTGAAACCCTTTGCCTTGCATACCGGTAGTGGGTGCGCATGTTCAGTGTTTGCAGGTCGTTGAGAAACTAGCGAAGACACATCTTAGCGTACTCATTCATGCAATCCGATTAGAGTCTTCGCTGATCGCATGAGCCTGATGCAGACGATAGGATTTTCACAACATAAATAAGCGAAACTCCTGTGGCTCATCAAGGTTGATCTAAGCACTTGCAGCCTGCGTTTCTCGCAGTCTGATCAGTATTCGGTGAGGGTATGAACCTTCCACTATCACAGGGCTATCCAAAGTGAGAGAAGCGAAAACCATTTGCCTTACAGAGTGCATGTTAATCCGAGTCTTTGGAAGTCGCACACATTTCATGCTAAGTTTTCTTTTTTTCGTGCGCTAGCTCATATACGACCAGTACGATGTTGTAATGATAAACCCGGGAACGGTCCGAAGTGTTTGTTCTGGATGCATTTTTCGGCATTTTTTTTTTGTGTGTGTTCGAAGTATTAAAAATTCTGATTTCTGAAAAATTTGGGAGTTCGAATTAAATGAGAAAGTTTTCAGCCACAAATTCGAAATAATTTAGGGTGTTCGAACTGCTAGGGTGTTCCAATTAATTGGTCACCTACCGTATTTAACTTCACTACAACTGGTGTGTGGGAATGTGTGGCGGCGGTAAAAGTTAAACGTCTCGCTGCCCTACATCATAGTGTAGATTATATTTTCTTGTCCTTTGGGATCATTGTGGAATTTGGAAAATATCTTAGGGTCACTGATGAGGCATAATTGGCTGAAACTAGCTAGTCTGGCTCAGAAAACATGTGCACACCATATTTTTCAGTTCTGTGGTGTATTCTTTGCTTCCAAAGGATAACCCTTTTATAGAACATATTAAAGGGGATCACAATTCTATAGGCATGATTTCGTTATGGAAATACAATTTTAAGGACCTTATGGTTGCTACTCTGTTGGCTCTGTCCAACTGAAAAAGGGGTCTACTCTAAAAGGGGAAGAATTTGCTTCTCAAGGGGTCTACTCTAAAAGGGGAGAATTTGCTCCCCAGGAGCAAATTCTTTCCTTTAAGAGTATACCCCTAAGACATATCCAAAGAGAAACTACTTTTGCAGGAGTAGCAGTCATTTTCGCAAATTTTACGTCTTGCAATGCCATTATGGAGTAAGTCCATGGGGCCATGGAAACGAAAAACAACAGAACATAACTACTACTACTCACAAAGTGTGGCTGGCTGTGGTAGCTCAGTCGGATGCAGTCTGACTGGCGATAAGGAAGACTCGGGTTCGATACCTACCGGGGTCGGCAACATTCTTTCGTGGAGAATATGAAATCTTTTCTATGGTCATTCTCTCCCTTCCGCTGATTCAGGAAGGGCAGGGGTCAGTTTTTGGCGACAAAATGTGAACTGAACTGGTAAACCGCTTACGGAAAAGCCTGCTCAGGAAAAGCGTGGATAGGTACACTGACATGCTCAAAAAAGACCCAAATCAGTGTTGCCTGGGCCGTTAAATACAAATAAACAAAACTTGCAAAGTTTACTTTACACAGATAGGAACAGATTTATATATTCTGAACATCTTTCGGTACGCTCTAATAATACGTATATGTAAATGTTGATAAGACTGAGAACGTTATTTTTCCTCATTTATAAAGATCGCTGGGTGTAACGGGCCTCCTTGGCCTAGTGGATAAGAGTGCTGACTCTTAATCATTAGGTCTCTCAACGGTGTATGTTTGAGCATAGCATAGGTCACATAATGAGAAGTTCTGCAACGGAAGGTCAGGAGGTTTTTCATCGGGTACTCTAGTTTTCACTCACCTCCGATTAACGATCGGCTTGATGTGAGTGAAATAATCTTGAAAGGATCGTAAAACCAAACATAAAAAAGATCGCTGGGTGTGTAAAAACATTTTCATGTCTTTGCTACTAGAATAAAGGTCAGTGCCAATGTCGAAGGTTCTATCTCTTCCAAATATATAAAATATTTAGGGAGCGAAACAAAGTCATAACGTTGATGGGTCGCTGTTTATTGTTCTTGAGCCCAGCACAGATAGCAAAAGTTTCTTTCCAAAAACTTCATGACTACTAAGTGACCTGCCACCAGTTACAGACTGAGTTGTTAAAAGACTTTTTAGCGCATTCGATGGGAGCTATTGTATCTGATAAGCCGAGAGTGGTGTTCTTTATTTCCACTCAATACTTGACGTTTTACTAATCAGTTTCTTTTACAATTAAATTTTGATCCAGAAAGATATACAAAAGGATAGCAAATTTTGTTTGATTTGAGGTTTAACGTCCCCGTCAACACTGTAAAGGTCATTTTGGAGACGTTGCTTCCAATTTTGTGGGACTTTTACCCGACATTGTGATGAAATGACATCTCAAGCCCGGTCGCCCAATGAAACCAATAGGGTTTATTAGCATGGACGGTCCGCCTCGCACCGCGGTTCCTGGACAGGCTTAGATCCTCTAAGCGGTTTACCAGTACTAGTGTGCGGGCCGGATTCAGCTCTGCGTGGAAGCATCATGCAGCCCATATATTTCTTCAAGCCCCTATGGGCGGGGGCGAAAAAAAAGATAGCAAATTTCAGGTTTTTGCGGAGGTACCGCTCAAAGAAACTGCCGAGGTTTAAGATACAGTCTGATTCGCAGCACTTTGTCTGGGCGGGCTTAGATCTTCCTAGGCGGTTCAGCAATACTTCAAAGTTCGGTCGGTTTCGGCTCATGCAGTCCAATATATTGCCCCAAGGTCTGATCGGCCCCCGTCCATCGAGGATTGAAGAAATAGATTGGGCTGCATGATGCTTCCACGCAGAGCTGATACCGGCCGCACATGAGTAGTGTTAAATCGCCTAGAAAGTCTAAGCCTGCCCAGGAAAAGTGGCTCGAGTCGGACCGTTGATGCATTTCAACCATTTAGTTTCATTGGGTGACAGGGCTTGAGAAGGAGTTTTATCTGCCCGTTTTATCTCAGTACCGAGTAAAAGTCCCACAACATTGGAAGCAATGTCTCAAAAAGACTCATACAGTGTTAACAGGGACGTTAACACCCTACAGAAGGCCTGATGACTTAGGAAAAATCTTTTCATATGCCCGTTTGAAAAACAACAATAACAAAAAAAAAAAAAAAAACGGTCGTATTAAGTTACGGGGTTGGTGTCCGTCCGTCCGTTCGTAAACTTTTTTTCGTTTCCGTATAAATCCTACCATACAGTTTCATCCGATCAAGCCTAAAATGTTTATGTAGTAAGGCTAAGATGTGAAGATATGCCACCAAATATTAACAGAGTTATGACCCTTTGAAAAATCGGTTTACATTTTCGTTTGGTTAAGTTTTGTGCTATACATGTGCAAACCATATATAAGTTACATTTAGTTTATACTTGCCGCGTTAAACGATTTACCACAGAATACTCATCACTACCTACCCTTCCTGATACCAAGGTCACAGACATCGAAATTTTATATACACGTTTTGTATTAAAGTTTAATTTTTTTTATTTAAAAAAAATGCACTAAGTGGGATAATGATATCAGCTGGCCCAAATCAGAATGTAGACTGACAAGACCAAACCTATTGGATGCTTTTTGAAAGCAGCCAACTTGTTTTGGAAAGTGGCTGAACTTTTTAAAAACAGTGTAGGCCCTGATCAGACACCGCATCTGATCTGGGCCTGCACAGTTTGCCAATTACCCCTTTTGGGTT